>JAKNSD010000018.1:3465355-3867855 GCA_023525715.1 Cichorium intybus | reverse complement strand
AAGCCATTGACTATATGATGCATGTTTTGTGTTTGAATTCGATATGGTTGTAATCTATTCTTTTATTCAAATGGTTTGTAATAATAATTAGTTATTTCCTTCTTTTATTCATTTTGTAATTATTAGAATAGTTGTATTTTATATTTTTCACAAAATGTAACAAGAGAAGGAAGTAAAGACCAAGAGGAGATTACACCCAACAGCAACATTTTCCTGCATGGCTGCTGTCCAATTTCGAACCTGTTAAGAAGGTTCATAAAAATTCATATCTTGGTCATTTGGTGATATACTTGTTGGTAACTTTAATATCTAGTATATACATTAAGTTTTAACAAGTATTAGCATCAATATGGCCAAGAATGAAGTGAAGAAAGCAACAAAACCACAAGAAATCCCTCCTGCTGGGCTGTTTCTGTCGAGAATTTTGAGGAGCACAAAGAAAAATCACAACTCATTACATGGTGTCAAGAAATGGTGGTTCAAGTATCATTTGATGTTATAAAAGGCTTGGCAAAATTGTAGCCAAATCGAAGATCATTTGGTTGAGTTTTTGTCACCCTTTTTGTCCCTAGGTTTGGACTTGATATTTCATGTATGGCTCACATGAAATATCAAACTAGTTGGCTTGTGTTTATGCACCCATGCATGCATGTGATGATTGAATGTTTTGTTATTTTATGCTGTGGATGAAAATAAGATTTTGCATGCTAGACAACCTAGATAATTAAACATAATCATCAAGGAGTTTGTAATTTTCAAATTGACATTTAAAAACATAAGATGTAATACAATTGGTTTTATTAAAAATCGGTTTTGTTATAAAACCTACAAAGTCATGTTTTGAAAATAAATGAAACAAATAAAATGGAGATTTTATGAATTCTTACAAACTCCAACCCTAAGTAATAATGGTAATTATTTAGGATTAAAATTGGTTCTCATCTATGTGATCAAACTCAAACTTAATATTGTATATTAATTGTAATCTTGACCACAAACAAAGAATCAATAAAATGGAGATTTTATGATTAAAGAACCAATTAAACAAAATAAGATTTTAAATGGTACCATGTTCATTGGATGCATGCAATCTACATGATACCATATGTTTTCAAAATTAGAATTGTAAAACATACAAATCCCTTTCGAAACACAAATCAATGCCGTCCCTCTTAAAGACACTCATGTATCACTTGTATATCCTTGTGGGATAAAGGTTACCTAACCACTTGGAGTCTTCTTGTGATATAAGAGGTAGTTTTTGCATATTGATGGGATAAAGGACACGTAACCATTAATAGTTGTGAAAACTACACGTCCGTTTAAGTGGGATGATTTGTTTGGAAATCTTTTGTGATAAAGGTCACCTAAGCATTAGAAATCCAAGGCATAGATGGGATCAAACATGCCAAACTTATAAATGTTATAATGGAATCCCATAACTCTAGAAATTATATTTGGATATAATTGGTAAACTGTTACCTACCTTGTTGATTCGAATAGGCGGGATAAAGGATACCTAACCGCTTGTTTGTATTGCAACTTGGATTCTAGACCTTAATCAATTAAATTTATGAAACAAAAGGGTATTAATTATTAAGGACTTAATATCATAAATTACTAAATTGAACCTTGTTAAAATTTTGTAGATGGCTCCAAACACAACAAACCCGGCTCCAAACAAAACATCACTACGGTCTCTCCTTGAAGGAGAAAAACTCAATCATACCAACTTCTTGGATTGGTACCGTAGTGTGAGAATAGTTCTCAAACAAGAAAATAAATAATATGTTCTCAATCAACCACTTCCTGAAGAGCCCCCTGCCATCTCTAAGCCCGCACATGATGCATGGCTCAAAAAGATGGATGACTCCATTGATGCATCATGTCTAATGTTGGCAACTATGATTCCTGACCTTCAGAAGGATTTAGAGAATCATTTGGCCTATGACATGATTAATCAGTTGAAGGAAATGTTCCAATAACTTGCAAGAACGGAAAGGTTCGAAACTGTTCGGGCTTTCCATGCTTGCAAGATGGAGGATGGGCAGTCGGTTAGCTCTTATGTGCTCAAGATGAAGAGTCACATTGATCATTTGGCACGTCTTGGAGTTGTGATGCCCGAAGAGCTAGCAACGGATATGATCCTTAACTCCTTGACAAAGTCTTTTGATCCCTTTGTCATGAATTATAACATGAATGGTTTGAACAAGACTATCCCGGAATTGCATGGGATGCTAATTACCGCGGAAAAGAATCTGCCTAAGAAAACCACTCAGGTTCTCATGATCAAGGAAGGTGGCACAAAGAGAACTAGACCCGAACACCCCACCAACTCCAAGGGCAAGGGGAAGGCAAAGGTTGTCAAAGGAAAGGGCAAGAAAGTTGTCCAACCATCCCGTCCGCCCAAGAAGAAGGCAAAGGTTGCCAAGGAAGACGCGTGCTTCGAATGTGGCAAAGTTGGGCATTGGAAGAGAAATTGCCCTACCTATCTTGCGGAGTTGAAGAAGAAGAAGGCCGGTGAGGGCACTTCAGGTATCTATGTGATAGACCTAGAACTTTATAATTTATCTCCTAACACATGGGTATTTGATACTGGTTGTGGAACTCACATTTGTAATATGTTGCAGGGGTTCAAAAGGAGTAGGCGACTGAAGGAAAACGAGGTAGTACTCCGGGTTGGAAACAGTGCAAGGGTTGCGGTGGATTCAATTGGAAGTTTTGATTTATTACTACCTAGTGGCTTGTATTTGACATTGTTGAATGTTTATTATGTTCCTAGCTTGACTAGGAATATTATTTCAGTTGCTAAGTTGAGACAATGTGGATTTGATCTTTCCTTTATGAATGATGATATTTGTGTTTACAAAAACAATGTGTTCTATTTTGAGGCTAGGCCTTTAAATGGAATTTATGAGGTAAACCTTGATGAAAAGACTAAAAATGGCTCTTTATACTACACTTTCACCAAGAGACCCAAATGTGATTTGAGTCAAATTTATCTATGGCATTGTCGACTTGGGCATATAAACAAGAATCGCATATCCCAACTTCAAAAGAGTGGACTTTTGAAGGCAAATGAGAATGACTCATTTGATATATGTGAATCTTGTTTACATGGCAAGATGACTAAAGCCCCTTTCTCGGGAACCAACGAGAGGGCAAAGGACTTGTTAGGAATCATACATACGGATGTATGTGGTCCTTTCAAGCCAATGACTAGATATGGTGAAAGATATTTCATCACCTTCACTGATGACTTTAGTCGTTTTGGATATGTTTATTTGATTAAACATAAACATGAGGCGTTTGAAATGTTCAAAACGTTTCAAAGTGAAGTGGAAAATCAACTCAACAAAACAATTAAAGTTCTTCGTTCTGATAGAGGAGGTGAGTACTTAACTACAAACTTTATGGATCATCTTAAGACTTGTGGAATTGTTTCACAACTTACTCAACCTGGAACACCACAACATAATGGTATATCTGAGAGGCGGAACCGAACACTATTGGATATGGTTCGATCCATGATGAGTAGAAGTACTCTACCTTTATCATTTTGGGGTTATGCTTTACAAACAGCTGCTCGTCTCCTAAACATGGCACCTACTAAGAAGGTAGACAAAACGCCTTATGAGATATGGCATGGAAGGGTTCCATCTTTATCCTATCTCAAGGTATGGGGTTGTGAAGCTTATGTTAGACAAGAAGCTTCAAGCAAACTAGAACCCCGTTCAATCAAGTGTATCTTTGTAGGGTATCCGAAAGATTGTCTTGGATACTACTTCTACAATCCCGTAGAGAATAAGATATTTATTTCTCGAAAAGCTGAATTCCTAGAAAACAAGTTTCTGACGGAAGAGGCTAGTGGGAGGTTTGTGGAACTTGAAGAACTTCAGGAACCACAGCCTGATACACAAGAAATTGGATTTAGCATTCAACAAGAAATTGTTGAACCTGAACAAACAGTTGATCAGGAACAAATTGTAACACAAGATGTTCGCAGATCTGGTAGGGTTCGATTTGAACCTGAAAGGTATGGTTACCTAATGATGGAAGAGGAATGTTATACGATAGATTCTGATGAACCCGTCAATTACCAGAGTGCAATGTCAGATCCTGAATCTGATAAATGGCTTGAAGCCATGAACACTGAGATGCAATCCATGCACGATAACCAAGTATGAGACTTGGTTAATCTTCCCACCAATTGTAAGACCGTTGGGAACAAATGGGTTTTCAAGAAGAAAACCGACGTGGATGGAAATGTACACACTTTTAAGGCGAGAGTTGTCGCTAAAGGATACTCACAAACTCATGGTATTGACTATGATGAGACCTTTTCACCAGTGGCAATGATCAAGTCAATTAGGATACTTTTTGCCATAGCCGCATACTATGATTATGAAATATGGCAAATGGATGTCAAGACCGCTTTCCTTAATGGACACTTATTGGAAGATGTCTATATGGATCAACCTGAAGGTTTTGTCGATCCCAAGCATCCAAATAAGGTGTGCAAGCTTAAGAGATCTATCTATGGATTGAAGCAAGCGTCTCGAACGTGGAACATCCGTTTTGATGAAAAGATTACAAATTTTGGATTCATCAAAAATGAGGATGACTCCTGTGTTTACAAGAAAGCTAGTGGGAGCATAGTCATATTCCTAGTATTGTATGTAGATGACATCCCAACCTTGAAAGGTGTCAAAGCGTTCCTTTAGAACTGTTTCTCAATGAAGGACTTAGGAGAAGCTGCTTATGTATTAGGCATAAAGATCTATAGAGATAGATCTAAGAGACTTATTGGTCTAAGCCAAAGTGCATATATTGATAAAATCTTGAAAAGGTTCAAGATGCAAGACTCCAAAAGAGGATTCTTGCCAATACCACATGGCACCATCCTAAGTAAGTCTCAGTGCCCAAGCACTAGGACTGAACTTGAAAGGATGAAACATGTCCCATATGCTTCGGCTATTGGGTCTATCATGTATGCCATGTTATGCACTAGGCCCGACGTCTCATGTGCCTTAAGCATGACTAGTAGGTATCAACAGAACCCAGGTGAAGCCACTGGACTGCTGTAAAGAACATTCTTAAGTACTTGAGAAGAACTAAAGACATGTTCTTAGTTTATGGTGGTTTGGAAGAAAGCTTAAAGGTAAAGGGTTACACTGACGCAAGCTTCCAAACAGATAGGGACGATTCGAGATCTCAATCTGGGTATGTCTTTATTTTAAATGGAGGAGCCGTGTCTTGGAAGAGTTCCAAACAAGATGTGATTGCACAATCCACTACAGAATCAGAATATGTTGCTGCTTCGGAAGCTGCTCAAGAAGCTGTCTGGATGAGAAAGTTTATTGAAGATCTAGGGGTTGTTCCTTCCATTCGGGACCCCATAGAAATCTTCTGTGATAATCTAGGTGCTATAGCTCAAGCAAAGGAACCTAGATCGCATCAAAAGACCAAACACATTCACCGAAGGTATAACTACATAAGACATGAAGTTAAGAATGGTGAAATAAGTATTCACAAGGTTCATACAGATCAGAATTTGGCAGACCCATTCACGAAGCCTTTACCCCAAGCTAAGCATGAAAGTCATGCTAAGGGTATAGGACTTCGTTTTTCTAATGAATGGATTTGATTTGTGTTTAGTGTTTTATGAATATGAAACTATGTAAACAACAATAATTATGTGATATATGTGACATGATGTTTCATTCATAATTTTGTGTTTTAAATATTAGCATGTTTAATCCTTGAATAATTTAATTATTCTAAATGTCCATAGTCGATCATAGTTGTGGGAGCAATTATGAAGTAAGACTAATATGAATTGGATTGGTTGACTTTTATGGGTAAAAGTAGCAAAAGGTTGCAACCAAATTCATAGGTACTTGTCAGAGAACAAGTATTGGACTTGACCCGTTTCAAGATCACTTCATGGATCATTATCATAAGTGATTCTTGAATAAAGGTGTTATCACTGTATCCTTAGACCTGAGATACATATTTGGGACTCAAGTGTAGAGAGTGCTATGTTTTGATATGGTTCACCGTTGTTCTTGAAATACAGACAACCATACAGACCATACTCAAGTATAGTACAAACTACATAAGGGGCGTATGTAGTCAAGACGGGATTTGTTCCTCTTATGTGTTGAGAGTTAGACATCTAAGGCGCCTGATTTAAAGTTGGACATTAAAATGAGAATTATTAAGATCCATGTCTCATGTTCAACATGATGTCTGTGACAAAGGGATGACTGATAGATAACCTTGTACATCAATTAGAGCCTCGTGCTTTTGAAGAATTGGATGTTGTTGAATGGCATTATGTCATGTGTTATTGGGGGCAGTGAAATGTTGCTAGACGTTTACCACTGTCGATATCATTCTATGATACAACCTTGTGCAAGTGGGAGATTGTTAGTTCTATATGCCCAAGGATGATCATAAAATGATATTACTAATAATACATGATCCTATAGGGTCACACCAACAACAAGTTTGACACCAATTGATCATTTAGAATGTTGAATTTGATTTAACATCAAATGATACTAAACTTGCAATTTAATCTTGTAAGTTATTATTATTTGTAGTAAATAACAATAACTACAAAATTTAAAGGTTGATTTATAATTCATATGTGATGAATTTATTAAGTATAACAATTAAATTGTTTAAGTTGTTAAATGATTTAATTGATTTATAAGTAAACCCTTTATTTAATTTAATTGGTAAATTAAATAAAATATGCATATTATGATATATATATATATATATATATATATATATATATATATATATATATATATATATATATATATATATATATATATATATATATATATATATATATATATATATATATATATATCTATACTATACTATAAACCATATATAAATTACAAGTATCTTAATGCATAAAAGTCTTAATATCTTAAAAATGTACAAGTTCTTTAAGCATGAAGTAAATTAAAAATGCATAAAAAAAACCCGTATGACTTTACCTTCATCATCTTTCTCTACTGTACTAAAGAAACACAATGAGAATACATTTTGACCATTGATATTTTTGAATTAATCGTAACCTTTCATTTGTTTTGATCCAAATGAGCAAGAATTGACCAATAAAATTAGAGGAAGTTATGTATATAAATAAAACATGGTAACCTACCAGACTTATCACTCTCTCCGAACTCTCTCAGTCTCTACGTACTCTTTGTCTTGAGAAACCCTAATGTCGACGCACAGTAATACATGTTGCCACCGTCTATAACTCTACCGTCATCATCTTTCTCCACTATACTCGCACCTCAGCAATGCACAGTTAACGCATCAGCACTACGCATCTCCAACGACCACCACCACTTGCTGCCACAATCTACCACTAATCTTTGACACTGCATCCCACTGTTGTGCTGCCACCAAAACACCATTGTCAACATCAAATAACCTGATCCATAAAAGCCTTAATCTTTCTCCTCCTTCATCCGACACCACCACTAATCTGACACCACCTCTTCATAGCCTTCATCCGCCACCACGATGAATACTCCTACCAGTTCTGGAAACCGCCTCCACCTAAAGATCCATCTCCGTCGCCACCACCAACCGCCGTCTCACCAACATCGCCATCACTAGGAGTACCAGTGCACTGCACCTGGTGTCCAGTTGTTCGCCGATTAAAGCACAAATGCCAGCCTGATATTCAGATTAGATGTGTGTATATGATTCAATTTTCAAATTTGGGTTTAGGTTTGATATTCAGATTAGGTTTCAGGTTTGATTTTTATGATTTGTGTTTTAGATTTTTGTTTCAGCGATTTCTGTTTGGGTTTGATTTTAGATTTGGGTTTGATTTTCTGATTGGGTTTGATTTTCTGATAGATACGGGAACAACTGAAAGACAATTGATTGTAGCCCAACCCGAGAAGGTTTGGTAGCTTCAGTTGAAGCACACATCCACCTCGATCTTCATTCAATTAGGTATAATTTGAACCTAAAAATTAACTATTGTGATGTTTGATTTCCTTGGTTTGATATAATTGATATTCTTTATAATGGAACTTGGTTAAAAGTAAGACAAAATATTGATGCAACTTCTTTTTGATTTACTTACTAATTGCTGATATAGTATTAAAATGGGAAATGAAAACAAGTCTAGAAAACAGAGCTTTTGATTTAGCTAATTCTTTCGAATCACAAACCCTTCATGTACTTGCTGTTGATTATGAACACGATTTAGTAGCTAAGTCTGAAAATCCTTGGCTAAATGTTTTTAACTGTTGAGTAATTTACCACACCTGCAGGCACTCTTTGTTAATTGTTTTACTGTTGAATGTTTTAAATCTTTAATCGTCATTTATATTTCATTATTGGTTGCAGGATTGTTTAATCGTCATTTATATTTCGTTATTGGTTGCAGGATTGTTAACTGATAAGGATAGTAGATTGATATTGGTGTAGAATTAAAAGAATGTTATATAACCGATTGTTGCTAATACAACCATAGATAATGAAAAAGCTTAAATAAGATGGTGGATCTCAATGAGAAAAATCCAGGTTACCATGTTTTATCGTTGAATTTTACTTATTCGTGCTTCTACTTCTATAGGTGTATTGCTTCTGGTTGCCCATCCGTGTTTCAGGGGTTGTTTTCTTTATAAAAAAACTCAGGAAAGATGATGCCAAAGGGACTACAAAACACGTCAGTGGAGGTAAAGATTTAAAAAAATCGTTAATTATATTTTCAATGAACAATTTTCAAAGAAAAAAACTAACATTTAAAAAGTGTATTTCAGGCGTGCATAGTTTTGATGTTCATGGGGACCACTCAAACATGGACAAGGTTGCTTCTACTCAATTTGTTTATTGACTTTGGTTCTGTGATTAGTCCTTGCAATAACATTGACTTTACTTCTGACTTGGGTTCTTTCTCACCATCTTGAACGAAGTTTTTGCGTGTTTTTATGTTTGTGAATGAGTCTATGTGACTGGATGTGTATATTAAATTTAGATGCTATAATAAAGATCATGAAAGTGTGATGCTATTTTCCCCTTTATAATACAAATCAGTAAATAACATCATACTTTCCTTGATTTCTTTATTAAATCATCATGTCCCTTCATTTCCCTAGCCATGACCATTGCACTCACCGCCTCCACCACAAAAAACTAACCATCGGACTATGTTTGGATGGAAGTAGGACGACAAATGTAGCTCTCCATGATGATTGAATCACCACTTGGAGATATTTAGATGTGGCAGCGGATCTGGTGTAAAAAAATGGATCGCTTTGGATGAAAAACTCGGTTGTAAGTAGATATTACCGATTTCAACCTTCTTTTCCTCTTTTACCTTTCGATGATTATAACCGACCTGTATTTGACCTTATTATTGGATTTTTTCAGATTGCTCTGTGCCGAATGTAACAACATTTGCAAGCATAATATGTCACGGGTGTTGTGGTTTTGATTCTTTGATAAGTTGGACGATTTTGCCCCTAACGTTGTTAGTTGGATTTTTCCAAGCTGGATTGGGGTCGTAAGGAAGGGATATCCCCATGTGATTCAATTAAAAAAATCATTACAGGGTATAATTTTTTTATATTTAATTTTTTTGTATCTATTTGTGGGATTAAATTACTCCTTTTTGGAGTTGGATGGATTTACCCCTGTATATGATTCGTCATTCATATTACAAATTAGTTTATAGTGGATGACGGGATGCTTTCTACGGTTAAATGATCTAATCAAAGAGGGATAAGAATATGGTTATGATCTAATTAGCTATCATATTTTGGTTATTATTTTAGAGTTTATTCTTGTTGTAATTAGACTAACATCGGACAAAAATTGGATCTTAAAATAATTATCTGTCATAATTATGCATGTTATAAAGGGGACAATAAAAAATATCATATTTCACCATTACCATACGAAATACGCTGAAATAAATTAACAAAAATCATTTTTCATTAATATAAAAAGTTACATCTTTTTCGGTAAAATGTGTCACATCCAACACATTAAAAATTAAATTTCTCCAAATGCACCTCACAGTATACTTATCGCAACATAATGCTCATGTCACATGATATTATACATACAAGGGTACTATGATAAGGGGATTATTTATCTTCGAAGCATTAATATCATAAAAAATATAGACTATATAGATTTGCTTTTTGGCTAATGAAAAATTGAAATATTTTGAAAAGTATAAAAAATTTGAATAATTTAAAATTTTCGAAATTTGAAAATTTGAAAATTTTGAAAAAATTATGAATTATTTAAACTTTTGAAACTTTTGAATAATTTGAAAATTTTTAAAATATCGGAAATTTGATAATAATTTGAAAATTTTAAAATTTTGAATAATTTAAAATTTTCGAAATTTTCAAATTTTCGAAATTTGAAAATTTAAAATTTTTTCAAATTTTAAATTATTCAAAAATTTGAAAATTTTGGAAATTTAAATAATTTGAAAACTTTGAAAAATCTGAAAATTTGAATAATTTAAAATTTTTGAAATTTGAAAATTTGAAAAAATTGAATTTTGAAAATTTTAAATTATTCAAACTTTTCAAATTTTTGAAAATTTTAAACAATTTGAAATTTTTGAAAATTTGAAAATTTTGAAAAATTTAAATTATTCAAACTTTTAAAAATTCGAAAATTTGAAACGTTTGAAAATTTCGTAAATTTGAATAATTTGAAAAGTTTGAAATTTTAAAATTGAATAATGTTAAAAGTTTGAAAATTTTGAATAATATAAATTTTTTTTGAAAATTTTCCATAATACTATATATTATTATGATTTTAAATAGTATATTTATTATTTAAATAATAGTAAATAAATTGCTTCAAAGCTCCACTGGGTATAAGTAACAGCTGAGAAGAGCCTATGCTTACCACTGCTATGGATGGATTGGCGAAACTAACATGAACAAGCAAATTTGGTTGTAGGTTTTTGGTTTTGATTGTGCTCATGTTTTACCCATTTAATCATCTATGGTTATTTTCATGGTAACTTGTGTAATCTGGTCGAGTTTAACTGTACAGATCTTAGTCATTTGCATAAGTATTCCATATATGATCTTAGTCATTTGCATAAGTATTGCAATTAAGTTATCGTGTTTTTCAAAAAAGTTGCGAAAATGACTATATGACCGGATGGCAACAGGTTACCAGGTCATATGGTCAAATTTGCAATTTTTCAGAAAACATAAAGACTTAATAACAAAAATAAAACATAGTGTCAAAATCGAAAAATCTGGAAAAGTTAGCGAATTTTATGCAATTACCCTATGCAATTTATATAACTTAATCACTTTACATGCTCTATACGTGTCCAAAAAATAAATTTGTTGTTACCTTGTTTTTCCATTTAAAGTAATCAAACTTAATCGCTAAAAACTGTGAAAATAGACAAAATAAAGAAAGGCGTCGTCTTATTTGAAATTTGTTAGATTTAAAGTAATCAAACTTTGGCCCAAACTAAGCATTTACTTAGTTTTATTTTTTGCGGATTTTAGCCTTGTACTTTTTGTGTTTACAAAATTTGTTAGATTTAAGAATTTTACAGTTTTGGTCCGAAAATTTGTTTTGCCCCTTGCCCATTTGTTTACTTTGTCTTTTGTTCAGATTATAGCATTCTACTTCTATTTATCATTTCATTGCAAAATATCCCCATAGTTCCAAACCGATATCTAAAAGTTTTTCCCATTTTTGATCTCACACTCTCAGGTATTTACTGTCCCCTATATCGTTGGAAAGGTAATCAATCGACTGAAAAGAAATTAATCACTCTCATGTTCGCCAACTCCCCCTCCCATCTGCAACCTAAAACCTAAAAAGTAATTGCCGAAACAAAACTATTTGCCGCCGCCGCATTGCGCGGGTACGCACCTAGTATATATATATATATATATATTCATATGATTTATAATGCATGATTAATTGGTTTATATATGTGATTAAATGGTTAAGTGTTATTCCATTTAAACATAAGCATGAAAGTTTATTATTTATAAACTTTAAGATATAAGTTTATAAATAATAAAATTGGAACATATATATATATATATATATATATATATATATATATATATATATATATATATATATATATATATATATATATATATATATATGTATATATATATATATTTGACTTCAAAACCGGCCACATGAAGCATGCATGAGTGCATGTGGGAACTTGAGAAAAAGCATGGTATATTCTCTCTTTGACCAAGACTTGACCATGTAAAGGTTGCATGCTTCAATTGTTTATTATGCCCACTCTTTCTCTTGCTTCATATACATCATTTTGGCCGTGATTTTGGTTAAGTGTGAGTCATTTCCTTCATGCAAAAGATCAGCCAAAATACTCTCCAAACTCTCTCTTGAAAGCTTGAAAAAACGTTTTTGGTTTCAAGAGGAAAGGAACTTTGTTTTGCAAGTTTTGAAGACTAGCATCTTGGGTGTTCAAGCTTGTGGTGAACTAAGCTATAGAGGGATTCTAACTTGATTCCTAGCCTCATCAAAATCGTCCAAACAAGGTCAAGAAGAAAGGTTATGTTCTTGAACTCCATCTATGCTTCTTCTTCATCTTATCTCTACATGCATGTAGCATGATCCTCTTGGAAGAGAAATTTGTGTTCATGATTTTATGCTTCCGTTGTAACTTCAAGTTTTGAAACTAATCACATTATAAATGGTTGTGATGGGTTATGAACCATTATGAAGGTTGTGATGGGTTATGGACCATTATAAAGGGTTGTGATGGGTTACAGATCATTATGAAGGTTGTGATGGGCTACGGACCACTATGAAGGGTTATGGACCATTATGAGGGGTTTTGATAGGTTATGGTCAATTATGAAAAGTTGTGATGGGTTATGGACCATAGAAAGGGTTGTGTTGGGTTATAGACCATTATGAAGGGTTGTGATGGGTTATGGACCATTATGAAGGGTTGTGATGGGTTATGGACCATGATGAAGGTTTGTATGGGTTATGGACAATTATGAAGCGTTGTTATGGTTATGGACTATTATGTAGGGTTGCCATAGGTTATGGACCATTATGAAGGGTTGTGATGGGTTATGCTCAATTATGAAGGGTTGTGATGGGTTATGGACAATTATAAAGGGTTGTGATGGGTTATGGACTATTATGAAGGTTTTTATGGGTTATGGACAATTATAAAGGGTTGTGATGGCTTATAGACCATTATGAAGGTTGTGATGGGTTATAGACCACTATGAAGGGTTATGATAGGTTATGGACCATTATGAGGGGTTGTGATAGGTTATGGTCAATTATGAAGAGTTGTGATGGGTTATGGACCATAGAAAGGGTTGTAATGGGTTATAAACCATTATGAAGGGTTATGAAGGTTTGTATGGGTTATGGACCATTATGAAGCATTGTTATGGTTATGGATCAATATGTAGGGTTGCGATGTGTTAGGGACCATTATGATGTGTTGTGATGGGTTATGGTTAATTATGAAGGGTTTTGAGGGGTTATTGACTATTACGAAGGTTTGTATGGGTTATGGACCATTATGAAGGGTTGTTATGGTTATGGACCATTATGCAGGGTTGCGATGGGTTATGGGGCATAGAAAGGGTTGTGATGGGTTATGGACCATTAGAATGGGTTCTTATGGGTTATGGACCGTTATCAAGAGTTGTATGAGTTATGTACTATTATGAAGGTGGTGATGGGTTATGAACCATTATCAAGGATTATGATGGGTTATTGACCATTATGAAGGGTTGGGATAGATTATGGTCAATTATGGAGGGTTGTTATGGGTTATGGACCATAGAAAGGGTTGTGTTCGGTTATGGACCAATATGAAGGTTGTGAAGAGTTATGCTCAATTATGAAGGGTTGTGATGGGTTATGGACCATTATAAAGGGTTGTGATGAGTTATGGACCATTATGAAGGTTGTGATGGGTTATTGACCATTAGAAAGGGTTGTGATGGGTTACAGACCATTATAAAGGTTGTGATGGGTTATGGACCATAAAAAGGATTCTGTTGGGTTATAAACCATTATGAAGGGTTGTGATGGGTTATGGACCATTATGAAGGGTTATGATGGGTTATGGACCATGATGAAGGTTTGTATGGGCTATGGACAATTATGAAGTGTTGTGATGGATTATGGTTAATTATGGAGGGTTGTGATAGGTTATGGACCATAAAAGGGTTGTGCTGGGTTATGGACCATAGGAAGGGTTGTGATGGGTTATGGTCAATTATGAAGGGTTGTGATGGGTTATGGACCATTATCAAGGGTTGTGATGGGTTATGGACCATTATGAAGGTTGTGATGGGTTATGGACAATTATAAAGGGTTATGATGGGTTATGGACCATTATGATGGTTATGATGGGTTATGGACCACTATAAAGGGTTATGATAGGTTATGGACGATTATGAGGGGTTGTGATAGGTTATGGTCAATTATGAAGTGTTGTGATAGGTTTTTTTTTGGGGTAAAGAGGACGGTACTTCTGGCAAATTTTATTAATAAAAAGAATAAATACAATAAGAGGCTGGGGACTCCCCACCAAAGGAAAAACCAGAAAATCCATCGGGACAGGCCCCAAAGGACAACAAAGCTAAACTAGGAACCAAAGACTATACATGGGAACAGAAACATAACAATACCATAAAGGAACACAACCTGCAAAAAAACAAACCATACAAGCAGAGAAAAGTAGAAGAAATAGGAGGTTTGTTAAGGGATGGTCCATATCCTTTTAGCCAAATTAACATTAGTGCAAGGTCTCATAGAAAGACTCAGCAGTCTACAGCGGATATCATCCTTAACACAATTAACGACTGCATGATACGATCGTTTTTTTTTTTTGAAAATTCGCGCATTGTGATAGGTTATGGACCATAGAAAGGGTTGTGTTGGGTTATGGACCATTATGAAGGGTTGTGATGGGTTATGGACCATTATGAAGGTTTGTATGGGTTATGGACCATTATGAAGCGTTGTTATGGTTATGCATCATAATCAGGGTTGCGATGTGTTATGGACCATTATGAAGTGTTGTGATGGGTTATGGTTAATTATGAAGGGTTGTGATGGGTTATTGACTATTATGAAGGTTCGTATGGGTTATGGACCATTATGAAGGGTTGTTATGGTTATGGACCATTATGTAGGGTTGCGATGGGTTATAGACCATAGAAAGGGTTGTGATGGGTTATGGACCATTAGAAAGGGTTGTTATGGGTTATGGACCATTATCAAGAGTTGTATGGGTTATGTACTATTATGAAGGTTGTGATGGGGTATGAACCATTATAGAGGATTATGGTGGGTTATTGACCATTATGAAGGGTTGTGATAGGTTATGGTCAATTATGTAGGGTTGTTATGGGTTATGGACCATAGAACGGGTTGTGTTCGGTTATGGACCATTATGAAGGGTTGTGATGGGTTATGCTCAATTATGAAGGGTTGTGATGGGTTATGGACCATTATAAATGGTTGTGATGGGTTATGGACCATTATGAAGGTTTTGATGGGTTATGGACCATTATATAGGGTTGTGATGGGTTACAGACCATTATGAAGGAAGTGATGGTTTTTTTTGGTTAAAGAGGACGGTACCTCAGGCAAATTTTATTAATAAAAAGAATAAATACAATAAAAGGCTGGGGACTCCCCACCAAAGAAACAAGAGAGACCAATGGGACAGGCCCCAAAGGACAACAAGGCTAAACTAGGAACCAAAACAAGATTTGGAACCAGGAAACAAAACAGGAACAAAAACCAAACAACCTGCAAAAAACAAACCAAACAAGCAGACAGAAAAGTTGAACAGAGGATAAAGGAGAGAAAAAAGGACCATAGAACATAGAACATTGGCTTTAGGGAATGTACCAGATCCTTTTAGCCAAATTTACATTAGGAGAATATTTCATAGAAAGACTCACCAGTCTACAATGCACATCATCTATAACATTATTCCTAACTGCATGATACATTATTTTTTATTTTTGAAAATCCTATTATTTCTTTCCTTCCATATGTGGTAAATAGCAGCAGCAAACACAAGTCTTCGAATGATGGACCAAATGGTCTTACTCTTAGATTTGGGATTAAGAAGATTAATAATATCGGACCAGCTATTAGTAGGGAAGGAGATATTCATGACATGCTGAAGGTCATGCCAAACCATTGAAGGAAAAGAACAATTAAAGAAGAGATGGGGAAGGGAATCAGAACAATCACCACAGAAGGCACATATGAGATTGGAGTTATGGTCCTAGGTTTTAAGTTTATCATGAGTATTGAGACGATTTTGAAGAGCAACCCAGAGAATGAAAGCATGTCTAGGAATATTCTGAGAAAACCAAACAAGATGATACCAATCGACAGGATGATTATAGGGGCGGATAGAGTGCCAGACTGAGCGAACAGAAAAAGGAAAGAGACGACCGTCGCTCGATCTCCAAGGGATTTTATCAGGAATGAATGTAGAGAGCGAAGGCGGGTTATGAGAAAACAGATTAGTATGGGAGTCCCTCCAGCGCTCGGGGCGATCCCAGCAGCCGTTAAGGATAAGGTCAGCAACCTTAGAATCAGGATTGAAACCTGCAGCACGGATTTCACGGGCAGAAAGGAACTGAGAAAGAGGACCATCAGGATTCCAGTTACCGAACCAAGCCGACGTAGTGCAGTCATCACCAACTTGGGAGACTATATACTCCTGTATCTTACCCTGCATGTCTAGGATGTTACGCCAGGCATAGCCCGTACCACATTTTTTGGGGTTGTGATGGGTTATGGACCACTATGAAGGGTTATGGACCATTATGAGGGGTTTTGATAGGTTATGGTCTATTATGAAGAGTTGTGATGGGTTATGGACCATAGAAAGGGTTGTGTTGGGTTATAGACCATTATAAAGGGTTGTGATGGGTTATGGACCATTATAAAGGGTTGTGATGGGTTATGGACCATGATGAAGGCTTGTATGGGTTATGGACAATTATCAAGCGTTGTTACGGTTATGGACTATTATGTAGGGTTGCGATGGGTTATGGACCGTTATGAAGGGTTGTGATGGATTATGGTTAATTATGGAGGGTTGTGATAGGTTATGGACCATAAAAGGGTTGTGCTGGGTTATGGACCATAGGAAGGGTTGTGATGGGTTATGGTCAATTATGAAGGGTTGTGATGGGTTATGGACCATTATAAAGGGTTGTGATGGGTTATGGACCATTATGAAGGTTGTGATGGGTTATGGACAATTATAAAGGGTTATGATGGGTTATGGACCATTATGATGGTTATGATGGGTTATGGACCACTATAAAGGGTTATGATAGGTTATGGACGATTATGAGGGGTTGTGATAGGTTATGGTCAATTATGAAGTGTTGTGATAGGTTTTTTTTTTGGGTAAAGAGGACGGTACTTCTGGCAAATTTTATTAATAAAAAGAATAAATACAATAAGAGGCTGGGGACTCCCCACCAAAGGAAAAACCAGAAAATCCATCGGGACAGGCCCCAAAGGACAACAAAGCTAAACTAGGAACCAAAGACTATACATGGGAACAGAAACATAACAATACCATAAAGGAACACAACCTGCAAAAAAACAAACCATACAAGCAGAGAAAAGTAGAAGCAATAGGAGGTTTGTTAAGGGATGGTCCATATCCTTTTAGCCAAATTAACATTAGTGCAAGGTCTCATAGAAAGACTCAGCAGTCTACAGCGGATATCATCCTTAACACAATTAACGACTGCATGATACGATCGTTTTGCTTTTTTGAAAATTCGCGCATTGTGATAGGTTATGGACCATAGAAAGGGTTGTCTTGGTTTATGGACCATTATGAAGGGTTGTGATGGGTTATGGACCATTATGAAGGTTTGTATGGGTTATGGACCATTATGAAGCGTTGTTATGGTTATGCATCATAATTAGGGTTGCGATGTGTTATGGACCATTATGAAGTGTTGTGATGGGTTATGGTTAATTATGAAGGGTTGTGATGGGTTATTGACTATTATGAAGGTTCGTATGGGTTATGGACCATTATGAAAGGTTGTTATGGTTATGGACCATTATGTAGGGTTGCGATGGGTTATGGACCATAGAAAGGGTTGTGATGGGTTATGGACCATTAGAAAGGGTTGTTATGGGTTATGGACCATTATCAAGAGTTGTATGGGTTATGTACTATTATGAAGGTTGTGATGGGGTATGAACCATTATAGAGGATTATGGTGGGTTATTGACCATTATGAAGGGTTGTGATAGGTTATGGTCAATTATGTAGGGTTGTTATGGGTTATGGACCATAGAACGGCTTGTGTTCGGTTATGGACCATTATGAAGGGTTGTGATGGGTTATGCTCAATTATGAAGGGTTGTGATGGGTTATGGACCATTATAAATGGTTGTGATGGGTTATGGACCATTATGAAGGTTTTGATGGGTTATGGACCATTATATAGGGTTGTGATGGGTTACAGACCATTATGAAGGAAGTGATGGGTTTTTTTGGTTAAAGAGGACGGTACCTCAGGCAAATTTTATTAATAAAAAGAATAAATACAATAAAAGGCTGGGGACTCCCCACCAAAGAAACAAGAGAGACCAATGGGACAGGCCCCAAAGGACAACAAGGCTAAACTAGGAACCAAAACAAGATTTGGAACCAGGAAACAAAACAGGAACAAAAACCAAACAACCTGCAAAAAACAAACCAAACAAGCAGACAGAAAAGTAGAACAGAGGATAAAGGAGAGAAAAAAGGACCATAGAACATAGAACATTGGCTTTAGGGAATGTACCAGATCCTTTTAGCCAAATTTACATTAGGAGAATATTTCATAGAAAGACTCACCAGTCTACAATGCACATCATCTATAACATTATTCCTAACTGCATGATACGTTATTTTTTATTTTTGAAAATCCTATTATTTCTTTCCTTCCATATGTGGTAAATAGCAGCAGCAAACACAAGTCTTCGAATGATGGACCAAATGGTCTTACTCTTAGATTTGGGATTAAGAAGATTAATAATATCGGACCAGCTATTAGTAGGGAAGGAGATATTCATGACATGCTGAAGGTCATGCCAAACCATTGAAGGAAAAGAACAATTAAAGAAGAGATGGGGAAGGGAATCAGAACAATCACCACATAAGGCACATATGAGATTGGAGTTATGGTCCTAGGTTTTAAGTTTATCATGAGTATTGAGACGATTTTGAAGAGCAACCCAGAGAATGAAAGCATGTCTAGGAATATTCTGGGAAAACCAAACAAGATGATACCAATCGACAGGATGATTATAGGGGCGGATAGAGTGCCAGACTGAGCGAACAGAAAAAGGAAAGAGACGACCGTCGCTCGATCTCCAACGGATTTTATCAGGAATGAATGTAGAGAGCGAAGGCGGGTTATGAGAAAACAGATTAGTATGGGAGTCCCTCCAGCGCTCGGGGCGATCCCAGCAGCCGTTAAGGATAAGGTCAGCAACCTTAGAATCAGGATTGAAACCTGCAGCACGGATTTCATGGGCAGAAAGGAACTGAGAAAGAGGACCATCAGGATTCCAGTTACCGAACCAAGCCGACGTAGTGCAGCCATCACCAACTTGGGAGACTATATACTCCTGTATCTTACCCTGCATGTCTAGGATGTTACGCCAGGCATAGCCCGTACCACATTTTTTGGGGTTGTGATGGGTTATGGACCACTATGAAGGGTTATGGACCATTATGAGGGGTTTTGATAGGTTATGGTCTATTATGAAGAGTTGTGATGGGTTATGGACCATAGAAAGGGTTGTGTTGGGTTATAGACCATTATAAAGGGTTGTGATGGGTTATGGACCATTATAAAGGGTTGTGATGGGTTATGGACCATGATGAAGGCTTGTATGGGTTATGGACAATTATCAAGCGTTGTTACGGTTATGGACTATTATGTAGGGTTGCGATGGGTTATGGACCATTATGAAGGGTTGTGATGGGTTATGCTCAATTATGAAGGGTTGTGATGGGTTATGGACAATTATAAAGGGTTGTGATGGGTTATGGACCATTATGAAGGTTGTGATGGGTTATGGACAATTATAAAGGGTTGTGATGGCTTATGGACCATTATGAAGGTTGTGATGGGTTATGGACCACTATGAAGGGTTATGATAGGTTATGGACCATTATGAGGGGTTGTGATAGGTTATGGTCAATTATGAAGAGTTGTGATGGGTTATGGACCATAGAAAGGGTTGTGATGGGTTATGAACCATTATGAAGGGTTGTGATGGGTTACAGACCATTATGAAGGTTTGTATGGGTTATGAACCATTATGAATTGTTGTGATGGGTTATGGTTAGTTATGAAGGGTTGTGATGGATTATGGACTGTTATGAAGGTTTGTTTGGGTTATGGATCATTATGCAGGGTTGCGATGGGTTATGGACCATAGAAAGGGTTGTGATGAGTTATGGACCATTAGAAAGGGTTGTGATGGGTTATGGACTGTTATGAAGGGTTGTATGGGTTATGTACTATTTTTTTTTTTGGGTAAAGAGGACGGTACCTCTGGCAAATTTTATTAATAAAAAGAATAAATACAATAAGAGGCTGGGGACTCCCCACCAAAGGAAAAAACAGAAAATCCATCGGGACAGGCCCCAATGGACAACAACAAAGTTAAGCTAGAAACCAAAACAGTACATGGAAACAGAAACATAACAAAAACATAAAGGAAAGCAACCTGCAAAAAACAAACCATACAAGAAGAGAAATATAGAAGCAAATAGGAGGTTTGTTAAGGGATGGTCCATATCCTTTTAGCCAAATTAACATTAGTGCAAGGTTTCATAGAAAGACTCAGCAGTCTACAACGGATATCATCCTTAATACCTTTAACGACTACATGATACGATCTTTTAGTTTTTTTGAAAATTCGAAAATTTCTTTCCTGCCAAATGTGGTAAACAGCTCCAACAAGCACAAGTCTTCTAATGATTGACCAAATGGTCTTAATCTTAGACACGGGCTTGAGTTGATTAATGATATCAGACCAGCTATCAATGTGGACGGATAGATTCATGACATGTTGAAGGTCATGCCAAACCATTGAAGGGAAAGAACACTCGAAGAAGAGATGGGAAAGTGAATCCGCACAATCCCCACAAAATGCACAAATGAGAATGGAGTTAGTATCCCAGATTTGGATTTTATCATGAGTCTTAAGACGATTTTTAAGAGCAACCCATAGAATGAATGCATGTCTAGGGATATTCTGGGAGAACCAAACCAGATGATACCAATCAACAGGCTGGTCATAGGGACGAATAGACTGCCAAACGCAACGAACAGAAAAATCAGAAAGATTACCGTCACTAGATCTCCATTGGAGTTTATCAGGAACGGAGGGAGATAGGGAAGGAGGATTATGAGGAAGAAGATTAGGATGGGAGTCCCTCCATTGCCCGGCCCGAACCCAAGATGTAACACCCGGCTTTTTAAACAAAAACACCCCTGAAAAATTTTTCATTTAAAACACAGGTTTCAATACATAAAACCATAACAAGGGGTATATTTTAATAAATACGGGTACAAGTGTATCAAGGAGAGTATAAAATACCATAACTCCTTTAAAGCCGGGCTGCTACTGACAGCATCTAAGAGTCCTACTTCACGAGTCACGGACTCTATCTTGTCCCCTACCAGTATCATGCTAACCTGCAGGGACAGTAAACAACGGTATGAGCTACAAAGCTCAGTGAGTAATCAAATCTACAAATAACACGTATTAATTACAATCATGTATTTGTCTGGATATCGAATCCAAACTCCTAGCCTTACTGGCTGACCGAATATCTCTTAGGATTTTACATCCCAAATTATAGTCTTACAGACTACAACATGATAACCTGGAATTATCAACCACGTCAGTTAATTACACATATAACCATATACAACTATTTCTGTCCCATCTCTCTCAGTCACATCGGATTGCCCGTATATCATGGCTATTCAAGCCATACACTGTATCATAGCTATATAAGCTGCATCAAAACATTATCAATATACAATTCATAGCCCGCAGGCCGTACCAGCTGGGTTTAGTAACCCAATATCATAGCCAATAGGCCGCACCATGTACCTGTAACAAAATCATAGCCCGAAGACCGCATCGGAGACATAGCCCGAAGGCCGCACCGGAATCATAGCCAACAAGGCCGCATCGGAGACATAGCCCTAAGGCCGCACCGGAATCATAGCCAACAAGGCCGCACCATCTATTAACAGTTTCTTCACGATCAAATATGACTCACAGGAAAATCCCGCTGTTGCCTAGACTCACGGCTGGTTCCGGTATTGTCTATACAAGTAAATATATGGCTCACAGGAAGATCCCGCTGTTGCCTAGACTCACGGCTGGTTCCGGTATTGTCTATACAAGTAAATATATGGCTCACAGGAAAATCCCGCTGTTGCCTAGACTCACGGCTGGTTCCGGTATTGTCTATACAAGTAAATATATGGCTCACAGGAAAATCCCGCTGTTGCCTAGACTCACGGCTGGATCCGGTATTGTCTATATAGATTTATTGACTCACGGCTGGTCCCGGTATTGTCATTTATTTTTCCATTGACTCACGGCTGGTTCCGGTATTGTCTTTTCCTTTTATTGACTCACGGCTGGTTCCGGTATTGTCAATAAAGGTTTGACTCACAGCTCCGTTCTTGTCTATTACAGACTCACGGCTTATCTGGTATTGTCATATCAAATCAAACATTTGTCATTTTCGTCCCACAAGTCAATTTCAACCTGTAACAATTCAATCATCATATATCATATATGATATCAGTGAGATTACTCACCTGGATGCTAGCTGCATTTAAATCCCGGTTGTTTCTTGCCTTTGCGTGCACCACAACCATTTCGTCCCACACCTATATAATCATTTATATACCAAATGATAATAGGTTAATAGCCATTCCAATTAACTCTAATACCATAGGGTTCAATACAATGTCATTACAAACAATGCCTAGTTAATAAACTTTCCGTTTACTAACTTTTTATGAATTTTACTATTCACCGAGGCATTCGAATCGATCTACAGTTCCCCCGAGGGTCGAAAACTCAACTTAATAATTTTCCCAAACTTTTCAGACCATAACGAGCCTATGGTCCAAATTTGAGCTAAAACGGACAAGCCAAACGAAAGTTAGCGAGTCGGAAGTCCCCTGTCTGGAGGCGCACTGCGCCAGGAATCAGGCGCACTGCGCCTGGGCGCACCCCGCCCTGATCCTGGGCGCACTGCGCCCTGCGCCTGCAGGTGTCTCCTGTCCAGCCGCGATTTATGCACTGTAGCAAGCAGTTTTTGGCCATTAAGTCCTTAATCAGGTCCTTAATCGATTGGGGTTTGTTCTAGGACTAAAACCTTATACTTTAACAAGGTTTTCAACCATCTATTACAACCAATTCAATCAAAATGAAGAATTAGGGTTCTTAGTTCTAACAACCCCAAACTTCAAATTCATCACTAATAACAACCTACTTCCATTTTCTTGAGTTAAGTCCTTTCTAGCATGACTCAATAGAAGCATTAGGCTATTACAACACATATTCACAACTGAAATACAGTTTCTAGTTCATCATGTGAAGAACACATCCAAGAACTTGGCTAGGAAGTGAATTTACTAACCTTCAAAGCTTAGGAATCACCAATTCCAAGCTAGGATTCCAATTCTTGTACTAAGCTTCATGATCTCTGCAGAAAATGCTCTCCAAAATCCACTCCCGTAGCTGCACAACAATGGCCAGTCAACAAGAGAGTCAAACTCTCTATTTATACCACAAAATTTACATTTTTGGTCCTAAAGTTCATTTTCTTGAACTTTGACCACAATAACCAAGTTTTATTACAATAAAACTTCCATTTCTTACATTTTGGCCACAACCAACAATATTTTTACATAATTGGTCGTTGACTTGGTCAAATGACCAAAATACCCTTTTTCGGTAAAACGACCAAAAATCAGTTTTTATAACATTTTAAGTCCAAAACTTAAAATATTATTTCAAACCAAATACTTTTCTGTCCAAAAGACCATTTTACCCCTACATGGTAAAATGACCAATTTACCCTTTTATTATAATTATATAATAAAGTATCTTGGCGTTACAAATTCTCCCCTCCTTCAAAAGATTTCGTCCCCGAAATCATACAAGGAGTTGAAAGTACGTCTTCCTCGATTAGTTTTCGGTCTTCCGCATCATCTCGGAATCTAAATGGTAATGTCTAAGCACTTAACCATACTAGCCTTCTTATCTTGTGGTTAAATCACAATCCGCATATCATTCCTCCGGTTGTCCCGGGTACCTTATCTACGTATCTTTCTTCATCTATTTTCATCTTGTCATAAGGGATTTGTTGGAAATTATTACACATAATTTCTTTCTTGTCGTTCCAAACAATTTTCCACCTTTCCAAAGGATTACTTTTCGTATTACCCTATTCCTTTACTTGGAATTTCAAGGGCTTATTCTCGGCGATTCACATACCACTTTGTAATTTCTTAATCATTCTTCAATTGCGTTCATACCTGTCAGTTATTTTCTTCAGTTTGTATAACAAACTAGGATCTAGTCAACAGTTTTGCCACAGCTTCATTTCAAAAATCAAAGGTTCTCACGGTATTCCATACCATACTTCATACGAGTCATCAAACTACCAACATGTAGGCTGCTATTTCTTGCAAATTCTATCAACGATAGACAATCTTCTCATCTTCTACTAGGGTCTTCTGTGCAATCTTCAAGCACATCTTCTAAAGTCTGAATTATCAGATCCTTTTGTTCATCAATTCACAATACTTGCGGAGACTTTATCGCAAAGTCTATAACAATGTTGTCCCATTTCTTCTCTGGGGCCAACTACGGTTCAACTTCTTCGCACATTTCTACCGGTTTGACTTTACGTCACGTACAAGTCAAATACTTTTCATGTGTCTTTCCATGCCTTTCTTCTGTCCCGGCCACCAACACATAGGTTTTATCGACCTATCCAGTCTGGTATTGCTCCAGATATACTGTATATCTAATACAAAATACATCTTTTCAAGATGATTTTCATGTTCCAATTATTTTGGAATCCACATTCACAACCACCAAGGGTTCTAAATCATTGTGATTTTCCAATTAGCTCCTGCTAATATCCAGTAATTCATCCATTTTTCACGTTTTCAATCTTGCACACTTCTCCCTGTGCTACCCGAATCAACTCAGGTAATCAATTCGCCAAATTCATACATGTGGATGTAACCTTCAAAGGTTACTCTTTTCAATTCCAGGCATCTATAGCCACATCTTTCTTTCTGAGATGGTACAAGATTCCATAACCGAAATCTTTAAGTCACCCATCTATCTTTTATCTAGCTCATATATAGCTTCTTTTCTGATCAATAAAGTATTTCAAACTCTAATGATCCACATAAATAATAAGCTTTACACTATACAAGTAGTGTTTCCAAAGCTTAAACGCCACGTTCATAATCGCTACCGCAATCTCAGGCATTCACAGTCAACGTTGGATACTTTTCAATGATCCAATCCATCTTCTCTACTTAGCATCATTGCTAATGTTAGAGGTTCACACAAGGTTCATTCCAAACCTTTACAACATATCTGTGGTCTTTCTACCACTCAGACTTTACACTTTTCTTGGTCAACTTTAGTCAGCTAACCAGCAATCAAGGAGCAGTTTTCTACAACTCTCCTATAGTAACCCGCCAAATCCAAGGAACTACAATGTCAGTCGGATTCCTCAGGCGATTCCAGTTTTACCACATCATCTATCCCACTGGATTTATTTCATCATCTTTGGCAGTATTATCATGCCTAAGGAGTTGAAACTTCTTTTAGCCAAATTTTTCATACTTGGAGAATTTAACATATCACTTAACTCAGTGAAGTAACTCCAGTATATGGTACAATATACCTCATATTCAATCTGGTTTCGAGAATATCATATTCTCAGTAGTCAATGTACATACACATTAACTTATCTTTCTTCTTTTCAAACAGATAGGGCTCAATCTGATGACACTTACAGTCATATAAGATCCCAATTCAAAACAATTTCTTCCAATTGTTTTACCACCCTGTCATCTCAACAGAGGCTAATCAACACAGAGCCTAGATAACATGAACGACTCCCAGTACCAGCTTAATCATAAGCTTTTCTTGCCATTCTGGCAGAAGTCTTGGAAGTTCTTTTCAAAAGAATCATCCGAAAATTATTTAAAGTAGTACACTACTTTCACCACTTTATTAAGCTTGGCCCATACCACGTATGCCAACTACAACATCATTCCTTTACTAACTCTTTCTGAGTTTAAGCAAAGAAGCTAACCGGTATTCTCAACAACTGTCATTTACCATGGATTTTCATCCGCTCATTTCTGCTTTCTGAACCATCATGTTCATATTTCTACAATTCATGTTAGCATAATGCATTGCTAACCAATTCATAAGCACAATTGCTTCAGATTTACTGGTAGTCATTGGCTTCAGATTCATAGGGAAAATGGTCCCGTAAATCTTAGGCAGACTACATTCCAGGTGTTCAATATCTTGAACATACATGCTATCTACAATAGCTATTTCAAATATTTCATCCAAAATCATTGATGAAAAATTCAAACAAGACATCAACTCATCGATCCAAAGCATAGCTTCATGGATCAAATATAACATACACGAGTTATATTCAAAACAATAACATCTGCGACCATATCAGTCTTCTCACGAGCTTCTTCCACAATCCACTGGAATGCTCATGGTACCACGGGTCCTTTTCGACCATTCGTTCCTTCTTTCTTTCCTGGGTTCATCACCCGTCACTCCACATTCAGCACGTGAGTATTTCAACAAGAAGTGCCCTATAGTTCCACACTGGAACCACTTCCGTCCCATACAACAAGCTCGAGCAATCTGCTCCTATCATCTGCAATTTCAGCATGTCACGGTAGAGTCTCAACTCTACAATCTTCCTTAGTGCCTTTCCTGCACTGATCACTATACATAGTAGCTCTGTTTTGGTCCTTTCCCTATAAGGTTGGACCCAGTCTGTGACAACTTCTTCTGAGAAGTCCACTGCTTTTCACGTAATCTCAACTACTGTTCTTTCACCTTGAATATTAACCAAGGTGAGCAACCGTTTCATTTACTTGACCACATCAGCTAACATTGCTCGTCATGTGGATTTTTCCGCTACTTGTCTCATTGCCCCTCGTTCGATGGAGTCTTGAGAAAAGGCCGATCCGCCTCTTAAAGTGACATGCACTAAATTCTTCCCAGTAATACCTGCTGCTCATACTTCTTATACGTTAGAAGTCAGCAATAGTTAGGTTATATATGTATACTAACAACTATATACACCTAACAGTTCATCATGTCTACTGTTTCAGGGTTTAAGTCCAGGAATCTACTCTATAGACACCTAGTTCACTTAAACCTCGGCTCTGATACCAACTTGTAACACCCGGCTTTTTAAACAAAAACACCCCTGAAAAATTTTTCATTTAAAACACAGGTTTCAATACATAAAACCATAACAAGGGGTATATTTTAATAAATACGGGTACAAGTGTATCAAGGAGAGTATAAAATACCATAACTCCTTTAAAGCCGGGCTGCTACTGACAGCATCTAAGAGTCCTACTTCACGAGTCACGGACTCTATCTTGTCCCCTACCAGTATCATGCTAACCTGCAGGGACAGTAAACAACGGTATGAGCTACAAAGCTCAGTGAGTAATCAAATCTACAAATAACACGTATTAATTACAATCATGTATTTGTCTGGATATCGAATCCAAACTCCTAGCCTTACTGGCTGACCGAATATCTCTTAGGATTTTACATCCCAAATTATAGTCTTACAGACTACAACATGATAACCTGGAATTATCAACCACGTCAGTTAATTACACATATAACCATATACAACTATTTCTGTCCCATCTCTCTCAGTCACATCGGATTGCCCGTATATCATGGCTATTCAAGCCATACACTGTATCATAGCTATATAAGCTGCATCAAAACATTATCAATATACAATTCATAGCCCGCAGGCCGTACCAGCTGGGTTTAGTAACCCAATATCATAGCCAATAGGCCGCACCATGTACCTGTAACAAAATCATAGCCCGAAGACCGCATCGGAGACATAGCCCGAAGGCCGCACCGGAATCATAGCCAACAAGGCCGCATCGGAGACATAGCCCTAAGGCCGCACCGGAATCATAGCCAACAAGGCCGCACCATCTATTAACAGTTTCTTCACGATCAAATATGACTCACAGGAAAATCCCGCTGTTGCCTAGACTCACGGCTGGTTCCGGTATTGTCTATACAAGTAAATATATGGCTCACAGGAAGATCCCGCTGTTGCTTAGACTCACGGCTGGTTCCGGTATTGTCTATACAAGTAAATATATGGCTCACAGGAAAATCCCGCTGTTGCCTAGACTCACGGCTGGTTCCGGTATTGTCTATACAAGTAAATATATGGCTCACAGGAAAATCCCGCTGTTGCCTAGACTCACGGCTGGATCCGGTATTGTCTATATAGATTTATTGACTCACGGCTGGTCCCGGTATTGTCATTTATTTTTCCATTGACTCACGGCTGGTTCCGGTATTGTCTTTTCCTTTTATTGACTCACGGCTGGTTCCGGTATTGTCAATAAAGGTTTGACTCACAGCTCCGTTCTTGTCTATTACAGACTCACGGCTTATCTGGTATTGTCATATCAAATCAAACATTTGTCATTTTCGTCCCACAAGTCAATTTCAACCTGTAACAATTCAATCATCATATATCATATATGATATCAGTGAGATTACTCACCTGGATGCTAGCTGCATTTAAATCCCGGTTGTTTCTTGCCTTTGCGTGCACCACAACCATTTCGTCCCACACCTATATAATCATTTATATACCAAATGATAATAGGTTAATAGCCATTCCAATTAACTCTAATACCATAGGGTTCAATACAATGTCATTACAAACAATGCCTAGTTAATAAACTTTCCGTTTACTAACTTTTTATGAATTTTACTATTCACCGAGGCATTCGAATCGATCTACAGTTCCCCCGAGGGTCGAAAACTCAACTTAATAATTTTCCCAAACTTTTCAGACCATAACGAGCCTATGGTCCAAATTTGAGCTAAAACGGACAAGCCAAACGAAAGTTAGCGAGTCGGAAGTCCCCTGTCTGGAGGCGCACTGCGCCAGGAATCAGGCGCACTGCGCCTGGGCGCACCCCGCCCTGATCCTGGGCGCACTGCGCCCTGCGCCTGCAGGTGTCTCCTGTCCAGCCGCGATTTATGCACTGTAGCAAGCAGTTTTTGGCCATTAAGTCCTTAATCAGGTCCTTAATCGATTGGGGTTTGTTCTAGGACTAAAACCTTATACTTTAACAAGGTTTTCAACCATCTATTACAACCAATTCAATCAAAATGAAGAATTAGGGTTCTTAGTTCTAACAACCCCAAACTTCAAATTCATCACTAATAACAACCTACTTCCATTTTCTTGAGTTAAGTCCTTTCTAGCATGACTCAATAGAAGCATTAGGCTATTACAACACATATTCACAACTGAAATACAGTTTCTAGTTCATCATGTGAAGAACACATCCAAGAACTTGGCTAGGAAGTGAATTTACTAACCTTCAAAGCTTAGGAATCACCAATTCCAAGCTAGGATTCCAATTCTTGTACTAAGCTTCATGATCTCTGCAGAAAATGCTCTCCAAAATCCACTCCCGTAGCTGCACAACAATGGCCAGTCAACAAGAGAGTCAAACTCTCTATTTATACCACAAAATTTACATTTTTGGTCCTAAAGTTCATTTTCTTGAACTTTGACCACAATAACCAAGTTTTATTACAATAAAACTTCCATTTCTTACATTTTGGCCACAACCAACAATATTTTTACATAATTGGTCGTTGACTTGGTCAAATGACCAAAATACCCTTTTTCGGTAAAACGACCAAAAATCAGTTTTTATAACATTTTAAGTCCAAAACTTAAAATATTATTTCAAACCAAATACTTTTCTGTCCAAAAGACCATTTTACCCCTACATGGTAAAATGACCAATTTACCCTTTTATTATAATTATATAATAAAGTATCTTGGCGTTACACAAGATCCGTTGAGGATAAGGTCTTCAACCTTACTATCGGGATTGAAACCCGCAGCCCTGATGTCACGAGCAGACAAGAATTTAGAGAGGGGACCAGCAGGATGCTAGTTATCGAACCATGCAGACGTAGAGCACCCATCACCAATCTGAGAAACAATATACTCTCTTATCTTAACTCGCATATCGAGGATGTTTCGCCAAGCAAAACCTGAACCGCATTTTTTGGGGGCATCCCAAATGTTACGGCTACAGAGACGGTAAGAGTGGATCCACTTGACCCAAAGGGACTCCTTCTTAGAAAGGATTCTCCAGACATGAGAAGCCATAAGGGCAACGTTCCAAACAGCAAGATTACGGATACTAAGTCCACCATGTTCCTTAGGGAGACAGACAGTTTTCCAGGAGACTTTGGCTTTAGCACGTTTCAACTCACCATGGAACCAGAGGAAACCCCTCATGAGTTTCTCAATTTCGTTAGAAATAGATTTAGGAAGAATAAAAACAGAAGCCCGATAGATTTGCATAGAAGAAAGAACAGAGAGGATGAGCTGGAGACGGCCAGCAAAGGAGAGAGTCTTGTTCTTCCAGTCATTAATCCTGCAATTGACTTTATCAACAAGTCCTTTACAGTCCTTGTGGGCAAGACGGGTGGTGATAAGAGGGATGCCAAGGTATCGGACAGGTAAGGATCCCTCCGGGAACCTAACAATGCGGTCTATGGCAGCCCTATTCCTCTCACCAACATTGTAGTAAAAGGCTTCACTTTTCGCAACATTAGGATGGAGCCCAGAGACACCAGAGAATTCAGCAAAGGAATCACAGATGAGGCTTACCGAATATCTATCCCCATGAGAGAAGAGGAGAAGATCATCGGCAAAGCAGAGATGGGTGATACTTTGTTCCTCACATTGGCGGTGGAATTTAAAAGAATGGGATTCATATATTTTTCTCTTGATCATCAGGTTAAGCACCTCCATACCAAGAGTGAAGGGTTGTATGGGTTATGTACTATTGTGAAGGTTGTGATGGGTTATGAACCATTATGAAGGATATGATGGGTTATTGACCATTATGAAGGGTTGTGACAGGTTATTGTCAATTATGAAGGGTTGTTATGGGTTATGGACCATAGAAAAGGTTGTGTTGGGTTATGGACCATTATGAAGGTTTATGATGGGTTATGCTCAGTTATGACGGGTTGTGATGGGTTATGGACCATTATAAAGGGTTGTGATGGGTTATGGACCATTATGAAGGTTGTGATGGGTTATGAACAACTATGAAGAGTTATGGACCATTATGATGGTTGTGATGGGTTATGGACCATAAAAAGGTTGTGTTGGGTTATAGACCATTATGAAGGGTTGTGATGGGTTATGGCCCATTATGAAGGGTTGTGATGGGTTATGGAACATGATGAAGGATTGTATGGGTTATGGACAATTATGAATAGTTGTTATGGTTATGGACCATTATGCAGGGGTTTTGATAGGTTATGTTTAATTATGAAGAGTTGTGATGGGTTATGGACCATAGAAAGGGTTGTATTGGGTTATTTACCATTATGAAGGGTTGTGACGGGTTATGGACCATAGGAAGGATTGTGATGGGTTATGGTCATTTATGAAGGGTTGTGATGGGTTATGGACTGTTATGAAGGTTTTTATGGGTTATGGACCATTATGAAGGGTTGTTATGGTTATGGACCATTATGTAGGTTTGTGATGGGTTATGGACCATAGAAACGGTTATGATGGGTTATGGATCATTAGAAAGGGTTGTGATGGGTTATGGACTGTTATGATGGGTTGTATGGGTTATGAACTATTATGAAGGTTGTGATGGGTTATGAACCATTATGAAGGATTATGAGAGGTTATTGACCATTATGAAGGGTTGTGATAGGTTATGGTCAATTATAAAGGGTTGTTATGGGTTATGGACCATAGAAAAGGTTGTATTGGGTTATGGACCATTATGACGGGTTGTGATGGGTTATGCTCAATTATGGAGGGTTGTGATGGGTTATGGACCATTATAAAGGGTTGTGATGGGTTATGGACCATTATGAAGGTTGTGATGGGTTATGGACAATTATAAAGTGTTATGATGGGTGATGGACCATTATGACGGTTGTGATGGGTTATGGACCACTATGAAGGGTTATGATAGGTTATGGACCATTATGAGGGGTTGTGATAGGTTATGGTCAATTATGAAGAGTTGTGATGGGTTATGGATCATAGAAAGGGTTGTGTTGGGTTATAGACCATTATGAAGGGTTGTGATGGGTTATAGACCATTATGAAGGTTTGTATGGGTTATGGACCATTATGAAGCGTTGTTATGGTTATGGATCATTATGCAGGGTTGCGATTTGTTATGGACCATTATGTAGTGTTGTGATGGGTTATGGTTAATTATGAAGGGTTGTGATCGGTTATTGACTATTATGAAGGTTCGTATGGGTTATGGACCATTATGAAGGGTTGTTATGGTTATGGACCATTTTACAGGGTTGCGATGGGTTTTGGGGCATAGAAAGGGTTGTGATTATGGACCATAGAAAGGGTTGTGATGGGTTATGGACCATTATAAAGGGTTGTTATGGGTTATGGACCGTTATCAAGAGTTGTATGGGTTATGTACTATTATGAAGGTTGTGATGGGTTATGAACCATTTTAGAGGATTATGATGGGTTATTGACCATTATGAAGGGTTGTGATAGGTTATGGTCAATTATGTAGGGTTGTTATGGGTTATGGACCATAGAACGGGTTGTGTTCGATTATGGAGCATTATGAAGGGTTGTGATGGCTTATGCTCAATTATGAAGGGTTGTGATGGGTTATGGACCATTATAAAGGGTTGTGATGGGTTATGGACAATTATGAAGGTTGTGATGGGTTATGGACCATTATAAAGGGTTGTGATGGGTTACAGACCATTATGAAGGTTATGATGGGTTATGGACCACTATGAAGGGTTATGGACCATTATGAGAGGTTTTGATAGGTTATGGTCAGTTATGAAGTGTTGTGATGGATTATGGTTAATTATGAAGGGTTGTGATGGGTTATGGACCATAGAAAGGGTTGTGCTGGGTTATGGACCATAGGAAGGGTTGTGATGGGTTATGGTCAATTATGAATGGTTGTGATGGGTTATGGTTAGTTATGAAGGGTTTTGATGGGTTATGGACTGTTATGAAGGTTTGTTTGGGTTATGGATCATTATGCAGGGTTGCGATGGGTTATGGGCCATAGAAAGGGTTGTGATGAGTTATGGACCATTATAAAGGGTTGTGATGGGTTATAGACTGTTATGAAGGGTTGTATGGGTTATGTACTATTTTTTTTGGGTAAAGAGGACGGTACCTCTGGCAAATTTTATTAATAAAAAGAATAAATACAATAAGAGGCTGGGGACTCCCCACCAAAGGAAAAAACAGAAAATCCATCGGAAAGTTAAGCTAGAAACCAAAACAGTACATGGAAACAGAAACATAACAATAACATAAAGGAAAACAACCTGCAAAAAACAAACCATACAATAAGAGAAATATAGAAGCAAATAGGAGGTTTATTAAGGGATGGTCCATATCCTTTTAGCCAAATTATCATTAGTGCAAGGTTTCATAGAAAGACTCAGCAGTCTACAACGGATATCATCCTTAATACCATTAACGACTGCATGATACGATCTTTTAGTTTTTTTGAAAATTCGAAAATTTCTTTCCTGCCAAATGTGGTAAACTGCTCCAGCAAGGACAAGTCTTCTAATGATGGACCAAATGGTCTTATTCTTAGACACGGGTTTGAGTTGATTAATGATATCGGACCAGCTATTAGTGGGGACGGAGAGATTCATGACATGTTGAAGATCATGCCAAACCATAGAGGGGAAAGAACACTCGAAGAAAAGATGGGAAAGGGAATCAGCACAATCCCCGCAGAAGGCACAAATGAGATTGGAGTTAGTATCCCAGATTTTGATTTTATCATGAGTCTTAAGACGATTTTTAAGAGCAACCCAAAGAATGAATGCATGTCTAGGGATATTCTGGGAGAACCAAACCAGATGATACCAATTAACAGGCTGGTCATAGGGCCGAATAGACTGCCAAACAGAACGCACAGAAAAATCAGAAAGATCACTGTCACTAGATCTCCATTGGAGTTTATCAGGAATGGATGGTGATAGAGAAGGAGGGTTTTGAGGAAGAAGATTAGGATGGGAGTCCCTCCATTGACCGGGCCGAACCCAAGAACCGTTGATGACAAGGTCAGCAACCTTACTATCAGGATTGAATCCCGCAGCCCTGATTGCATAGGCAGAAATGAATTTAGAGAGGGGACCAGCAGGATGCCAGTTATCAAACCAAGCGGATGTAGAGGACCCATCACCAATCTGGGAAACAATAAAATCTCTTATCTTACTTCGCATATCGAGGATGTTTCGCCAAGCAAAACCTGAACCGTATTTTTTGGGGACATCCCAAAAGTTACGCCCACAGAGACGGTAAGAATGGATCCACTTGACCCAAAGGGAATCCTTCTTAGTGAGGAGTCTCCAAACATGTGAAGCCATAAGTGCAACATTCCAAACAGCAAGATTACGGATTCCAAGTCCACCATGTTCCTTAGGGAGACACATAGTTTTCCAGGAAACTTTTGCTTTACCACGTTTCAACTCACCATGGCACCAGAGGAAACCCCTCATGAGTTTCTCAATGTCTTTAGAGATAGATTTAGGAAGAATAAAAACAGAAGTCCAATGGATTTGCATAGAAGAAAGAACAGAGAGAATAAGCTGAAGACGGCTAGCAAAAGAGAGAGTTTTGTTTTTCCAGTCATTAATCCTGCATTTGACTTTATCAACAAGTCCTTTACAGTCCTTGTGGGCAAGACGGGTGGTGATAAGAGGGATGCCAAGGTATCGGACAGGGAAAGATCCCTCAGGGAACCCAACCATATGGTCAATAGCAGCCCTAGTTGTATCACCAACATTGCAATAAAAGGCTTCGCTTTTCGCAACATTAGGATGGAGCCCAGAAACCCCAGAGAATTCAGCAAGGGAGTCACATATGATGCTTATCGAAGATCTATCCCCATGAGAGAATAGGAGAAGATCATCGGCAAAGCATAGATGTGTGATATTCTGTTCCTCACATTGACGGTGGAATTTAAACGAATCGGATTCAGATATTTTTCTCTTGATCATAAGGTTAAGAACCTCTATAACAAGAGTGAAGAGATAGGGAGAGAGAGGGTCACCTTGGCGAAGGCCCCGCTTACCGTCGAAAAAACCATGTATCTTACCATTGATACTCATTGAGTATCGACTTTAAAAGCACATCTTGGTGGTCCACGTTGGCGATGATAATCCCGCATGAGCTCGTGGACAAGCAGAACGTTGTCGGAGATCAAACGACCAGGGATGAAAGCAGACAGGTTATCATCAACCAAACAAGAGAGATGATTATTGATACGGTCCGCAATAATCTTGCTGATACATTTGTAAACAACATTACAGCATGCGATCGGACGAAAATCAGTGACTTTGGAAGGGGAGTCAACCTTAGGGATGAGAGCAAGTACGGTGTTGTTGAAAGACTTAAGGAGTTTTCCAGACGAAAAGAACTACTTAACTGCCAAACAAACATCAGTACCCACAATATCCCAGGCAGACTTGAAGAACATAGCCGAGAAGCCATCTGGACCAGGGGCTTTATCATCTCCCATTTGAAACATGAAACCCCTAACCTCCTCATCCGTAACAGGAGTAAGCATGGCGGCAGACTGTATAGGGGAGAGCTTTTTAGAGAAAAGGGAACAAGGGTCACGAATAGGAATGGATGGGAAGGCAGAACCTAAGAAATTTTGAAAGTGGGATACAAAAAGGTTTGGAAGGTCATTTCCCGAAATCCAGTTTCCATGAGCATCCTTGATAGAATCGATACGACTACGAGATAAGCGGCTTCTAACCGATTTGTGGAAAAATCCCGAATATTTATCTCCCTCACGCAGCCATTCAACCTTGGCCTTTTGTTTCAGGAACCTCTCTTCATCAAGGGTAGCCTCGTTATAAGCGAGGAGATACCTGCAATGTTCTTCATGAAGGTCATTATTGAAAGGGTCCCGATCCAGAGCAATCTGAATTCTATCAAGTTCAGTACGGAGGGAGATAACCTTGGAGAAGATGTTGCCCTTTCTACGAAGAAGAAGACGTAATGGTTTTTTCAAGTTTTTAAGATTTTGGAAAACCTTATACATCCTATATCCTGGGATATTGGATTTCCAGGAATCAGCAACAACCTGCTTGAAATCGTTCTTATAAGTCAGGAAATTAGGGAATTTGAACGGTTTCGGCCTGAACGTAGATCTACTGGGAAGAGAAAGCACAGCAGGGGAATGGTCAGAAGAACGATAGGGGAGAAAATTGACAGAAGCAGAGGGGAACGATGCAATGAAATAAGGATTTCCCATGACACGGTCAATTTTTTTGAGAATCCCACCAGTACCATTAGGAGACTTCGTCCAGGTGTAAAAGAGACCTTTATAATTAATGTCCTCCATCTCCATGTGATTAACACAGTTCCTGAAATCCTCCATGGCACGTGAGATAACAGAAGTCCCGTAGGTGCTATCTTTCATGTCAAGAGCAACATTGAAATCACCCAAGAGGATCCAAGGAGCATCTTTAACCACTTTCTTATGGTCCGAAAGAGAATGCCAAAGGGAGCGATGCATGATGTGATTATTATGAGCATAGACGAAAGAGCAAAAGAAGGATTTATTAGAGTCACGAATTTTAACATAGAAATGCATAACCTGATCTTTTAAGTCAAGAACCATCATATCAATAGCAATGGGGTCCCAGGCAACGACAATTCTAGTTCCCCGAGGGCTAAAAAGATCGTTAGACGACCAAGACCAGGATCCAAAAGCACGCGTACAGATAAGAGGAAGATTATAGAAGGAAGCTCGAGTCTCAATAGAAGCACAAATTTGGAGATTATGTTCGCGAATAAGATCTCTTAAAGCTTTCTGATGAGAAGGCTTATAGAGGCCGCGAGTATTCCATGCAGCGATGCGCGTCATATGGAAACAGGGATGTGGGTGGAGTCCATCTTCTCGGACACCTGAGCTATTCTAATTTGGTCATTAGGTGATTCAAATTCATCATCATTAATAAACTTGGCCGTGTCACCATCATCAGATTCAACCTCAATGAGTTTATCCACATCGGAATGGTCAACAGAATCTGGATCAAAATCATTATGAATAAGAGGGGATGGGTCATGAATGTGTGGAAGATGGGAGGACGTATCAGGAATAACCGTCATATCATTGGAACAAGACTCAAGTATGGAAAAGGCATTGAAAATAGGAGTGGAGAGCTTTGATATTTTTGGGGGTGTAGAGGATGAGATCCGTAGGATAGGGCTAGGGAAACCAACAACATCTATAGAATTTTTATGAGAGGTAGTACTAGAATGAGGGATAATGGGAGGGCGTTTCTTGTTAGGGACATGGCGATTTGAAGGACTAATTATTTTAGGAACAGGGTGATTATCAGTTCTTAATTGAATTTTACTTTTAATATTTTTATTATTGACATTAATTTTTCCAATTTGTTTATCCATCCCACCCGTTTGGGTATTTCTAATAGACTTACCTTGTGAAATATCATTATTAGTATTTTCATAATTTGGCCCTTGTTTCATTAAAGATTTCTTTTTAGTAACAACCGTAAATCCATCATCAAGTTGCATAGGAGAGGTAGCTCTCACCTGATCAGTAGGCATTTTATCTTTGGTCTTAGCTTCATTAGTCTTAGAGATGACATGCATATAGTTGTTAGTTTCATGACCATAAACCATGCAATGAGAGCACATAGGGGGTTTCCATTCATATTCAATACTAAGAGTGTGGATGGAATATTCAAGAGAATCTGGATCAGGAATACGAATATGCACTTTATCCACCCAAGTAGATTTAGTTGGGACCTTAAGAAGGACACGGGCATATACAGATTTACCAGCCGCATATTTGCACATATTAGCCGTATAGGAGTCCATAGCAAGAGGCTTACCAATTTTAGAGGCAATATGACTAAGTCCATCATCACTCCAAGCCTCATAGGGAATATCATGGATTTTAATCCAGAGAGGAAGCTTGTCGTGATTATTCTTATGAATACTCAGTCCGGGACGCCATTTTTGAATGACCATCGGGACACCCTTAAAAGTCCAGGGTCCATGGGTGATAACATGATGCAGACCATTGACGTCACTAAATTTAAAGAGATAAACTCCTTTTCCATTTAGAAGGACGTCTTGAAGGCCATGTATAGACCACATTTTGGAAGCTAGATAACAAACATCAGAGTAATTCATTTTTTTTCCAACAAAGTAACCACATATAGTCTTTGCAAAAGTTTGACAAACTTTAGTAACGGACTGTAAAGGAATATCTACTGTAACATTAATATCATTACATAAATTAGGAATAAAATGAAACTTATCGTTTGCGTGTTTTTGTGAACCAGTAATGATATTAGCATGGGAGTTATTTAGTAAAGGTAATTTGCGATTCCAAACATTTTTATCTTTATTTTTATTTTGATGATTGAACTTAAAATTATTGTCATGGGATTTATACTCAAATGCATGAGAAATTTTATCATTAATGCCATGGGTATTCAAATGTGTTAATGGGCTAGTATCTTGGGCTAAAATAGAGTCTTGGGCTTCTACCATATGTGTTAAAGGGCTAGTATTATGTGGGCTTGGTCCAAGAATAGAACTAGAGGACATGGATTTGTCATGGGCTAATTTATTAAAGCATGGACCATACAAAGAATTAGAAGTCATCGGCTTCTTCAATGCATCCGATTCCATGGCCAAAATAGATGGAAAGTTAAGATATTGTGGGGAACATTGATGATTAGATACATAGGATTCTTTTATTTGAAAGCCACTCGGGGGACAAGCTTTATTAAGCACATTAGGTGAATGATTAAAGGAGATACCTTCCATATTTTTCAAATTCACGGATCTTTTGGAGGAGGCCGAATGAATTTCTTGTCCACTCGCACAAGAATAATTTCCAGCAGCCGTACCCTATCTTCCTTGCACATGATTAGGTTCCACTTTCTCTTCCATATCCGTTGAAGGAGCATTTTCATTGTCGTGTTCTTGACCAGCAACCAAAATAGCAGCTTTAACGGTAGCATGGTTGGTCGTAGACATGCATGGAGTTGTACCGGTGATCTTATCATCCATGCATGTGGATTTACCGTAGCCATCTCCTTGATCTTTAACATGATTGAAATGTTTGTCATTGTTGGGTGTCACACCAGAAACCATAGAAGGAGAAGTAACATTAGCCTCGATGACCATTTGAATGTTTTCTCCACTCGCAAAATGATGAAGTCCGGTTGCACCTTCCTGCTCTTTGACGTGATTACTCGATTTAGTTGCAACTTCCTGATCATATTCTATAGCTTTAGCCTCGTGATCATGGGATAATAGTATATTGTTGATTATGCAGTCACGTTTGTTGTTGAGCATTGGGTACGGTTCTTGCTCATGTTCATCATCATCTTCTTCTATCATTATGTACGATTCTTGTGGTAGTATGTGGTCATCTTTCTTCTTGTACACTTCCTCTTCATCATCATCTTCGGCATCATCATTTTTAGTATCATCTTCATCATCAGATCCCGAAGAATTATAATCCGTGGTCATACCATCTTTGCAAGTATCACCACCATCTTCATGAGATAAAGCATCGGATTCATCACCATGTTCATGAGTTAAAGCAGGAACATAGACTCCAAGGGTTTTTTCTTTTGCAAGAAATTTATTAGGAAGAAGATCTCTTTCTTTTACATTAAAATTTTGTTTTTTTCTTTTAGAAGATTTTTTTGTATACTTCTGTCAAGTATTTTGAAGATGCATGGCTGTTTTTTTGTATGTTTTTAATCTTTTTTCAACAATATTGAATGTAATTTCAGGATTTGTAAAACCTTGTTATAAATAAAATGCTTATGATTTGCTAGTATGTCATCAGATTCCAAAGATAAATCTGGACCAGGAACTATACCTGGTGAAACACCAGCCATAATAAAAATTAAAATACAGAAATACAAAAACTTAAAGATTGCTTAAAGATTGCTTAGATAGAGAGATGGTTATGGACTTTGAAGAAAGATTGAGTGAGATTAGGCTATAGACCATTGGGTTATGTACAATTATGAAGGTTGTGATGGGTTATGAACCATTATCAAGGATTATGATGGGTTATTGGCCATATGAATGGTTGTGATAGGTTATGGTCAAGTATGAAGAGTTGTGATGGGTTATGGACCATAGAAAGGGTTGTGTTGGGTTATAGACCATTATGAAGGGTTGTGATGGGTTATGGACTATTATGAGGGGTTGTGAAGGGTTATTGATATTGCCTCATTTATACATATATTTCGGGCAATATCGAGTGCCTAAAACACGTGTTTTTGGTTTAATTTCAATATAAAAGGTACATATTCAATTTAATTACCAAAACACAGGAAAAATGGCTTTGCGGATAAAGAAGGAGCTGAATACGAGCCTTGTTGAGAACAAAAGAAGTCAATGGCAGCAACAGCCTAGATCGCGACCCTATCTCACCATAGATCGCGACCCGACCTGCTGACCATTGCGTGACAAGATGCTGACAGAAGGATCGCGACAAAGGGCTCAAAATCGCGACCCTACAGAGATCGCGACCCGATCACCATGTGGATCGCGACCTTACCCACCAACCACAGTCCACAAAGTCAGAGTAGCGGCCAACCGAGTCACGCATTTCACACTGGATCGCGACGCGATCCCCTATAGGATCGCGACGCGACGGGGCCTGGACAGCAGTATAAATAGAGGCCTTCTCTTGTTGTTTGAGACACACCAACCCATCAACACCTACACCCATACCTCAGAACCATAACATCAAACTCGGCAGTTTGCCTACTGGTACGGTGCGGATGGAATCGAGAGCGTGAAGAATGTTCGGCCGGGACTTCATTCGGTTTGCTTTATATATGTTTAGCATTCTACTATGATTTCCTAGGCCGTATTCTTCAGATCATGTTATATTTATCTGCATTATTTATTACTTAGATTTGAATACTATTTAGTTATGATTTGATTGTTATTTATCGGATATTGAACGTTTTATATTTTATCTTGCATAATTCATTTGACTATCATATATGTTAAGGAACCTTCCTTTTGGACTTATTGCTGAGTTATTTTAGTCTAGAGGACCAATCTGACTATATGACTTTTATCATAACTGTGCTATGACCATTAGACAGATATGACTAGTGATGGACCAAATCCTAGGGTTAAGTCACGAAGGTAGGAACTTATATGTGTATGGCAAGTTTGTACTAGAGGACCAATCTGTACATACCATTTTGATTTTCATGACCATTGAGATCAAAAACTCGAATTAATCTTGTATGATACGAACCAATACATGATTATTTGGAATATGTAATTGCATGACCATTGCCATTAATGACCTTAAAATCATAGGATTAGGTAGTTGGACCAAAACATCTAATCACTCTAGAAATCGATATTTAACTTTCAAATATCCATTGCACTAATAGCATATCAAACATAACTAGATGGTTGAATCGAATCTAAGTATAAACGTTTACTTTTATGTTTTGTAATTTAATATTTTCCGATTCTAATAAACTTTTGCGTTGTCCCTTGACACAAGTCAATGCATTCTCTCAAACCCCCTTTTTTTACTGTTTGCTTGAATAATTGTTAATTAATAATTTATTTTCTTAACTTAAAAATATATGTTTTCCCTTGGGTTCGACAACCCGGATTTACCATTACTATACTACAACCGATTAGGTACACTTGCCTAATTGTGTTGTTCTATTCATACATGGTATTTCCCTGTTTAGAAATGTAAAACTAATGTGAAAACCAATTGCTAATATCATATATACGCTCGTAACATACCAAGTTTTTGGTACCGTTTCTGGATATTTTATATGTATGTTTGAAAACACATCAAGTTTTTGGCGCCGTTGCCGGGGACTACGGTTTTATTTTTTTTTTGTATAGAAAATTAAATTATTAGTTAATATTTGTGTGATTGTAAATTTGTTTTTGTGTATTATGTATTTTTATTGTTTTGATTGACATATCACTAATCATAAAATGGATATTTGCACACCTTAAGCATATTTTAAGTGTGGGGTGAATATTTCGGGAAAAAATAAAGTGACAAAACTTTGAAGTCTTTTCTACTCACACAATGCGACGTGTATGCCATCCGGACGTGACGCGTCGACAATCCGGATCGCGTTGAGAAAGAGACAACTTCAAGTTACGCGACACGTAAACATGCATAACGCGTAAACAACCAAGGCAGATACTGGTCGTGCATAATGATGCATGGTTTTTCAAGCTAAAAATCAGCCACCACTGAGAAGGGGGACGCTTCTTTAAAGTGGAGGCCGCGATACTGACGACGGTCAAAAGTCGCACTGCCAGGACAACACACCACAACTGCAACCCAGTAGCCACGGCTTTGAAACTTCAGGGAGTACAAAATGAGTGATATTTTTCTTTTACTGTTATTACTTTTATTTTTTTATTTAATTTTTGTGTGTTTATTTGTGTGTTAATAATACTTGTCTGAGTGATATGTAGGCAGATTTGCTAAGATTCAATGTTGGCAGCATGTTCAACGAATTCATTTCTGTGGAAAGAGCCTCATATATGACGTCGACCGGTACCCAAGGGGAGTCTGTTCCATTTTGCTCCCTTTACTGTTTTGAATTATATATATTGTATAAAATAAGTGTAGGGTAAGAGCGTCATACTGCAATAATTAACTAAGCTAAATTAAATTTTTTATCTTAAACATCTATTCCAAAATTGAACGCTAAAAAGATAATTGTTAAGACAAATGTTTTGAAAATAAATTCGTAGGTTACGTTTAATCTTATGTATGTATTTTTAGTTTTTCATTGTTTTATATAAAATTTAGTTCTATAGAGGACAAGTTTTCAGCTTGGTAGTTACAAAATGTTTTGCATAAATAATGAAATAGACCCGTTGAAAATTTATCAGTTGTTAAAAATTGAGTTTTTGCCAAAATAGATTGAGTCAGTTTCCCTACTTGCAAAATGCACGATTTATATGTTGTTACTAAAATGAGGAAAATAAGCCTCGATAAATGAACTTAAAATGAGAAAAAAATTCTCAAGAAATTTGATGTGCTAAAAAGCAGAAGTCAAGTAATGTTACACCATAAGATTGAGACTCAGGAAGGAAAATTCAATCAGTGGCCTTTGACATTCGAGCAAGTAGACATAAAATGGGTGGCCTTCGGGCATTCATGCACCTTATTACCTAAAACCAACTAGTTTGGGATAATATTGTCGAAAGCTCGCTACACGGGTGTCATCGAAAGTCATGGAATTTCCTTAGTGGCCTTTGGAATTTGAATTAGTAGACTCTGTACAGTCTTGAGTCGAAAATTCGTAATCAAGAGTTCCATCGAAAGTCTCGAGTTTCAAAGGTGCGGAAAAATGGAAATAATAACTTAACTTGATAAAGTTAGTACAGCATGATTTTTATTTTAAATATGGGAAATTTGACAAAAAGTCTTGAGGTGGGAGAATCTTTAAAGGGTATATTCGATGTTATGTAAAAATGATTATTTATCAATCTAAAGACTTGTCGTTTATAGAAAGAGAGTTTGTGTAAAGTTTTGAAAAGTTAGAAATATGTACATAAGGCTACGTATAATCTACTATGTTTATTCTTAATTCATTATTCTTAACATCGGTAATAAACGCTAGATCTGTTATAGCGTATGGAAAGTTGTTTGGACATCAAGTTTTCTCGGCTTGGTTTTAAATTGTAGTTTGCTTGAGGACAAGCAAAGTCCAAGTGTAGGGTATTTTGATATTGCCTCATTTATACATATATTTCGGGCAATATCGAGTGCCTAAAACACGTGTTTTTGGTTTAATTTCAAGATAAAAGGTACTTATTCAATTTAATTACCAAAACACAGGAAAAATGGCTTTGCGGATAAAGAAGGAGCTGAATACGAGCCTTGTTGAGAACAAAAGAAGTCAATGGCAGCAACAGCCTAGATCGCGACCCTATCTCACCATAGATCGCGACCCGACCTGCTGACCATTGCGTGACAAGATGCTGACAGAAGGATCGCGACAAAGGGCTCAAAATCGCGACCCTACAGAGATCGCGACCCGATCACCATGTGGATCGCGACCCTACCCACCAACCACAGTCCAGAAAGTCAGAGTAGCAGCCAACTGAGTCACGCATTTCACACTGGATCGCGACGCGATCCCCTATAGGATCGCGACGCGACGGGGCCTGGACAGCAGTATAAATAGAGGCCTTCTCTTGTTGTTTGAGACACACCAACCCATCAACACCTACACCCATACCTCAGAACCATAACATCAAACTCGGCAGTTTGCCTACTGGTACGGTGCGGATGGAATCGAGAGCGTGAAGAATGTTCGGCCGGGACTTCATTCGGTTTGCTTTATATATGTTTAGCATTCTACTATGATTTCCTAGGCCGTATTCTTCAGATCATGTTATATTTATCTGCATTATTTATTACTTAGATTTGAATACTATTTAGTTATGATTTGATTGTTATTTATCGGATATTGAACGTTTTATATTTTATCTTGCATAATTCATTTGACTATCATATATGTTAAGGAACCTTCCTTTTGGACTTATTGCTGAGTTATTTTAGTCTAGAGGACCAATCTGACTATATGACTTTTATCATAACTGTGCTATGACCATTAGACAGATATGACTAGTGATGGACCAAATCCTAGGGTTAAGTCACGAAGGTAGGAACTTATATGTGTATGGCAAGTTTGTACTAGAGGACCAATCTGTACATACCATTTTGATTTTCATGACCATTGAGATCAAAAACTCGAATGAATCTTGTATGATACGAACCAATACATGATTATTTGGAATATGTAATTGCATGACCATTGCCATTAATGACCTTAAAATCATAGGATTAGGTAGTTGGACCAAAACATCTAATCACTCTAGAAATCGATATTTAACTTTCAAATATCCATTGCACTAATAGCATATCAAACATAACTACTGTTTGCTTGAATAATTGTTAATTAATAATTTATTTTCTTAACTTAAAAATATCCGTTTTCCCTTGGGTTCGACAACCCAGATTTACCATTACTATACTACAACCGATTAGGTACACTTGCCTAATTGTGTTGTTCTATTCATACATGGTATTTCCCTGTTTAGAAATGTAAAACTAATGTGAAAACCAATTGCTAATATCATATATACGCTCGTAACATACCAAGTTTTTGGTACCGTTTCTGGATATTTTATATGTATGTTTGAAAACACATCAGTTATGGACCATGATGAAGGTTTGTATGGGTTATGGACAATTATAAAGCGTTGTTATGGTTATGGACCATTATGCAGGGTTGCGATGGGTTATGGACCATTATGAAGTGTTGTGATGGGTTATTGTTAATTATGAAGGGTTGTGATGGGTTATGGACCATAAAAACAGTTGTGCTGGGTTATGGACCATAGGAATGATTGTGATGGGTTATGGTCAATTATGAAGATTGTGATGGGTTATGGTCAATTATGAAGGGTTGTGATGGGTTATGGACTGTTATGAAGGTTTTTATGGGTTATGGACCATTATGAAGGGTTGTTATGGTTATGGACCATTATGTAGGGTTGCGATTGGTTATGGACCATAGAAATGGTTATGATGGGTTATGGATCATTACAAAGGGTTGTGATGGGTTATGGATGGTTATGAAGGGTTGTATGGGTTATGTACTATTATGAAGGTTGTGATGGGTTATGAACCATTATGAAGGATTATGATGGGTTATTGACCATTATGAAGGGTTGTGATAGGTTATGGTCAATTATGAAGGGTTGTTATGGGTTATGGACCATAGAAAAGGTTGTGTTGGGTTATGGACCATTATGAAGGGTTGTGATGGGTTATGCTCAATTTTGAAGGGTTGTGATGGGTTATGGACCATTATAGAGGGCTGTGATGGGTTATGGACCATTACGAAGGTTGTGATGGGTTATGGACCACTATGAAGGGTTATGATAGGTTATGGACCATTATGAGGGGTTGTGATAGGTTATGGTCAATTATGAATAGTTGTGATGGGTTATGGACCATAGAAACGGTTGTGTTGGGTTATGGACCATTATGAAGGGTTGTGATGGGTTATGGACCATTATGAAGGTTTGTATGGGTTATGGACCATTATGAAGTGTTGTTATGGTTATGGATCATTATTCAGGGTTGCGATGTATTATGGATCATTATGAAGTGTTGTGATGGGTTATGGTTAATTATGAAGGGTTGTGATGGGTTATTGACTATTATGAAGGTTCGTATGGGTTATAGACCATTATGAAAGGTTGTTATGGTTATAGACCATTATGCAGGGTTGCGATGGGTTATGGACAATAGAAAGGGTTGTGATGGGTTATGGACCATTAGAAAGGGTTGTTATGGGTTATGGACCGTTATCAAGAGTTGTATGGGTTATGTACTATTTTTTGGGTAAAGAGGACGGTACCTCTGGCAAATTTTATTAATAAAAAGAATAAATACAATAAGAGGCTGGGGACTCCCCACCAAAAGAAATAACAAAAAATCCATCGGGACAGGCCCCAATGGACAACAAAGGTAAACTAGGAATCAAAAACAATACATGGAAACAGAAACATATCAATACCATAAAGGAAAACAACCTGCAAAATAAAACAAACCATACAAGCATAGAAGAAAGAAGCAAAAGGAGGTTTGTTAAGTTATGGTCCATATCCTTTTAGCCAAATTACCATTAGGGCACGGTTTCATAGAAAGACTCAGCAGTCTACAGCGTATATCATCTTTAATACTATTCACCACAGCATGATAGGATCTTATAGTTTTTTTGAAAATTCGTAAATTTCTTTCCTGCCAAATATGGTAAACTGCTCCAGCAAACACAAGTCTTCTAATAATGGACCAAATGGTCTTAATCTTAGACAGTGTTTTGAGTTGGTTAATGATATCGGACCAGCTATCAGTGGGAACGGAGAGATTCATGACATGTTGAAGATCATGCCAAACCATAGAAGGGAAAGAACACTCGAAGAAAAGATGGGAAAGGGAATCAGGACAATCCCCGCAGAAGGCACAAATGATATTGGAGTTATTATCCCAGATTTTTATTTTATCATGAGTTTTAAGACGATTTTTAAGAGCAACCCAAAGAATGAATGCATGTCTAGGGATATTCTGGGAGAACCAAACCAGATGATACCAATCAACAGTCTGGTCATAGGTCCGAATAGACTGCCAAACGGAACGCACAGAAAAATCAGAAAGATTACCATCACTAGATCTCCATTTGAGTTTATCTGGAATGGATGGAGATAGAGAAGGAGGGTTTTGAGCAAGAAGATTAGGATGGGAGTCCATCCATTGACCAGGCCACACCCAAGATCCGTTGATGACAAGGTCCGCAACCTTACTATCAGGGTTATGTACTATTATGAAGGTTGTGATGGGTTATGAACCATTATGAAGGATTATGACGGGTTATTGACCCTTATGAAGGGTTGTGATAGGTTATGGTCAATTATGTAGGGTTGTTATGGGTTATGGACCATAGAACAGGTTGTGTTCAGTTATGGACCATTATGAAGGGTTGTGATGGGTTATGCTCAATTATGAAGGGTTGTGATGGGTTATGGACCATTATAAAGGTTGTGATAGGTTATGGACCATTATGAAGGTTGTGATGGGTTATGGCCCATTATAAAGGGTTGTGATGGGTTACAGACCATTATGAAGGTTGTGATGGGTTATGGACCACTATGAAGGGTTATGGACCATTTATGAGGGGTTTTGATAGGTTATGGTCAATTATGAAGAGTTGTGATGGGTTATGGACCATAGAAAGGGTTATGTTGGGTTATAGGCCATTATGAAGGGTTGTGATCGGTTATGGACTATTATGAAGGGTTGTGAAGGGTTATGGACCATGATGAAGGTTTGTATGGGTTATGGACAATTATGAAGCGTTGTTATGGTTATGGACCATTATGCAGGGTGGCGATGGCTTATGGACCATTATGAAGTGTTGTGATGGGTTATTGTTAATTATGAAGGGTTGTGATGGGTTATGGACAATAGAAAGGGTTGTGCTGGATTATGGACCATAGGAAGGATTATGATGGGTTACAGTCAATTATGAATGGTTGTGATGGGTTATGGTCAAGTATAAAGTGTTGTGATGGGTTACGCACTGTTATGAAGGTTTTTATGGGGTACGGACCATTATAAAGGGTTGTTATGGTTATGGACCATTATGTAGGGTTGCGATGGGTTATGGACCATAGAAACGGTTATGATGGGTTATGGACCACTAGAAAGGGTTGTGATGGGTTATGGATGGTTATGAAGGGTTGTATGGGTTATGTACTATTGTGAAGGTTGTGATGGGTTATGAACCATTATGAAGGATTATGATGGGTTATTGACCATTATGAAGGGTTGTGATAGGTTATGGTCAATTATGAAGGGTTGTTATGGGTTATGGACCATAGAAAAGGTTGTGTTGGGTTATGGACCATTATGAAGGTTTGTGATGGGTTATGCTCTGTTATGACATGTTGTGATGGGTTATGGACCATTATAAAGGGTTGTGATGGGTTATGGACCATTATCAAGGTTGTAATGGGTTATGAACCACTATGAAGAGTTATGGACCATTATGATGGTTGTGATGGGTTATGGACGATAGAAAGGTTGTGTTGGGTTATAGACCATTATGAAGGGTTGTGATGGGTTATGGCCCATTATGAAGTGTTGTGATGGGTTATGGAACATGATGAAGGATTGTATGGGTTATGGACAATTATGAAGAGTTGTTATGGTTATGGACTATTATGCAGGGTTGCGATGGTTTATGGACCATTATGAGGGGTTTTGATAGGGTATGGTCAATTATGAAGAGTTGTGATGGGTTATGGACCATAGAAAGGGTTGTATTGGGTTATGGACCATTATGAAGGGTTGTGACGGGTTATGGACCATAGGAAGGATTGTGATGGGTTATGGTCAATTATGAAGGGTTGTGATGGGTTATAGACTTTTATGAAGGTTTTTATGGGTTATGGACTATTATGAAGGGTTGTTATGGTTATGGACCATTATGTAGGGTTGTGATGGGTTATGGATCATAGAAATGGTTATGATGGGTTATGGATCATTAGAAAGGGTTGTGATGGGTTATGGACTGTTATAAAGGGTTGTATGGGTTATGTACTATTATGAAGGTTGTGATGGGTTATGAACCATTATGAATGATTATGATAGGTTATTGACCATTATGAAGGGTTGTGATAGGTTATGGTCAATTATGAAGGGTTGTTATGGGTTATGAACCATAGAAAAGGTTGTGTTGGGTTATGGACCATTATGAAGGGTTGTGATGGGTTATGCTCAATTTTGAAGGGTTGTGATGGGTTATGGACCATTATAGAGGGCTGTGATGGGTTATGGACCATTACGAAGGTTGTGATGGGTTATGGACCACTATGAAGGGTTATGATAGGTTATGGACCATTATGAGGGGTTGTGATAGGTTATGGTCAATTATGAATAGTTGTGATGGGTTATGGACCATAGAAACGGTTGTGTTGGGTTATGGACCATTATGAAGGGTTGTGATGGGTTATGGACCATTATGAAGGTTTGTATGGGTTATGGACCATTATGAAGTGTTGTTATGGTTATGGATCATTATTCAAGGTTGCGATGTATTATGGACCATTATGAAGTGTTGTGATGGGTTATGGTTAATTATGAAGGGTTGTGATGGGTTATAGACTATTATGAAGGTTCGTATGGGTTATGGACCATTATGAAGGGTTGTTATGGTTATGGACCATTATGCAGGGTTGTGATGGGTTATGGACCATAGAAAGGGTTGTGATGGGTTATGGACCATTAGAAAGGGTTGTTATGGGTTATGGACCGTTATCAAGAGTTGTATGGGTTATGTACTATTTTTTGGGTAAAGAGGACGGTACCTCTGGCAAATTTTATTAATAAAAAGAATAAATACAATAAGAGGCTGGGGACTCCCCACCAAAAGAAATAACAAAAAATCCATCGGGACAGGCCCCAATGGACAACAAAGGTAAACTAGGAATCAAAAACAATACATGGAAACAGAAACATATCAATACCATAAAGGAAAACAACCTGCAAAATAAAACAAACCATACAAGCATAGAAGAAAGAAGCAAAAGGAGGTTTGTTAAGTTATGGTCCATATCCTTTTAGCCAAATTAACATTAGGGCACGGTTTCATAGAAAGACTCAGCAGTCTACAGCGTATATCATCTATAATACTATTCACCACAGCATGATAGGATCTTATAGTTTTTTTGAAAATTCGTAAATTTCTTTCCTGCCAAATATGGTAAACTGCTCCAGCAAACACAAGTCTTCTAATGATGGACCAAATGGTCTTAATCTTAGACGGTGTTTTGAGTTGGTTAATGATATCGGACCAGCTATCAGTGGGAACGGAGAGATTCATGACATGTTGAAGATCATGCCAAACCATAGAAGGGAAAGAACACTCGAAGAAAAGATGGGAAAGGGAATCAGGACAATCCCCGCAGAAGGCACAAATGATATTGGAGTTATTATCCCAGATTTTTATTTTATCATGAGTTTTAAGACGATTTTTAAGAGCAACCCAAAGAATGAATGCATGTCTAGGGATATTCTGGGAGAACCAAACCAGATGATACCAATCAACAGTCTGGTCATAGGTCCGAATAGACTGCCAAACGGAACGCACAGAAAAATCAGAAAGATTACCATCACTAGATCTCCATTTGAGTTTATCTGGAATGGATGGAGATAGAGAAGGAGGGTTTTGAGCAAGAAGATTAGGATGGGAGTCCATCCATTGACCAGGCCACACCCAAGATCCGTTGATGACAAGGTCCGCAACCTTACTATCAGGGTTATGTACTATTATGAAGGTTGTGATGGGTTATGAACCATTATGAAGGATTATGATGGGTTATTGACCCTTATGAAGGGTTGTGATAGGTTATGGTCAATTATGTAGGGTTGTTATGGGTTATGGACCATAGAACGGGTTGTGTTCAGTTATGGACCATTATGAAGGGTTGTGATGGGTTATGCTCAATTATGAAGGGTTGTGATGGGTTATGGACCATTATAAAGGTTGTGATAGGTTATGGACCATTATGAAGGTTGTGATGGGTTATGGACAATTATAAAGGGTTGTGATGGGTTACAGACCATTATGAAGGTTGTGATGGGTTATGGACCACTATGAAGGGTTATGGACCATTTATGAGGGGTTTTGATAGGTTATGGTCAATTATGAAGAGTTGTGATGGGTTATGGACCATAGAAAGGGTTGTGTTGGGTTATAGGCCATTATGAAGGGTTGTGATCGGTTATGGACTATTATGAGGGGTTGTGAAGGGTTATGGACCATGATGAAGGTTTGTATGGGTTATGGACAATTATGAAGCGTTTTTATGGTTATGGACCATTATGCAGGGTGGCAATGGGTTATGGACCATTATGAAGTGTTGTGATGGGTTATTGTTAATTATGAAGGGTTGTGATGGGTTATGAACAATAGAAAGGGTTGTGCTGGATTATGGACCATAGGAAGGATTATGATGGGTTACGGTCAATTATGAATGGTTGTGATGGGTTATGGTCAAGTATAAAGTGTTGTGATGGGTTACGCACTGTTATGAAAGTTTTTATGGGGTACGGACCATTATAAAGGGTTGTTATGGTTATGGACCATTATGTAGGGTTGCGATGGGTTATGGACCATAGAAACGGTTATGATGGGTTATGGACCATTAGAAAGGGTTGTGATGGGTTATGGATGGTTATGAAGGGTTGTATAGGTTATGTACTGTTATGAAGGTTGTGATGGTTTATGAACCATTATGAAGGATTATGATGGGTTATTGACCATTATGAAGGGTTGTGATAGGTTATGGTCAATTATGAAGGGTTGTTATGGGTTATGGACCATAGAAAAGGTTGTGTTGGTTTATGGACCATTATGAAGGTTTGTGATGGGTTATGCTCTGTTATGACATGTTGTGATGGGTTATGGACCATTATAAAGGGTTGTGATGGGTTATGGACCATTATCAAGGTTGTAATGGGTTATGAACCACTATGAAGAGTTATGGACCATTATGATGGTTGTGATGGGTTATGGACCATAGAAAGGTTGTGTTGGCTTATAGACCATTATGAAGGGTTGTGATGGGTTATGGCCCATTATGAAGTGTTGTGATGGGTTATGGAACATGATGAAGGATTGTATGGGTTATGGACAATTATGAAGAGTTGTTATGGTTATGGACTATTATGCAGGGTTGCGATGGTTTATGGACCATTATGAGGGGTTTTGATAGGTTATGGTCAATTATGAAGAGTTGTGATGGGTTATGGACCATAGAAAGGGTTGTATTGGGTTATGGACCATTATGAAGGGTTGTGACGGGTTATGGACCATAGGAAGGATTGTGATGGGTTATGGTCAATTATGAAGGGTTGTGATGGGTTATGGACTTTTATGAAGGTTTTTATGGGTTTTGGACTATTATGAAGGGTTGTTATGGTTATGGACCATTATGTAGGGTTGTGATGGGTTATGGATCATAGAAATGGTTATGATGGGTTATGGATCATTAGAAAGGGTTGTGATGGGTTATGGACTGTCATGAAGGGTTGTATGGGTTATGTACTATTATGAAGGGTTGTGATAGGTTATGAACAATTATGAAGGGTTGTTATGGGTTATGAACCATAGAAAAGGTGTGTTGGGTTATGGTCAATTATGAAGGGTTGTGATGGGTTATGCTCAATTATGAAGGGCTGTGATGGGTTATGGACCATTTTTTTTGGGTAAAGAGGACGGTACCTCTGGCAAATTTTATTAATAAAAAGAATAAATACAATAAGAGGCTGGGGACTCCCCACCAAAGAAAAAAACAGAAAATCCATCGGGACAGGCCCCAAAGGACAACAAACCTAAACTAGGAACCAAAACAGTACATAGGACCAGAAACATAACAATAACATAAAGGAAAACCACCTGCAAAGAACAAACCATACAAGAAGAGAAATATAGAAGCAAATAGGAGTATTTTTAAGGGATGGTCCATATCCTTTTAGCCATATTAACATTAGTGCAAGGTTTCATAGAAAGACTTAGCAGTCTACATCGGATGTCATCCTTAATACTATTCACCACGGCATGATACGATCTTTTAATTTTTTTGAAAATTCGAGAATTTCTTTCCTGCCAAATGTGGTAAACTGCTCCAGCAAGCACAAGTCTTCTAATGATGGACCAAATGGTTTTAGTCTTAGACACGGGTTTGAGTTGATTAATAATATCGGACCAGCTATTAGAGTGGACGGAGAGATTCATGACATGTTGAAGATCATGCCAAACCATAGAGGGGAAAGAACACTCGAAGAAAAGGTGGGAAAGGGAATCAGGAGAATCCCCGCAGAAGGCACAAATGAGATTGGAGTTAGTATCCCAAATTTTGATTTTATCATGAGTCTTAAGACGGTTTTTAAGAGCCACCCAAAGAATGAATGCATGTCTAGGGATATTCTTGGTGAACCAAACCAGATGATACCAATCAACAGGCTGGTCATAGGGCCGAATAGACTGCCAAACGGAACGCACAGAAAAATCAGAAAGATTACCGTCTGTAGATCTCCATTGGAGTTTATCAGGATGGGAGTCCCTCCATTGACCGTTCCGAACTCAATAGCCGTTTATGACAAGATCAGCTACCTTACTATCAGGATTGAATCCTGCAGCCTTGATGTGACGTGCAGAAATGAATTTAGAGAGGGGACCAGCAGGGTGCCAGTTATCGAACCATGCGGATGTAGAGGACCCATCACCAATCTGTGTAACAATATAATGTCTTATCTTACTTCGCATATCGAGTATGTTTCGCCAAGCAAAACCTGAACCATATTTTTTGGGGGCATCCCAAAAGTTACGTCCACATAGATGGTAAGAATGGATCCACTTGACCCAAAGAGAATCCTTCTTAGAGAGAAGTCTCCAAACATGCGAAGCCATAAGGGCAACATTCCAAACAGCAAGATTACGGATTCCAAGTCCACCATGTTCCTTAGGGAGACACACAGTTTTCCAGGAAACTTTAGCTTTACCACGTTTCAACTCACCATGGCACCAGAGAAAACCCCTCATGAGTTTCTCAATTTCTTTAGATATAGATTTAGGAAGAATAAAAACAGAAGCCCAATAGATTTGCATAGAAGAAAGGACAGAGAGAATAAGCTGAAGACGGCCAGCAAAGGAGAGAGATTTGTTTTTCCAGTCATTAATCCTGCATTTGACTTTATCAACAAGACCTTTACAATCCTTGTGGGCAAGACATGTGGTGATAAGAGGGATGCCAAGGTATCGAACAGGGAAAGATCCCTCAGGGAACCCAATCATATGTTCAATAGCATTCCTAGTTGTATCACCAACATTGCAGTAAAAGGCTTCGCTTTTCGAAACATTAGGATGTAGCCCAGATGCCCCAGAGAATTCATAAAGTGAATCACATATGATGCTAACTGAATAGCTATCCCCATGAGAGAAGAGGAGAAGATCATCGGCAAAGCAAAGATGTGTGATATTCTGTTCCTCACATTGACGGTGGAATTTAAATGAATCGGAATCAGATATTTTTCTCTTGATCATAACATTAAGAACCTCCATAACAAGCGTGAAGAGATAGGGAGAAAGAGGGTCACCTTGGCGGAGACCCCGATTACCGTCGAAAAAACCATCTATGTTACCATTGATACTCACTGAGTAAGCCGTCGTGGAAACACATGTCATGATCCAGTCAATCATACGTTCGGGGAAACCAAATCCAAACAAGATGGTGCGGACAAAAGACCAGTCGACGGTGTCATAAGCTTTTTGAATATCGACTTTAAAAGCACACCTTGGTGGACCCCGATGGCGATGATAATCCCGCATAAGCTCGTGTACAAGAAGAACGTTGTCGGAGATCAAACGGCCAGGAATGAAAGCAGACTGGTTATCATCAACCAAACAAGAGAGATGATTTTTGATACGGTCCGCAATAATCTTGCTGATACATTTGTACACAACATTACAGCATGCTATAGGACGAAAAACAGTGACTTTGGAAGGAGAGTCAACTTTAGGGATGAGAGCAAGTACAGTGTTGTTAAGAGACTTACGAAGTTTTCCAGACGAAAAGAACTCCTTAACCGCCAAACAAACATCATTACCCACAATATCCCAAGCAGACTTGAAGAACTTAGCCGAGTAGCCATCTGGACCAGGGGCTTTATCATCTCCCATTTGGAACATGACACCCTTAATCTCCTCATCCATAACAGGAGTAATCATGGCGGCAGACTGAATAGGGGAGAGCTTATTAGAGAAAAGGGAACAAGGGTCACGAATAGGGATAGAAGGGTAGGCAGAACCTAAGAAAGTTTGAAAGTGGGAAACAAAAAGGTTAGGAAGATCATTCCCCGATATCCAGTTTCCATGAGCATCCTGGATCGAATCGATACGACTACGAGATAAGCGGCTTCTAACCGAATTGTGGAAAAATCTCGAATTTTTATCTCCCTCACGAAGCCAGTCAACCTTGGCCTTTTGTTTAAGAAACCTATCTTCATCAAGGGTAGCCTCGTTATAAGCAAGGAGATAGTTGCAATGTTCTTCACGAAGATCCTTATTGGAAGGGTCCCGATCCAGAGCAATCTGAATTCTATCAAGTTCAGTACGGAGGGAGATAACCTTGGAGAATATGTTGCCCTGTTTATGAAGAACAAGACGCAAGGGTATTTTCAAGTTTTTAAGGTTTTTGAAAACTTTAAACATCCTATATCCGGGAATATTGGAGTTCCAAGAATCAGCAACAACCTGCTTGAAATCGTTCTTATAAGTCAGGAAGTTGGGGAATTTGAACGGTTTCGGCCTGAACGTAGATCTACTGGGAAGAGAAAGCACCGCAGGAGTATGGTCAGTAGAACGATAGGGGAGAAAATTGACAGAAGCAGAGGGGAAAGAGGCAACGAAACTCGGATTACCCATGACACGATCAATTTTTCTGAGAATCCCACCAGTACCATTAGGAGACTTGGTCCAGGTGTAAAAGAGACCTTTATAATTAAGGTCCTCCATTTCCATGCAATTAACACATTCCCTGAAATCCTCCATGGCACGAGAGATAACAGAGGTCCCATTGGTGCTATCTTTCATATCAAGGGCAACATTGAAATCTCCCAAAAGGATCCAAGGGGCATCTTTAACCACTTTCTTATGGGCTGAAAGAGAGTGCCAAAGGGAGCGACGGAGGATGTGATTATTATGAGCATAGACGAAAGAGCAGAAGAAAGATTTATTAGACGCACGAATTTTAACGTAGGAATGCATAACCTGATCATTTAAGTCAAGAAGCATCATATCAACAGCAATGGGGTCCCAAGCTACCAAAATTCTAGTCCCCCTAGGGCTAAAAAGACCGTTAGGCGCCCAAGACCAGGACCCAAAAGCACGCATACAGATAAGAGGAAGATTAGAGAAGTCAGCACGAGTCTCGATGGAAGCACAAATATTTAGATTTTGATCTCGAATAAGATCTCTTAAAGCTTTTTGATGCGAAGGCTTACAGAGACCGCGAGTATTCCATGCAGCGATGTGCGTCATATGGAAACTTGGTTGATGGTGGAATCCATCTGCTCGGACGCCTGAGCTATTCTAATTTGGTCATTAGGTGATTCCATATCATCATCATTGATAAACTTGGCCGTGTCACCATCATCAGATTCGACCTCAATGAGTTCATCCACATCCGAAAGGTCTACAGAATCTGGATCAAATTTATCAGGAATAAGAGGGGATGGGGCATGACTAGGAGGGAGTTGGGAAGAGGTAGCAGGAAGATCCGTCATATCGGTGGAACAGGACTCTAGAATAGAAAAGGCGTTGAAAATAGGAGTGGATAGCTTAGAATTTTTTGGAGGAGTAGAGGATGAGAGGCGGATGATGGGGCTAGGGAAACCAACAACATCTCTAGAACGGGGGATAATGGGAGGGCGTTTCTTGTCAGAGATAAGGCGAGTTGAATCACTAATTTTTTTAGGGACAGGGCGAATCTCATTTCTTAATTGAATTTTACTTTTAATATATTTATTATTGACATTATTTTTAGGAATAACATGCTCCTTCTCACCCGAATGGGTATTTCTAGTAGACTTATCTTGTGTAATTTCCTTTTTATTATTTTCATAATTTGGCCCCTGTTTCATTAAAGAATTCTTTTTAGTAACAACCGTAAATCCATCATCAAGTTGCATAGGAGATGTAACTATCACCTGATCAATAGGCATTTTATCTTTGGGCTTAGCTTCATTGGTCTTAGAGATAACATGCATACAGTTGTTAGTTTCATGACCATAAACCATGCAATGAGAACACATAGGGGGTTTCCATTCATATTCAATACTAACAGTATGGGTGTAGTATTCAAGAGTATCCGGATCAGGAATACGTATATTAACTTTATCCACCCAATTAGATTTTGTTGGGACCTCAAGAAGTACACGAGCATATACAGATTTACCAGCTGCATATTTGCACATATTAGCCGTATAGGAGTCCATAGCAAGAGGCTTACCAATTTTAGAGGCAATATGACTAAGTCCATCATCACTCCATGCCTCATAGGGAATATCATGGATTTTAATCCAGAGAGGAAGCTTGTCGTGATTATTCTTATGAATACTCAGACCAGGACGCCATTTTTGAATGACCATCGGGACACCCTTAAAAGTCCAAGGTCCATGGGTGATAACATGATTCAGACCATTGTCGTCACTAAATTTAAAAAGATAAACTCCTTTTCCATTAAGGAGGACATCTTGAAGGCCATGTATAGACCACATTTTGGAAGCTAGATAACGAACATCAGAGTAATTCATTTTTTTTCCGACAAAATAACCACAGATAGTCCTAGCAAAAGTTTGACAAATTTTAGTAACGGACTGTAGAGGAATATCTACTGGGACATTAATATCATTACATAAATTAGGAATAAAACGAAACTTATCATTGGCGTGTTTTTGTGAACCAGTAATGATATTAGCATGAGAATTATTAAGTACAGGTAATTTGCGATTCCAAACATTATTGTATTTATTTTTATTTTGATGTAACACCCGGTTTCTCATACAAAGTACACCCAAATATTTTATAACCATTACACATTTAATCGGGTGTATTTGCACTCAAACCAAGGATCAAGCTATTATCATTACAATAATTATACAAAATATGTGACCAAGTGTTACAATTAAATCTACTTCAGCTAAGGACAGTCTCTAAACTTGTCCGTCTTTCTTTATCACATGCCTTCCCCTATCACAGTTATAGATACCTGCAAAACAACACAACATTCAAGTGTAAGCTTATAAAGCTTAGTGAGAAATCTCAATCATACTCCACAAATCTCTTTCAGTAAACTCTCTCATCATTCTTCTTTTGCTAGTCTCATTAGCAATATTCATTCTCTCTAAACTCTGATACCTGCAAACATATTAGCCTTACAAACACCAGCTAATTAGTAGAAATATCATCTCAATAAATAAGTATCTCAACTGATACTACTCATAAACTCAATCCCACATACTCGTATGAACTCATTTCACTAGTAATTATGCTCAATTATAAACTATAACTCGTCTCTTGTTATCCACAAATTACAGAACCACTTTAAGTCTAAGCTACTGTAATATCAATACGACACACATATATGTACAACATATATATATTAACTCAATCTCTATATTTATCTCAATCATTTAGTATATTCATTTAAACCAAGTACTCGTATATAACAATAAATTCTAAACCTTGTTTAACTCATACAAATTGGTTATCTCAACCAGTTAACATGTACCATAACTCAATTTAAATATAGTCAAACTATATATAATGAATTATAACTACTCACCTAATATCGGCTTGGTACGTGGGACACCCAAATTGCACGTACCGGGCTCCTGTTCGCCAGACTTGGTTATATCACCATAGTCTAAATCAATTCTCCAACACCTATAATTATCTAAATAACATCTATCTCAAAGATGTATAAATCAAAAGAGAAACAAAAGATTATAAACGGTAAATATCAACTCAATATTTACCGAAACCCCAAATTGCACGGTTCTACTCATTCAACCATAGAAACTCGACAATAATCATACCAACAACTCTAGAAGCATCCACAAACAATCTACTAACAACGTATATAACAATTATATAGCTAAATCGTGAAGATTGAACACTAGGGTTTAAAACCTCCAAAACCGAGAGATACTCACCTGTAATAACAGCTTTACCCCGATCCAGATGGTACAACTTGTAGACCCAGGTGTCTTCTCACCTCTTTCAACACCTACAACATACCATATACACACCACATATATGTGAATACCTTGTATTCACATTCAATAGTTCTATCTACTCAAATATAATCAATAGCAAGCTCTAGGGTTTGAATCACAACCCTACTACACATCCATATAAATGTATACGTTCAATTTCCGACCATCTACAGATGGTTCTTCACTACAACTCGAACCCAACTCAAAATGACCAAATCAACCGTTCAAAAGAGCTAGAACCGGAGACCTTACCTTCAATAAGCGGAATATCGAAAATTACTTCAATCCTTCGCGTTCTAGCCTTCCGATTTGGTCCTAATGTGAAAAGGGGATGTTTTCTAGGGCTTGGGAGAGGTTTTGTTCGAGAAATAATCCAAGAAAATGACTGAAATCGCGTTTAAAAGAAGGTGGGGTCGGCACGAAACCCGACCCGGGTTGGCTTGCAGCACGACCCGTGCTGTAGATCCCGACCCGTGCTCACTTTACAGCCCCTTTTTCTTCCAACCGGAACCCGACCCGGTTTCCAGAACCCGACCCGGGTTTCTTTTGCAACTCGCCCCGGGTTTTAAAATCCGCCCCGGGTTCTTCCAAAATGATCTCAAATGTTGTTTTAAGTCTTCCAATTTAACCCGGTTTGACCTTTCAAGAACACAAGTTGTTTCTTTTACCCTTTATAACATCCTACTTCTCATAGATGGGTTTCTAAACATCTTAACTCGTGTTTTAACTCATCTAATCTCGTTTATATCAAAAATTAATATAACTCTACCATAAATTAAAAATTACGGTATTACATTTGATGATTGAGATTAAACTTATTTTCATGGGTTTTATAATCAAAAGCCTTAGAAATTTTATCATTTATGACATGGGTTTTCATATGGGTTAAAATGCTAGTGTCTTGGGCTATAAAAGGTTGTTGGACTTCCCCATTATTTTCAATTGGTTGAAAGATATTATTATGGGCTAAAAATTGTGGGCTTGGTCCAAGAATAGAATTAGGAGTCTTAGGTTTGTCATGGGCTAAGAGATTAAGGATTGGTCCATGCTTAGAATTAGGAGTCTTAGGCGTATTGTTTGAAATTGAATCATCCGATTCTCTAGCCACAAAAGATGGAAAGTCAACAATGTAATGTGGGGGACAAGGCTTATTGGACACATAGGATTCTTTTAATTGTGATCCACTAAGGGGACAACAATGATTAAGCAGATTAATAGATGGAATAAAGCCATTACCTCCATTGTTTTTCAAAGAATCGGCTCCTTTGGAGGAAACCGATGGAGCCTTTAATGTTGAAGAAAAACGGTTGTGTTCACCATCATCATTTGTAATTCCATCTCCTTCCCCAATGATCGGAGATATGTTTGTGACCGTTGTGAAATTTCCAGCAGCCGATCGAGAATCATCTTCACCATGCATGCAGTCTTTGAATGGATCTATTTTTGAAGAAAAGTCGTTTTTATCTTCTTCCCCAATGTTCATAGCTGTAACTCCATGATTGTAAGCGCTAACATCTTCATAATTCTTGACCGTTTGCACTTGTTGAAGCCCTTCCATGACCGTTGTATCATGAAATTGAGTCGTCTCATGAAGCTTCGTATTTTCTCCATATTCTTTGCGGTGGGCTGTTGTTTTGTTAGACTTGATGACCATTGGTGTTTGAGAATCACTTAGACCATGTAAATCCGTGAGCTGTTGGTTCGTTTTTTCTTCATTTCTTTGGCCAATGATGTTCTTGATCGTTTGTGTTTGAGAATCACTTAGATCATGTATAGCCGACTCGCCAACTTCTCCAATGCAAGATGTATTGTCCCTGTTTTTGTTCATCACCTTTGAAACATGATTTTTACGTTCATCATGAAGAGAAGGTTCAGTAGGATAGTTTCCATCAACTAATAGAGATGTATCCTCGTTCATGTCAATACCATCAACTTCATAATTTTCTTCTCCAGGAGCTTTAGTAACCAATGCACTCTTCTCTAAACCAACATATTTTTCAAGATTATTAAGAGAATGTAAATTAATTTCTTTAGTAGCAACTAAATTTGTAACGTGCTTATGATTGATATTAAATTTCTTTTTTTGTATGCTTCTATCAAGTTGTTTAAAGAAACATTGCTGTTTTGTTTTTATGTTTTGTAATCTTTTTTCCACCAAATTGAGAGTAATTTCATGATCTATAAAACCATGTGCAGAAAGCATAGGATTTTGATTTTCTAAAACATTTTCATTTTCCAAATATTGATCAGAACCAGGAACTATGCCTGGTGAAACACCAGCCATATTAAAACAAAGAATACAAAAATACAAAAACTTAAAGTTTGCTTAAGAAACGTAAGTAAAGCTTAGAGAGAGAATTCCACTATGGGTTTTGGTTTTCTTGGGGGTTATGGACCATTATGAAGGTTGTGATGGGTTATGGACAATTATAAAGGGTTATGATGGGTTATGGACCATTATTACGGTTGTGATGGGTTATGGACCACTATAAAGGGTTATGATAGGTTATGGACCATTATGAAGGGTTGTGATAGGTTATGGGTTATGGGCAATTATAAAGGGTTGTGATGGGTTATGCACCATTATGAAGGTTGTGATGGGTTATAGACCACTATGAAGGGTTATGATAGGTTATGGACCATTATGAGGGGTTGTGATAGGTTATGGTCAATTATAAAGAGTTGTGACGGGTTATAGACCATAGAAAGGGTTGTATTGGGTTATGGACCATTATGAAGGGTTGTGACAAGTTATGGACCATTATTAAGGGGTGTGATGGGTTATGGACCATGATTATGGTTTGTATGCATTATGGACAATTATGAAGGGTTGTTATGGTTATGGACCATTATGCAAGGTTGCAATGGGTTATGGACCATTATGAAGTGTTGTGATGGGTTATGGTTAATTATGAAGGGTAGTGATGGGTTATGGACTTTTATGAAGGTTCTTATGGGTTATGGACCATTATGAAGGGTTGTTATGGTTATGGACCATTATGTAGGGTTGCGATGGGTTATGGACCATAGAAACGGTTATGATGGGTTATGGACCATTAGAAAGGGTTGTGATGGGTTATGGACGGTTATGAAGGGTTATATGGGTTATGAACCATTATGAAGGATTATGATGGGTTATTGACCATTATGAAGGGTTGTGATAGGTTATGGTCAATTATGAAGGGTTGTTATGGGTTATGGACCATAGAAAAGGTTGTGTTGGGTTATGGACCATTATGAAGGGTTGTGATGGGTTATGCTCAATTATGACGGGTTCTGATGGGTTATGGACCATTATAAAGGGTTGTGATGGGTTATGGACCATTATGAAGGTTGTGATGGGTTATGACAATTATAAAGGGTTGTGATGGGTTATGGACCATTATGAAGGTTGTGATGGGTTATAGACCACTATGAAGGGTTATGATAGGTTATGGACCATTATAAGGGGTTGTGATACGTTATGGTCAATTATAAAGAGTTGTGACGGGTTATAGACCATAGATAGGGTTGTGATAGGTTATGGACCGTTATGAAGGGTTGTGATGGGTTATGGACCATTATGAAGGTTTGTATGGGTTATGGACCATTATGAAGCGTTGTTATGGTTATGGATCATTATGCAGGGTTGCGATGTGTTATGGACCATTATGAAGTGTTGTGATGGGTTATGGTTAATTATGAAGGGTTGTGATGGGTTATTGACTATTATGAAGGTTTGTATGGGTTATGGACCATTATGAAGTGTTGTTATGGTTATGGATCATTATACAGGGTTGCGATGGCTTATGCACCATAGAAAGGGTTATGCTGCGTTATGGACCATTAGAAAGGGTTGTGATGGGTTATGGACTGTTATGAAGGGTTGTATAGGTTATGTACTATTATGAATGTTCTGATGGGTTATGACCAATGATCAAGGATTATGATGGGTTATTGACCATTATGAAGGGTTGTTATAGGTTATGGTCAGTTATGAAGGGTTGTTATGGGTTATGGACCATAGAAAGGGTTGTGTTGGGTTTTGGACCATTATGAAGGGCTGTTATGGGTTATGCTCAATTATGAAGGGTTGTGATGGGTTATGGACCATTATGAAGGTTGTGATGGGTTATAGACCACTATGAAGGGTTATGGACCATTATGAGGGGTTTTGGTAGGTTATGGTCAATTATAAATTGTTGTGATGGGTTATGGACCATAGAAAAGGTTGTATTGGGTTAAGGACCATTATGAAGGGTTGTGACGGGTTATGGACCATTATTAAGGGTTGTGATGGGTAGTGGACCATGATGATGGTTTGTATGCATTATGGACAATTATGATGTGTTGTTATGGTTATGGACCATTATGCAGGGTTGCAATGGGTTATGGACCATTATGAGCTGTTGTGATGGGTTATGGTTAATTATGAAGGGTTGTGATGAGTTATGGACCATAGAAGTAGTTGTGTTGGGTTATGGACCATAGGAAGGATTGTGATGGGTTATGGTTAATTATGAAGGGTTGTGATGGGTTATGGTCAATTAGGAAGGGTTGTGATGGGTTATGGACTTTTATGAAGGTTTTTATGGGTTATGGACCATTATGAAGGGTTGTTATGGTTATGGACGATTATGTAGGGTTGCGATGGGTTATGGACCATAGAAACGGTTATGATGGGTTCTGGACCATTAGAAAGGGTTGTGATGGGTTATGGACAGTTATGAAGGGTTATATGGGTTATGAACCATTATGAAGGATTATGATGGGTTATTGACCATTATCAAGGGTTGTGATAGGTTATGGTCAATTATGAAGGGTTGTTATGGGTTATGGACCATAGAAAAGGTTGTGTTGGGTATGGACCATTATGAAGGGTTGTGATGGGTTACGCACAATTATGACGGGTTGTGATGGGTTATGGACCATTATAAAGGGTTGTGATGGGTTATGGACCATTATGAAGGTTGTGATGGGTTTTTTTTTGGGTAAAGAAGACGGTACCTCTGGCAAATTTTATTAATAAAAAGAATAAATACAATAAGAGGCTGGGGACTCCCCACCAAAGGAAAAAACAGAAAATCCATCGGGACAGGCCCCTAAGGACAACAACAAAGCTAAACTAGAAACCAAAACAGTACATGGGACCAGAAACATAACAATAACATAAAGGAAAGCAACCTGCAAAAAACAAACCATACAAGAAGAGAAATATAGAAGGAAATAGGAGGTTTGTTAAGGGATGGTCCATATCCTTTTAGCCAAATTAACATTAGTGCAAGGTTTCAAAGAAAGACTCAGCAGTCTACAGCGGATATCATCCTTAATATTATTCACGACTGCATGATACGATCTTTTAGTTTTTTTGAAAATTCGGAAATTTCTTTCCTGCCAAATGTGGTAAACTGCTCCAGCAAGCACAAGTCTTCTAATGATGGACCAAATGGTCTTAATCTTAGACACGGGTTTGAGTTGATTAATGATATCGGACCAGCTATCAGTGGGGACGGAGAGATTCATGACATGTTGAAGATCATGCCAAACCATAGATGGGAAAGAACACTCGAAGAAAAGATGGGAAAGGGAATCAGCACAATCCCCGCAGAAGTCACAAATAAGATTGGAGTTAGTATCCCAGCTTTTTAGTTTATCATGAGTTTTAAGACGATTTTTAAGAGCAACCCAAAGAATGAATGCATGTCTAGGGATATTCTGGGAGAACCAAACCAGATGATACCAATCAACAGGCTGGTCATAGGGCCGAATAAACTGCCAAACGGAACGCACAGAAAAATCAGAAAGATTACCGTCACTCGATCTCCATTGGAGTTTACCAGGAACGGATGGGGATAGAGAAGGAGGGTTTTGAGGAAGAAGATTAGGATGGGAGTCCCTCCATTGACCGGGCCGAACCCAAGATCCGATGATGACAAGGTCAGTAACCTTACTATCAGGATTGAATCCCGCAGCCCTGATGTCACGAGCAGAAATGAATTTAGAGAGGGGACCAGCAGGATGCCAGTTATCGAACCAACCGGATGTAGAGGACCCATCACCAATCTAGGAAACAATAAAATCTCTTATCTTACTTCGCATATCGAGGATGTTACGCCAAGCAAAACCTGAACCGTATTTTTTGGGGGCATCCCAAAAGTTACGGCCACAGAGACGGTAAGAATGGATCCACTTGACCCATAGGGAATCCTTGTTAGAGAGTAGTCTCCAAACATGTGAAGCCATAAGAGCAACATTCCAAACAGCAAGATTACGGATTCCAAGTCAACCATGTTCCTTAGGGAGACACACAGTTTTCCAGGAAAGTTTTGCTTTACCACGTTTCAACTCACCATGGCACCAGAGGAAACCCCTCATGAGTTTCTCAATTTCTTTAGAAATAGATTTAGGAAGAATAAAAACGGAAGCCCAATAGATTTGCATAGAAGAAAGAACAGAGAGAATAAGCTGAAGACGGCCATCAAAGGTGAGAGTTTTGTTTTTCCAGTCATTAATTCTGCATTTGACTTTATCAACAAGACCTTTACAGTCCTTGTGGGCAAGACGGGTGGTGATAAGAGGGATGTCAAGGTATCGGACAGGGAAAGATCCCTCAGGGAACCCAACCATATAGTCAATAGCAGCCCTAGTAGTATCACCAACATTGTAGTAAAAGGCTTCGCTTTTCGCAACATTAGGATGGAGCCCACAAACCCCAGAGAATTCAGCAAGGGAATCACATATGATGCTTACCGAAGATCTATCCCCATGAGAGAAGAGGAGAAGATCATCGGCAAAGCATAGATGTGTGATATTTTGTTCCTCACATTGACGGTGGAATTTAAACGAATCGGATTCAGAAATTTTTCTCTTAATCATAAGGTTAAGAACCTCCATAACAAGAGTGAAGAGATAGGGAGAGAGAGGGTCACCTTGGCGAAGGCCCCGATTACCGTCGAAAAAACCATGTATGTTACCATTGATACTCACTGAGTAAGCCGTATTAGAAACACATGTCATGATCCAGTCAATCATACGATCGGGGAAACCAAATCCAAACAAGATGGTGTAAAGAAAAGACCAGTCAACGGTGTCATAAGCTTTTTGAATATCTACTTTAAAAGCACATCTTGGAGGTCCACGGTGACGATGTTAGTCCCGCATGAGCTCGTGGACAAGAAGAACGTTGTCGGAGATCAAACGACCAGGGATGAAAGCAGTGACTTTGGAAGGGGAGTCAAACTTAGGGATGAGAGCAAGAACGGTGTTGTTGAAAGACTTAAGAAGTTTTCCAGACGAAAAGAACTCCTTAACCTCCAAACAAACATCAGTACCCACAATATCCCAGGCAGACTTGAAGAACATAGCCGAGAAGCCATCTGGACCAGGGGCTTTATCATCTCCCATTTGAAACATGAAACCCCTAACCTCCTCATCCGTAACAGGAGTAATCATGGCGGCAGACTGTATAGGGGAGAGCTTTTTAGAGAAAAGGGAACAAGGGTCACGAATAGGAATGGATGGGAAGGCAGAACCTAAGAAATTTTGAAAGTGGGATACAAAAAGGTTTGGAAGGTCATTTCCCAAAATCCAGTTTCCATGAGCATCCTTGATAGAATCGATACGACTACGAGATAAGCGGCTTCTAACCGATTTGTGGAAAAATCCCGAATTTTTATCTCCCTCACGCAGCCAGTCAACCTTGTCCTTTTGTTTCAGGAACCTCTCTTCATCAAGGGTAGCCTCCTTATAAGCAAGGAGATACCTACAATGTTCTTCACGAAGATCATTATTGAAAGGGTCCCGATCCAGAGCAATCTGAATTCTATCAAGTTCAGTACAGAGGGAGATAACCTTGGAGAAGATGTTGCCCTGTCTACGAAGAAGAAGACGCAAGGGTTTTTTCAAGTTTTTAAGGTTTTGGAAAACCTTATACATCCTATAGCCAGGGATATTGGAATTCCAAGAATCAGCAACAACCTGCTTGAAATCGTTCTTATAAGTCAGGAAGTTAGGGAATTTGAACGGTTTCGGCCTGAACGAAGATCTACTGGGAAGAGAAAGCACAACAGGGGTATGGTCAGAAGAACGATAGGGGAGAAAATTGACAGAAGCAGAGGGGAAAGAGGCAATGAAATAAGGATTTCCCATGACACGGTCAATTTTTTTGAGAATCCCACCAGTACCATTAGGAGACTTTGTCCAGGTGTAAAAGAGACCTTTATAGTTAATGTCCTCCATCTCCATGCGATTAACACAGTCCCTGAAATCCTCCATTACACGAGAGATAACAGAAGTCCCATAGGTGCTATCTTTCATGTCAAGAGCAACATTGAAATCACCCAAAAGGATCTAGGGGGCATCTTTAACCACTTTCTTATGGGCTGAAAGAGAATGCCAAAGGGAGCGACGCAGGATGTGATTATTATGAGCATAGACGAAAGAGAAGAAGAAGGATTTATTAGAGGCACGAATTTTAACGTAGAAATGCATAACCTGATCGTTTAAGTCAAGAAGCATCATATCAATAGCAATGGGGGTCCCAGGCCACCACAATTCTAGTCCCCCTAGGGCTAAAAAGACCGTTAGACGACCAAGACCAGGATCCAAAAGCACGCGTACAGATAAGAGGAAGGTTAGAGAAGGAAGCACGAGTCTCGATAGAAGCACAAATTTGTAGATTATGATCGCGAATAAGATCTCTCAAAGCATTCTGATGAGAATGCTTACAGAGACCACGAGTATTCCAAGCAGCGATGTGCGTCATATGGAAACTGGGGTGTGGGTGAAGTCCATCTGCTCGGACGCCTGAGTTATCATAGGGTGATCAGTATGGGATCCAGTTTCATTAACAATGAACTGGGCCGTGTCACCATCATCAGAGTCGACCTCAAAACAATTATCCTCTTTGATTAGGTTATCGGCATCAGGATCAAAATGATCAGGACTAAAATGAGAATGAGCACCATTAGGGTGCAAGGGGAAAGATGTAGAAGGAATATCCCGGATGTCAGAGGTAGAAGCTTCTAGAACGGAGAACGCGTTAAAAATAGGTGTGGAAGCTTCAGCCTGTTTTAAGGGCTTGGAGGAAGAAATTCGAAGAATAGGGCTAGGGAAACCAACTATAGCAGCCTTGCCCTTGAAAGGTGGATTAGAAGAATGGTGTGATATGGTTGGTCGAATAGTATTATGAGACGTGCGATTCTCAAATGTTTTCTTATTTCTAATAGTTATTAAATTGTTATTCTTTTTGGAAAAATTCTTATCTTGCATTTTGTATTGGAATTTTCTAGTCGTACTACTTTTAGAAGATTCATTAATTTTCTTGTCATTATTAGAAACATTTTTTGAAGTATTTTTCTTTTTTGAAACCAAAGTAAAATCATAATTTTTATCTATAATTGGTTGTTCATTTTTTTCGTTCTTAATGGTAGAAGTATCCATAGGTTTAGAAATAGAAGTAGCTTTTTGTTTAGTAATAACATGCATACAAACATGAGTTTCGTGACCAAAAACCTTACAATGAGAGCACACAGGCGGTTTCCATTCATACTCAACTCTAAGAGTATGAGTAGAGAACTCAAGCGTTTCAGGATCAGGGATACGAATGATAATTTTGTCCACCCATGAGGGATGTGTGGGGACTTCGAGCAGGACACGAGCATAAACGGCTTTACCCGCAGCATAAGTGCACATATTAGCTGTATAAGAATCCATGGCAAGTGGCTTACCAATTTTAGAAGCAATGTGGCTTAATCCTTCCTCACTCCAAGTCTCATAAGGGATGTCATGTATTTTAATCCATAGCGGAAGTTTGTCATGTATGTTTCTGTGGATGCTAAGTCCGGGTCTCCATTTTTGCATGACAATAGGAGCACTCCTAAAAGTCCATGGGCCGTGTGTTATAACATGTTGTAGCCCTTGGTCGTTGTTAAATTTAAATAGATAGATACCAATACCATTTAACAAAACGTCCTCAAGCCCATGTTGTAACCACATCTTAGAGGCTAGATAACGAACATCCGAATAATTCATTTTGCATCCAACAAAATATCCACAAATGGTTCGAGCATGAGTCTCACATATCTTATTAACAACATTGACCGGGATATCTACGGGCACATCAACATCATTACTAAGATTAGGAATGTAGTGAAAATTGTCGCTAGAATGTTTTTTAGGACCACTCAAAATGTTCGCTTGTGAGTTAACGAGCAGAGGAAGTTTACTAGACCAAGCGTTGTAATTTCTGTCTCTTGGTTCCATCTTATGATTAATGTTACTTTCCTTCTTAGCATTATGTAAATGAACATCATCGGCTTCATTACCGAAGCTAGGGTTAACAGAAAAATAGTTATTCGGTTTACGAATAAAATTGTTTTTGGTGTTATCAGGCCTATTATTATTAGTCCATTTAGTCATAGAATAAGAAGTGGGCTTATGATTGTTTTGTCTAGAATAAGAAGTGGGCTCATGATTGTTTTGTCTATTAATAACAAGATTTTGTTTTGGGAGGCCCAAGAGGGAAGAGTGGTTAGGAAGGCCCAAGTGGGTTGGACAAGGAAGAGGATCCGTAATTTTTCCTTCAATTATCGGCAAAGGCAAGGAAGGGTTGGACAAAACATATGGGGTAACAAGTGGCCCCTTGTCTACCATTAAGCTATTGTAATTATTATTGTCTCCCACCATGTCCATAACTTTAGATATTTGACTAGCTTTATCATCATGTACTCCATTCTCCACATTCAAAAGGCAAGAATTAAAATTAAAAGGAGAGTTTATGGCCATACCTTCACCAATGCCAAAAGTAGAGTTTCTACCATTCAAGATCGTTGTGTGGTTGTTCCCATTCATGACCGTTGTTGCGTGATGTTCACGTTCATCAGCAATTGTAGACTCGCCTCCTTGCTCGATGGTGTTCATCACCTTAGTTGCATGACCTTCACGATCAGCATGGATTGCCGATTCGAGAGGATATTTTCCAACAACCGAAGGAGAAGGATCTTCATCACCGTGCATGTTCATGAGCTTATAGTTTTCTTCCCCACAAATCGTAGTTAACGATGCATTAGCATCTTCCTGATCGTATTCTATAGTTGTATCATCGAGACCATGGGATAATTGTATATTGTTTATCATGCAGTCACGTTTGTTGTTGAATATTGAGTACGGTTCTTTCTCATGTTGATCATCTTCTTCTTGTAGCATTGGGTACGGTTCTTGGGGTAGTATGTGTTCATCTTTGTTCTTGTACTCTTCCTCTTCATCATCATCTTCGGCATCATCATTTTTAGCATCATCTTCATCATCAGATCCTGAAGAATTATAATCCGTGGTCATGCCATCTTTGCAAGTATCACCACCATCTTCATGAGTTAAAGCATCAGATTCATCACCATGTTCATGAGTTAAAGCAGGAACATATACTCCAAGGGTTTTTTCTTTTGCTAGAAATTTTTTAGAAAGAATATCTCTTTCTTTTACATTAAATTTTTGTTTTTTTCTTTTAGTAGGTTTTTTTTGAATACTTCTGTCAAGTATTTTGAAAATGCATGGCTGTTTTTTTGTATGTTTTTTAATCTTTTTTCAACAATATTGAATGTAATTTCAGGATTTGTAAAACCTTGTGTATAAATAAAATGATTATGATTTGCTAGAATGTCATCAGATTCCAAAGATAAATCTGGACCAGGAACTATACCTGGTGAAACACCAGCCATAATAAAAATAAAAATACAAAAATAGAAAAACTTAAAAATTGCTTAAAAAACTAAAAGATTGCTTAAAGATTGCTTAGAGAGAGAGTGTGTGTGTGATGTTACATACCAATTTTAGGGGTTTTTAGTTGTGATGGGTTATGGACAATTATAAAGGGTTGTGATGGGTTATGGACCATTATGAATGTTGTGATGGGTTATAGACCACTATGAAGGGTTATGATAGGTTATGGACCATTATGAGGGGTTGTGATAGGTTATGGTCAATTATAAAGAGTTGTGACGGGTTATGGACCATAGAAAGGGTTGTGTTGGGTTATGGACCATTATAAAGGGTTGTGGGGTTATGGACCATTATGAAGGTTTGTATGGGTTATGCACCATTATGAACCGTTGTTATGGTTATGGATCATTACGCAGGGTTACGATGTGTTATGGACCATTATGAAGTGTTGTGATGGGTTATGGTTAATTATGAAGGGTTGTGATGGGTTATTGACTATTATGAAGGTTTGTATGGGTTATGGACCATTATGAAGGGTTGTTATGGTTATGGATCATTATGCAAGGTTGCGATGGGTTATGGACCATAGAAAGGGTTGTGATGGGTTATGGACCATTAGAAAGGGTTGTGATGGGTTATGGACTGTTATGAAGGGTTGTATGGGTTATGTACTATTATGAAGGTTCTGATGGGTTATGAACCATTATCAAGGATTATGATGGGTTATTGACCATTATGAAGGGTTGTTATAGGTTATGGTCAGTTATGAAGGGTTGTTATGGGTTATGGACCGTAAAAAGGGTTTTGTTGGGTAATGGAGCATTATGAAGGGATATCATGGGTTATGCTCTATTATGAAGGGTTGTGATGGGTTATGGACCATTATAAAGGTTGTGATGGGTTATAGACCACTATGAAGGGTTATGGACCATTATGAGGGGTTTTGGCAGGTTATGGTCAATTATGAATTGTTGTGATGGGTTATGGACCATAGAAAGGGTTGTATTGGATATTGGACCATTATGAAGGGTTGTGACGGGTTATGGATCATTATAAAGGGTTGTGATGGGTTATGGACCATGATTATGGTTTGTATGCATTATGGACAATTATGAAGGGTTGTTATGGTTATGGACCATTATGCAAGGTTGCAATGGGTTATGGACCATTATGAAGTGTTGTGATGGGTTTTGGTTAATTATGAAGGGTTGTGATAGGTTATGTACCATAGAAAAAGTTGTGCTGAGTTATGGACCATAGGAAGGATTGTGATGGGTTATGGTCAATTATAAAGGGTTGTGATGGGTTATGGACTTTTATGAAGGTTTTTATTGGTTATGGACCATTATAATGGGTTGCTATGGTTATGGACCATTACGATGGGTCATGCACCATAGAATGGTTATGATGGGTTATGGACCATTAGAAAGGGTTGTGATGGGTTGTGGACGGTTATGAAGGGTTATATGGGTTATGAACCATTATGAAGGATTACGATGGGTTATTGACCATTATGAAGGGTTGTGATAGGTTATGGTAAATTATGAAGGGTTGTTATGGGTTATGGACCATAGAAAAGGTTGTGTTGGTTTATAGACCATTATGAAGGGTTGTGATGGGTTATGCTCAATTATGACGGGTTGTGATGGGTTATCGACCATTATAAAGGGTTGTGATGGGTTATGGACCATTATGAAGGTTGTGATGGGTTATGGACAATTATAAAGGGTTGTGATGGGTTATGGACCATTATGAAGGTTGTGATGGGTTATAGATCACTATAAAGGGTTATGATAGGTTATAGACCATTATGAGGGGTTGTGATAGGTTATGGTCAATTATAAAGAGTTGTGACAGGTTATAGACCATAGAAAGGGTTGTGTTGGGTTATGGACCATTATGAAGGGTTGTGATGGGTTATGGACAATTATGAAGGTTTGTATGGGTTATGGACCATTATGAAGCGTTGTTATGGTTATGGATCATTATGCAGGGTTGCGATGTGTTATATTATGAAGTGTTGTGATGGGTTATGGTTAATTATGAAGGGTTGTGATGGGTTATTAACTATTATGAAGGTTTGTATATGGACCATTATGAAGGGTTGTTATGGTTATGGATCATTATACAGGGTTGTGATGGGTTATGGACCATAGAAAGGGTTGTGATGGGTTATGGACCATTAGAAAGGGTTGTGATGGGTTATGGACTGTTATGAAGGGTTGTATGGGTTATGTACTATTATGAAGGTTCTGATGGGTTATGAACCATTATCAAGGATTATGATGGGTTATTGACCATTATGAAGGGTTGTTATAGGTTATCGTCAGTTATGAAGGGTTGTTATGGGTTATGGACCATAGAAAGGGTTTTGTTGGGTTATGGAACATTATGAAGGGCTGTGATGGGTTATGCTCAATTATGAAGGGTTGTGATGGGTTATGGACCATTATGAAGGTTGTGATGGGTTTTAGACCACTATGAAGGGTTATGGACCATTATGAGGGGTTTTGGTAGGTTATGGACAATTATGAATTGTTGTGATGGGTTATGGACCATAGAAAGGGTTGTATTGGGTTATGGACCATTATGAAGGGTTGTGACGGGTTATGGACCATTATTAAGGGTTGTGATGGGTTGTGGACCATGATGATGGTTTGTATGCATTATGGACAATTATGAAGGGTTGTTATGGTTATGGACCATTATGCAGGGTTGCAATGGGTTATGGACCATTATGAAGTGTTGTGATGGGTTATGGTTAATTATGAAGGGTTGAGATGGGTTATGGACTATAGAAATAGTTGTACTGGGTTATGGACCATAGGAAGGATTGTGATGGGTTATGGTCAATTATGAAGGGTTGTGATGGGTTTTTTTTTGGTTAAAGGGGACGGTACCTCTGGCAAATTTTATTAATAAAAATAATAAATACAATAAGAGGCTGGGGACTCCCCACCAAAGGGAAAAACAGAAAATCCATCGGGACAGGCCCCAAAGGACAACAACAAAGCTAAACTAGAAACCAAAAACAGTACATGGAACCAAAATCATAACAATAACATAAAGGAAATAAACCTGCAAAAAAAACAAACCATATAAGAAGAGAAATATAGAAGCAACTATGAGGTTTGTTAAGGGATGGTCCATATCCTTTTAGCCAAATTAACATTAGTGCAAGGTTTCATAGAAAGACTCAGCAGTCTACAGCGGATATCATCCTTAATAATATTCACCACAGCATGATACGATCTTGTAGTTTTTTTGAAAATTCAGAAATTTCTTTCCTGCCATATGTGGTAAACTGTTCCAGCAAGCACAAGTCTTCTAATGATGGACCAAATCGTCTTAATCTTAGACACGGGTTTGAGTTGATTAATGATATCGGACCAGCTATCAGTGGGGACAGAGAGATTCATGACATGTTGAAGATCATGCCAAACCATAGAAGGGAAAGAGCATTCGAAGAAAAGATGGGAAAGGGAATTAGCACAATCCCCGCAGAAGGCACAAATGAGATTGGAGTTAGTATCCCAGATTTTAATTTTATCATGAGTTTTAAGATGGTTTTTAAGAGCAACCCAAAGAATGAATGCATGTCTAGGGATATTCTGAGAGAACCAAACCAGATGATACCAATCAACAGGCTGGTCATAGGGCCGAATAGACTGCCAAACGGAATGCACAGAAAAATCAGAAAGATTACCGTCACTAGATCTCCATTGGAGTTTATCAGGAACGGATGGGGATAGAGAAGGAGGGTTTTGAGGAAGAAGATTAGGATGGGAATCCCTCCATTGACCAGGCCGAACCCAAGATCCGTTGATGATAAGGTCAGCAACCTTACTATCAGGATTGAATCCCGCAGCCCTGATGTGACGTGCAGAAATGAATTTAGAGAGGGGACCAGCAGGATGCCAGTTATCAAACCAAGCTGATGTAGAGGACCCATCACCAATCTGGGAAACAATATAGTCTCTTATCTTACTTCGCATATCGAGGATGTTTTGCCATGCAAAGCCTGAACCGTATTTTTTGGGGGCATCCCAAAAGTTACGGCCACAGAGACGGTAAGAATGCATCCACTTGACCCATAGGGAATCCTTCCTAGAGAGGAGTCTCCACACATGTGAAGCCATAAGAGCAACAATCCAAACAGCAAGATTACGGATTCCAAGTCCACCATGTTCCTTAGGGAGACACACAGTTTTCCAGGAAACTTTTGCTTTACCTCGTTTCAACTCACCATGGCACCAGAGGAAACCCCTCATGAGTTTCTCAATATCTTTAGAAATAGATTTAGGAAGAATAAAAACAGAAGCCCAATAGATTTGCATAGAAGAAAGAACAGAGAGAATAAGCTGAAGACGGCCAGCAAAGGAGAGAGTTTTGTTTTTCCAGTCATTAATCCTGCATTTGACCTTATCAACAAGACCTTTACAATCCTTGTGGGCAAGACGAGTGGTGATAAGAGGGATGCCAAGGTATCGGACAGGGAAAGATCCCTCAGGGAATCCAACCATATGGTCAATAGCAGCCTTAGTAGTATCACCAACATTGTAGTAAAAGGCTTCGCTTTTCGCAACATTAGGATGGAGCCCAGAAACCCCAGAGAATTCAGCAAGGGAATCACATATGATCCTTACCGAAGATCTATCCCCATGAGAGAAGAGGAGAAGATCATCGGCAAAGCATAGATGTGTGATATTTTGTTCCTCACATTGACGGTGGAATTTAAACGAATCGGTTTAAGAAATTTTTCTCTTGATCATAAGGTTAAGAACCTCCATAACAAGAATGAAGAGATAGGGAGATAGAGGGTCACCTTGTCGAAGGCCCCGTTTACCGTCAAAATAACCATGTATGTTACCATTGATACTCACAGAATAAGCCGTAGTAGAAACACATGTCATGATCCAGTCAATCATACGATCGGGGAAACCAAATCCAAACAAGATTGTGCGAAGAAAAGACCAGTCGACGGTGTCATAAGCTTTTTGAATATCCACTTTAAAAGCACATCTAGGTGTTCCACGGTGTCGATGATAATCCCGCATGAGCTCATGAATAAGAAGAACGTTGTCGGAGATCAAACGACCAGGGATGAAAGCAGACTGATTATCATTAACCAAACAAGAGAGATGATTCTTGATACGGTCCGTAATAATCTTGCTGATACATTTGTAAACAACATTACAGCATGCTATCGGACGGAAATCAGTGACTTTTGAAGGGGAGTCAACCTTAGGGATGAGAGCAAGAACAGTGTTGTTGAAAGACTTAAGGAGTTTTCCAGACGTAAAGAACTCCTTAACCACCAAACAAACATCAGTACCCACAATATCCCAGGCAGACTTGAAGAACTTAGCCGAGAAGCCATCAGGACTAGGTGCTTTATCATCTCCCATTTGGAACATGACACCCTTAACCTCCTCATCCGTAACATGAGTAAGCATGGCGGCAGACTGGATAGGGGAGAGCTTATTAGAGAAAAGGGAACAAGGGTCACGAATAGGAATGGAAGGGTAGGCAGAACCTAAGAAATTTTGAAAGTGGGAAACAAAAAGGTTAGGAAGGTCATTTCCCGATATCCAGTTTCCATGAGCATCCTGGATAGAATCGATACGACTACGAGATAGGCGGCTTCTAACCGTTTTGTGAAAAAATCCAGAATTTTTATCTCCCTTACGCAGCCAGTCAACCTTGGCCTTTTGTTTCAGAAACCTCTCTTCATCAAGGACAGCCTCGTTATAAGCAAGGAGATAGCTGCAATGTTCTTCACGAAGATCATTATTGAAAGGGTCCCGATCCAGAGCAATCTAAATTCTATCAAGTTCAGTACGGAGGGAGATAACCTTGGAGAAGATGTTGCCCTGTCTACGAAGAAGAAGACGCAAGGGTTTTTTCAAGTTTTTAAGGTTTTGGAAAACCTTAAACATCCTATATCCAGGGATATTGGAATTCCAAGAATCAGCAACAACCTGCTTGAAATCATTCTTATAGGTCAGGAAGTTAGGGAATTTAAACGATTTCGGCTTGAACATAGATCTACTGGGAAGAGAAAGCACAGCAGGAGTATGGTCTGAAGACCGATAGGGGAGAAAATTGACAGATGCAGAGGGGAAAGATGCAATAAAACTAGGATTTCCCATGACACGGTCAATTTTTTTTAGAATACCACCAGTACCATTAGGAGACTTGGTCCATGTGTAAAAGAGACCTTTATAGTTAAGGTCCTCCATCTCCAAGCGATTAACACAGTCCCTGAAATCCTCCATAGCACGAGATATAACTGAAGTCCCATAAGTGCTATCTTTCATGTCTAGGGCAACATTGAAATCACCCAAAAGGATCCAAGGGTCATCTTTAATCACTTTCTTATGGGCTGAAAGAGAATGCCACAGGGAGCGACGAAGGATGTGGTTATTATGCGCATAGACGAAAGAGCGGAAGAACGTTTTATTAGAAGCACGAAGGATTTGGGTCCCAAGCTACCACAATTCTAGTCCCCCTAGGGCTAAAAAGACCGTTAGACGACCAAGACCAGGACCCACAAGCACGTTTACAAATAAGAGGGAGCTTAGAGAAGTCAGCACGAGTCTCTAAGGCGTTGTGATGGGATATGGTCAATTATGAAGGGTTATGATGGGTTATGGACTTTTATGAAGGTTTTTATGGGTTATGGACCATTATGAAGGGTTGTTATGGTTATGGACCATTATGTAGGGTTGCGATAGGTTATGGACCATAGAAACAGTTATGATGGGTTCTGGACCATTAGAAAGGGTTGTGATGGGTTATAGACGGTTATGAAGGGTTATATGGGTTATGAACCATTATGAAGGATTATTATGGGTTATTGATCATTATGAAGGGTTGTGATAGGTTATGGTCAATTATGAAGGGTTGTTATGGGTTATGGACCATAGAAAAGGTTGTGTTGGGTTATGGACCATTATGAAGGGTTGTGATGGGTTATGCTCAATTATGACGGGTTGTGATGGGTTATGGACCATTATAAAGGGTTGTGATGGGTTATGGACCATTATGAAGGTTGTGATGGGTTATGGACAATTATAAAGGGTTGTGATGGGTTATGGACCATTATGAAGGTTGTGATGGGTTATAGACCACTATGAAGGGTTATGATAGGATATGGACCATTATGAGGGGTTGTGATAGGTTATGGTCAATTATAAAGAGTTGTGACGGGTTATAGACCATAGAAAGGGTTGTGTTGGGTTATGGACCATTATAAAGGGTTGTGGGGTTATGGACCATTATGAAGGTTTGTATGGGTTATGGACCATTATGAAGTGTTGTTATGGTTATGGATCATTACGCAGGGTTGTGATGTGTTATGGACCATTATGAAGTGTTGTGATGGGTTATGGTTAATTATGAAGGGTTGTGATGGGTTATTGACTATTATGAAGGTTTGTATGGGTTATGGACCATTATGAAGGGTTGTTATGGTTATGGATCATTATGCAAGGTTGCGATGGGTTATGGACCATAGAAAGGGTTGTGATGGGTTATGGACCATTAGAAAGGGTTGTGATGGGTTATGCACTGTTATGAAGGGTTGTATGGGTTATGTACTATTATGAAGGTTCTGATGGGTTATGAACCATTATCAAGGATTATGATGGGTTATTGACCATTATGAAGGGTTGTTATAGGTTATGGTCAGTTATGAAGGGTTGTTATGGGTTATGGACCATCTTAAGGGTTGTGTTGGGTTATGGACCATTATGAAGGGTTGTGATGGGTTATGGACCATTATAAAGTTTGTATGGGTTGTGGACCATTATGAAGCGTTGTTGTGGTTATGGATCATTACGCAGGGTTGCGATGTGTTATGGACCATTATGAAGGGTTGTTATGGTTATGGATCATTATGCAGGGTTGCGATGGGTTATGGACCATAGAAAGGGTTGTGATGGGTTATGAACCATTAGAAAGGGTTGTGATGGGTTGTGGACTGTTATGAAGGGTTGTATGGGTTACGTACTATTATGAAGGTTCTGATGGGTTATGAACCATTATCAAGGATTATGATGGGTTATTGACCATTATGAAGGGTTGTCATAGGTTATGGTCAGTTATGAAGGGTTGTTATGGGTTATGGACCATAAAAAGGGTTGTGTTGGGTTATGGAGCATTATGAAGGGCTGTGATACGTTATGCACAATTATGAAGGGTTCTGATGGGTTATGGACCATTATGAAGGTTGTGATGGGTTATAGACCACGATGAAGGGTTATGGACCATTATGAGGGGTCTTGGTAGGTTATGGTCAATTATGAATTGTTGTGATGGGTTATGGACCATAGAAAGGGTTGTATTGGGTTATGGACCATTATAAAGGGTTGTGACGGGTTATGGACCGTTATTAAGGGTTGTGATGGGTTATGGACCATGATGATGGTTTGTATGCATTATGGACAATTATGAAGGGTTTTTATGGTTATGGACCATTATGCAAGGTTGCAATGGGTTATGGACCATTATGAAGTGTTGTGATGGGTTATGGTTAATTATGAAGGGTTGTGATGGGTTATGGACCATAGAAATAGTTGTGCCGGGTTATGGACCATAGGAAGGATTGTGATGGGTTATGGTCAATTATGAAGGGTTGTGATGGGTTATGGTCAATTATGAAGGGTTGTGATTGGTTGTGGACTTTTATGAAGGTTTTTATGGGTTATGGACCATTATGAAGGGTTGTTATGGTTATGGACCATTATGTAGGGTTGCGATGGGTTATGGACCATAGAAACGGTTATGATGGGTTCTGGACAATTAGAAAGGGTTGTGATGGGTTATGGACGGTTATGAAGGGTTATATGGGTTATGAAGCATTATGAAGGATTATGATGGGTTATTGACCATTATGAAGGGTTGTGATACGTTATGGTCAATTATAAAGGGTTGTTATGGGTTATGGACCATAGAAAAGGTTGTGTTGGGTTATGGACCATTATGAAGGGTTGTGATGGGTTATGCTCAATTATGACGGGTTGTGATGCGTTATGGACCATTATAAAGGGTTGTGATGGGTTATGGACCATTATGAAGGTTGTGATGTGTTATGGACAATTATAAAGGGTTGTGATGGGTTATGGACCATTATGAAGGTTGTGATGGGTTATAGACCACTATGAAGGGTTATGATAGGTTATGGACCATTATGAGGGGTTGTGATAGGTTATGGTCAATTATAAAGACTTGTGACGGGTTATGGACCATAGAAAGGGTTGTGTTGGATTATGGACTATTATAAAGGGTTGTGATGGGTTATGGACCATTATGAAGGCTTGTATGGGTTATGGACCATTATGAAGCGTTGTTATGGTTATGGATCATTACGTAGGGTTGCGATGTGTTATAGACCATTATGAAGTGTTGTGATGGGTAATGGTTAATTATGAAGGGTTGTGATGGGTTATTGACTATTATGAAGGTTTGTATGGGTTATGGACTATTATGAAGGTTTGTTATGGTTATGGATCATTATGCAGGGTTGTGATGGGTTATGGACCATTGAAAGGGTTGTGATGGGTTATGGACCATTAGAAAGGGTTGTGATGGGTTATTGACTGTTATGAAGGGTGGTATGGGCTATGTACTATTATAAAGGTTTTGATGGGTTATGAACCATTATCAAGGATTATGATGGGTTATTGACCATTATGAAGGGTTGTTATAGGTTATGGTCAGTTATGAAGGGTTGTTATGGGTTATGGACCATTATGCAAGGTTGGTATGGGTTATGGACCATTATGAAATGTTGTGATGGGTTATGGTTAATTATGAAGGGTTGTGATGGGTTATTGACCATAGAAATAGTTGTGCTGGGTTATGGAGCATAGGAAGGATTATGATGGGTTATGGTCAATTATGAAGGGTTGTGATGGGTTATGGTCAATTATGAAGGGTTGTGATGAGTTATGGACTTCTATGAAGGTTTTTATGGGTTATGGACCATTATGAAGGGTTGTTATGGTTATGGACCATTATGTAGGGTTGCGATGGGTTATGGACCATAGAAACGGTTATGATGGGTTATGGCCCATTAGAAAGGGTTGTGATGGGTTATGGACGGTAATGAAGGGTTATATGGGTTATGAACCATTATGAAGGATTATGACGGGTTATTGACCATTATGAAGGGTTGTGATAGGTTATGGTCAATTATGAAGGGTTGTTATGGGTTATGGACCATAGAAAAGGTTGTGTTGGGTTATGGACCATTATGAAGGGTTGTGATGGGTTATGCTTAATTATGACGGGTTGTGATGGGTTATGGACCATTATAAAGGGTTGTGATGGGTTATGGACCATTATGAAGGTTGTGATGGGTTATGGACAATTATAAAGGGTTGTGATGGGTTATGGACCATTATGAAGGTTGTGATGGGTTATAGACCACTATGAAGGGTTATGATAGGATATGGACCATTATGAGGGGTTGTGATAGGTTATGGTCAATTATAAAGAGTTGTGACGGGTTATAGACCATAGAAAGGGTTGTGTTGTTTTATGGACCATTATAAAGTGTTGTGATGGGTTATGGACCATAGAAACGGTTATGATGGGTTATGGACCATTAGAAAGGGTTGTGATGGGTTATGGACGGTAATGAAGGGTTATATGGGTTATGAACCATTATGAAGGATTATGACGGGTTATTGACCATTATGAAGGGTTGTGATAGGTTATGGTCAATTATGAAGGGTTGTTATGGGTTATGGACCATAGAAAAGGTTGTGTTGGGTTATGGACCATTATGAAGGGTTGTGATGGTTTATGCTTAATTATGACGGGTTATGATGGGTTATGGACCATTATAAAGGGTTGTGATGGGTTATGGACCATTATGAAGGTTGTGATGGGTTATGGACAATTATAAAGGGTTGTGATGGGTTATGGACCATTATGAAGGTTGTGATGGGTTATAGACCACTATGAAGGGTTATGATAGGATATGGACCATTATGAGGGGTTGTGATAGTTTATGGTCAATTATAAAGAGTTGTGACGGGTTATAGACCATAGAAAGGGTTGTGTTGTTTTATGGACCATTATAAAGTGTTGTGATGGGTTATATGGACCATTATGAAGGTTTGTATGGGTTATGGACCATTATGAGGAGTTGTGTTGGGTTATGGAGCATAGAAAGGGTTGTGTTGGGTTATGGACCATTATAAAGTGTTGTGATGGGTTATGGACCATTATGAAGGTTTGTATGGGTTATGGACCATTATGAAGCGTTGTTATGGTTATGGATCAATATGCAGGGTTGCGATGTGTTATGGACCATTATGAAGTGTTGTCAAGGGTTATGGTTAATTATGAAGGGTTGTGATGGGTTATTAACTATTATGAAGGTTTGTATGGGTTATGGACCATTATGAAGGGTTGTAATGGTTATCGATCATTATGCAGGGTTGCGATGGGTTATGGACCATGGAAAGGGTTGTGATGGGTTATGGACCATTACAAAAGGGTTGTGATGGGTTGTGGACTGTTATGAAGGGTTGTATGGGTTATGTACTATTATGAAGGTTCTGATGGGTTATGAACCATTATCAAGGATTATGATGGGTTATTGACCATTATGAAGGGTTGTTATAGGTTATGGTCAGTTATGAAGGGTTGTTATGGTTTATGGACCATAGAAATGGTTGTGTTAGGTTATGGACCATTATGAAGGGCTGTGATGGGTTATGCTCAATTATGAAGGGTTGTGATGGGTTATTGACCATAGAAATAGTTGTGCTGGGTTATGGAGCATAGGAAGGATTATGATGGGTTATGGTCAATTATGAAGGGTTGTGATGGGTTATGGTCAATTATGAAGGGTTGTGATGAGTTATGGACTTCTATGAAGGTTTTTATGGGTTATGGACCATTATGAAGGGTTGTTATGGTTATGGACCATTATGTAGGGTTGCGATGGGTTATGGACCATAGAAACGGTTATGATGGGTTATGGACCATTAGAAAGGGTTGTGATGGGTTATGGACGGTAATGAAGGGTTATATGGGTTATGAACCATTATGAAGGATTATGACGGGTTATTGACCATTATGAAGGGTTGTGATAGGTTATGGTCAATTATGAAGGGTTGTTATGGGTTATGGACCATAGAAAAGGTTGTGTTGGGTTATGGACCATTATTAAGGGTTGTGATGGGTTATGCTTAATTATGACGGGTTGTGATGGGTTATGGACCATTATAAAGGGTTGTGATGGGTTATGGACCATTATGAAGGTTGTGATGGGTTATGGACAATTATAAAGGGTTGTGATGGGTTATGGACCATTATGAAGGTTGTGATGGGTTATAGACCACTATGAAGGGTTATGATAGGATATGGACCATTATGAGGGGTTGTGATAGGTTATGGTCAATTATAAAGAGTTGTGACGGGTTATAGACCATAGAAAGGGTTGTGTTGTTTTATGGACCATTATAAAGTGTTGTGATGGGTTATGGACCATAGAAACGGTTATGATGGGTTATGGACCATTAGAAAGGGTTGTGATGGGTTATGGACGGTAATGAAGGGTTATATGGGTTATGAACCATTATGAAGGATTATGACGGGTTATTGACCATTATGAAGGGTTGTGATAGGTTATGGTCAATTATGAAGGGTTGTTATGGGTTATGGACCATAGAAAAGGTTGTGTTGGGTTATGGACCATTATGAAGGGTTGTGATGGGTTATGCTTAATTATGACGGGTTGTGATGGGTTATGGACCATTATAAAGGGTTGTGATGGGTTATGGACCATTATGAAGGTTGTGATGGGTTATGGACAATTATAAAGGGTTGTGATGGGTTATGGACCATTATGAAGGTTGTGATGGGTTATAGACCACTATGAAGGGTTATGATAGGATATGGACCATTATGAGGGGTTGTGATAGTTTATGGTCAATTATAAAGAGTTGTGACGGGTTATAGACCATAGAAAGGGTTGTGTTGTTTTATGGACCATTATAAAGTGTTGTGATGGGTTATATGGACCATTATGAAGGTTTGTATGGGTTATGGACCATTATGAGGAGTTGTGTTGTGTTATGGAGCATAGAAAGGGTTGTGTTGGGTTATGGACCATTATAAAGTGTTGTGATGGGTTATGGACCATTATGAAGGTTTGTATGGGTTATGGACCATTATGAAGCGTTGTTATGGTTATGGATCAATATGCAGGGTTGCGATGTGTTATGGACCATTATGAAGTGTTGTCAAGGGTTATGGTTAATTATGAAGGGTTGTGATGGGTTATTAACTATTATGAAGGTTTGTATGGGTTATGGACCATTATGAAGGGTTGTAATGGTTATCGATCATTATGCAGGGTTGCGATGGGTTATGGACCATGGAAAGGGTTGTGATGGGTTATGGACCACTACAAAAGGGTTGTGATGGGTTGTGGACTGTTATGAAGGGTTGTATGGGTTATGTACTATTATGAAGGTTCTGATGGGTTATGAACCATTATCAAGGATTATGATGGGTTATTGACCATTATGAAGGGTTGTTATAGGTTATGGTCAGTTATGAAGGGTTGTTATGGTTTATGGACCATAGAAATGGTTGTGTTAGGTTATGGACCATTATGAAGGGCTGTGATGGGTTATGCTCAATTATGAAGGGTTGTGATGGGTTATGGACCATTATGAAGGTTGTGATGGGTTTTTTTTTTGGTTAAAGAGGACGGTAACTCAGGCAAATTTTATTAATAAAAAGAATAAAAACAATAGAAGGCTGGGGACTCCCCACCAAAGAAACAACAGAGACCATTGGGACAGGCCCCAATGGACAACAAAACTAAACTAGGAGCCAAAACAGGATTTGGAACCAGGAAACAAAACAGGAAAAAACCAAACAACCTGCAAAAAACAAACCAGACAAGCAGACAGAAAAAGCAGAAAAGGGGAGAAAAGAGAGAAAAAAGGACCAAAGAGCATACAACATTAGCTTTAGGGAATGTACCAGATCCTTTTAGCCAAGTTTACATTATGAGAAGGTTTCATAGATAGACTCACCAGTCTACATCGCACATCATCTATAACACTATTCCTAACTGCATGATACGTTAATTTTTTATTTTTGAAAATCCGAATATTTCTTTCCTTCCAGATGTGGTAAATAACAGCAGCAAACACAAGTCTTCGAATGATGGAACAAATGGTCATACTCTTAGATTTGGGCTTGAGAAGATTAATAATATCGGACCAGCTATCAGTAAGGAAGGACAGATTCATGACATGCTGAAGGTCATGCCAAACCATAGAAGGGAAAGAACATTCAAAGAAGAGATGGGGAAGGGATTCCGAACAATTAAAAGGGAAAGAACGTTCAAAGAAGAGTTGTGATGGGTTATAGACCACTATGAAGGGTTATGGACCATTATGAGGGGTTTTGGTAAGTTATGGTCAATTATGAATTGTTGTGATGGGTTATGGACCATAGAAAGGGTTGTATTGGGTTATGGACCATTGTGAAGGGTTGTGACGGGTTATGGACCATTATTAAGGGTTGTGATGGGTTGTGGACCATGATGATGGTTTGTATGCATTATGGACAATTATGAAGGGTTGTTATGGTTATGGACCATTATACAGGGTTGCAATGGGTTATGGACCATTATGAAGTGTTGTGATGGGTTATGGTTAATTATGAAGGGTTGTGATGGGTTATGGACTATAGAAATAGTTGTACTGGGTTATGGACCATAGGAAGGATTGTGATGGGTTATGGTCAATTATGAAGGGTTGTGATGGGTTATGGTCAATTATGAAGGGTTGTGATGGGTTATGGACTTTTATGAAGGTTTTTATGGGTTATGGACCATTATGAAGGGTTGTTATGGTTATGGACCATTATGTAGGGTTGCGATGGGTTATGGACCATAGAAACGGTTATGATGGGTTCTGGACCATTAGAAAGGGTTGTGATGGGTTATGGACGGTTATGAAGGGTTATATGGGTTATGAACCATTATGAAGGATTATTATGGGTTATTGACCATTATGAGGGGTTGTGATAGGTTATGGTCAATTATGAACGGTTGTTATGGGTTATGGACCATAGAAAAGGTTGTGTTGGGTTATGGACCATTATGAAGGGTTGTGATGGGTTATGCGCATGTAACATCCCAATTTTTAGAAAATTATTATTGTCTATATTTTAATAATTGAATATACTTATTATATACAAAAGAGAGTAAACAATAATAATATTAATTACTTATTAGTTAAATGACACTTTCCACGTGTCTCAGTTACGAAAATGTGTTGTTGATGATACCATGGTGGTACCATTGGAGGATATCCAGATTAATGAGCGTCTCAACTATGTTGAGCAACCAGTTGCAATTTTAGATCGGGAAACAAAGACCCTTCGGAACAAAACTATAAATTTGGTTAAGGTTCAGTGGCGACATAGATGGGGTTCGGAATGGACGTGGGAACCGGAAGACGAGATGAGGGCTCATTATCCGGATTTATTTGTTGGCGATGACTTCGAGGACGAAGTCCGTTCCTAGTGGGGGAGATTTGTAACGCCCCGGTTTTTCTCGGTACGTTATTTATTTTTAATTAATTAATTATTTGGTATTATATTAATTTATTTAATTAAGATATGATTAATTGAAAGATTGGGCTTATAATTATTGCCATCTTTTAATCATATAATTAAGTCCATGGGTTTTATAGCCAAACCCAATTAGAGGTTAAATTTTCTTCTAGCCCAAAGGCTTTAGGGTTTAGCCCATTGATCTAGTATATTAGGGCTCAAAACCCTAATTTCCTTCATTCCTTCTCTCTCCCTCACGGCTCTCTTTCTCTCCCTAACCCTCTCTATTCCCGGATTTGAGAACATAGCCACATCGTTTGGGCGATTCCCGGAGATTGAAAGGTCGGATTGCCACGAAACTTTAACCGAAGGTTCCCAAGACATATATCCAGGTTCTGACAAGAGGAATTTTGATTTCAAGGTCTAGATACTGAGTTATGAATTTCGCAACATAACCTAGGGTTTCTGTCAGATTTCGCTGGTGAGTCCCCCTTCTTGTAAAAATCATATCTCGAGTTCTAGAACTCAAATGGACCCCATATCAGTGCCCAAAGTTCACAAATCGAGTTGGGTAACTTCTTAAAAGGTACCCTCGATAAAAAGGACTTTACCTATGGGCAACAACAGCTTCTCTACTGTTGGGTCTGATCCGGGTCTGCTGTGATATGTCATTTTGTTTTTATCATTACTAGGGTTTGGGAAATGATCCTGAGTGATTCCAAATACCCACATGTACATTACATAGTTAATTTAATATCTGGAGAAGATGGGTCGTTAATTCTTATTATAACTTGGTTAGAATGGACCCACACTCCAGGTCAATGGACAGTCACCAGCTTATGCTGATTCTGTGATTGACCACCTTGTGATTTTTATATCTAGAGCTTGGGAAACCCTTTTTAATAGATTCCAACTCTGAGACTTGTATTTTTGTGTCTAATGTTCCTCTGATCTTTGATTGGGGCTAATTCCACCCACAAGTTGGGTAGAATTGGCCAACACCACCTGACTGTCCGTCCAAAGACTGCAGTGACAAGTCTTTTTGTAAAATTCATATCTCTTACATCCTTTGGGGTTATGAGGAGTTCCTTATGGTTCTGGAAACATAAGCCATTATATTTTATTGGAAAAATTATTTAATCCTATGTTTCTATTGTGCATTTTGGAGTAATTCAGTCCCGATCAGCAGGACTGTTTTAGAGTCCTTGCTGTGATTACTCCCTTTTCATTTCTTAGTTTCACAACTTCACTCTTCTAACCTTTAGTTCTATTTAGGTGAAGCCTTGAAGTTTGCACAAGCTTGGTAGCCTTATATTGACTCCTATCCGTTACACACTCACTCAAGGTGAGTTCTCTCACACCGTTGTATTAGTGTTTATGTTTGCTAGATAGCTCGTGTGTAATTGTTTAGATATAATATTTAAAGCATGCTATATTATTGTTATAAAATCGTACATGTGCACTGTATGTGATTGATTAATACTATAAGGGGTAGTTAGGTAAGATCACCAACGTTATACTCTTTATGAGGTGCGGGGATCGGGGCCAAAGGATACGGGATTTACCCGGTGCGGCTCAAACCTACAAGTCCTCCCTATTAATATAAGCATTGATTTGTTCCTTGCTTATTAATGTAATTATAACTGGAAATGGATTTGGATTAGTAAATGTGAATATTGATATGATGTCTGTGCTTGAATTCACTAAGCTTTATGCTTACGGTTCCCCCTAACATTTTCAGATATTAAGATCAAAGAGGCTGAGGCGTGACTTGGAGCACCGGGATACCACTACTAGAAGAATTTCCATTTTGGGACATTATTATTATTATTTTGCTTCCGAACTTTATTAAGTTTATTTCGATATAATTTGGTTTTGTGATACTTATCTTTTGTAAAATCATAGTTTCTCTTATAAAGGTTGTTTTTAAAAGTTCAAATATTTTGTGAAAATTTTTGGGTGTTACAAGTTGGTATCAGAGCACACGTTTGAGGGAACTAGGCACTCTTAGGGATGTTCTAGACTCAAATTTGAGGCTCTTAAAATTTTATTTTCTTTAAAATATTTTCTTTAAAAGATTTCAGTAAAACTTCTTAAGACTAGTAGTGGAAGATCTCGCGGTGTGCCAGTCAACCAGCCTTGTAAGCTTTGTTTCATATGTTTCTTACTTTGTTGAATTGTTTCAACTGGCCTTAAAATGTTAAGATTATATACTTTGTTAGTATTATCATGTGAGAGAGTTGTATAAATAAACGGCTAGAGCGAACTGGAACTTTTGAAACTAGACGCGAATGCGAGATTGGAACTTGTGTGGAAGGTAGTAGAAGGGCCCCTACTATTTGAAACACCGGTGCCGATTTCGGGTCGGGGCAAGGTTGAAAAATTTCCGGTGAGCTGAGTGTTCGTCTTCCTAGAAATATCTATGCTGAATTGTCTCTAATATCTTTCTTTTTCCGCGGATGCGGATACCGTCTAAATCTTCTTCTATTTCTGCTAGACATGTTTCTAATATATACCACTTAGGTTTTCATGTTCATAAGTTGTTATAAACTGTTGAAGCAGACACGTACTTGGTTAGTTCTAAGCCCGCTGTTGTTATGTTCGATAGTGGTGCTACTTATTTGTTCGTTTCTCGCTCTTCTCTAATCGTCTGGGACGAGATGTTGGTAGACTATCTCGTCCAATGGTTATCCGGGTTGCAGACAACCAGACTCTTTATACCGAGGTATATAGCGGTTGTACTCCAGAGATCACTAGCTTAGAGTTTTCTATTGATTTGATCCCCATTGCTATGAGGGAAGTATGTGTCACCGTGGACATGGACTGGCTGGATACTTTTGAAGCTGAGATTTCATGTCATCGTAAGCAGGTGCGGGTTGAAATCCAAGTGGGGGATACACCTCACCTATCCGTAGCTTCTTGTTCAGCGATCATGGTGGTTAGTGACGTTGTGATTGTTCCCGAGTTAGTGACGTATTCATGGAGGAACTAACTGGAATGCCGCCGGTTCGGCAAGTAGGGTTTCGTATCAACTTGGTGTCGGGCGCAGCTCCGGTAGCTAAGGCTTCTTATCATCTGACACCACCAGAGATGAAAGAATTTCATAGTCATCTTCAGGAACTGAGTGATAAGGGTTTTATTTACGCCGAATACTTTTCTTTCCCCTCTTGCACTATAACTTTGTTCTATTTCGAATGGCATTCTCGATTGTTATAAAAATCATATATAATTGTGAATCAGGCACATATTTGCTAGATTCTAAGCCCGCTGTTGTTATGTTCGATAGCGGTGCCACTCATTCTTTGGTATTCCGTACTTTTATCAATCGTTTGGGCCGGAGTATCGGAAAATTTGCTCGCCCAATGATAGTCGAGGTTGCTGACAACCGAACTATATATGTCACCGATGTTTATCGGGGTTACACACTCGAGTTTTCTAGGGTTGAATTCTTCATTGATCTTATTCCTATTGCGATACCGGAGCTTTGCATTATTGTAGGCATGGATTGGCTTGACGCGTTTGATGCGGAAATCCATTGTCGGAAGAAACAGATTCGTGTTCAAAACCCTAGAGGTGGAGAACTTATTATTCCGCGGGATATTCCCCGTCTGGCCTTGGCTTGTTGCTCATCTGCAGTAACACTTGTCGATATCCCTATTGTTTCCGACTTTAGCGATGTCTTTCTGGAAGAACTCCCTAGTTTGTCACTTATTCGACAAGTGGAGTTTCGCCTTGATTTGGTACCGGATGCGACTCTGGTAGCTAAATTTTCTTATCGTTTAACATAAAATTACAATAAACTTGATAAGGAATTAGAGGACGTGTTCCAAACGAGTGGTTTTCAGATAACCCGTAGGTTCGATACGTGGTTAAATTGTTACGTAGATGTGTTACGTATCGGTGATTAAGAGTTTGATGATGCTACGCGGAGCATTACTTTTGTTTCCTTAGAATTCTTTTTCTAGTAGTAATACTTAATCATTCGTTCCTTGTACTTTTAACGTGTTACTTGGGAGTACCTTTGGACACGTAGATTACCCTATTGTGGTGAAAGTCGCATACGATAAGACGTAATGGATGCTCGTGTGTACCGAGGTCGTAGTAGTGGTTAGTGGTGAGAAGCTACCGAATGATGTGATCACGAGAGTGATGTGTGGACTATGTGTGATCATGAGGATAGAGTAGTGATTCATGTTCGAAGTTAAGTTCTTTGTTGTTGCAAACTGATATGAGTTCAAAACCAAGCAGGGGAGAACTCTTACTATAGAGTGAAGTCGTTATGCGGGGTGCGGTGTTGGGTTCAGCTGTGAGTAATCAAAAAGATATGCTATAGTGTAGCGGTGTCGAGTGTCAAGCATACATGGCAGTATACGCGATGGCGTGAGAGATAAAGATGGTTGAAGACATGTTCATTAACAGAGAGTTTGTTGATGTGTTTCAAGATGACCCAAGGATGGATGCTTTGTTGGAAACCTTCTGGGAACACCATGGTTCTCAAGGTTTGATCTGAAGTCAAGTTATCACAAGTAACGAACTAGGAGTATATACTCGAAGGATAGAACGTTGGCACGTGTTACAGTAACTGTGAGTTTATGGTGGTTCCTCTGAGGTTCACCAATACATCAACAGCATGCAGGAAACAAGAGTGTAGGACGAGGTTGTACTACTCGATGAATGAGTGAATTGAAGATTTTCGGGTGGAATCGAAGACGGAGGACGAGCGTCATGGATGTCATGAAAAGGCATTGGTTAGTACACTAGTCGTGTGTATCACTTGCAAGAAGGAAACACGACTGAACAAGAAACTCTTCCCTGGTAGGTTTCAGCCTTAAATCGTAGGGAGGTTTAGAGGTGGAGCTAGAAAGCGCTGCTGCGAGTTGTTGTTCTGTTACGAAAGTATTATCTTTAAGGTGTTAAGTGTACCATATGTATTGATCGCAAGAGTTGTAGATTCATAATAGATCAGTAGAGTCTAATCATGCATGAAGAAGAAGTGGCTTGTTATGGTCAGAGAGTGTGACTATGAGATGCTTTCCTATTACGGTAAGGCGAAACCAATTGTTGATACTTCTTTACCAGTGTCCAATTCTTTACCAGTGTCCGACTGGTAGTCCCTTGAGGAGTTGTGCTTGGGAGAAGTCGTACTTATTTTAGTGTTGTAGATCGTAGTAAGTCGTCGGAAGAGGCCGTTTTGTTCGAGAATCCCAATTGCGAGAGAGTTACGGGTGATTTTCGGCTATTGCTGAAACATCTAGGTTGTGTGTCACATTACACTCGAGCGTAAAGTCCCTTTTCAGCAGGAGACCAAATTTGTTTTGCTATACACCGCCAAATTTAAGGGATATTAATGTGCTGGTAGATTTGTGTTGATAGCGTGTGGGTATACTTTTTGTACCAATTAGTGTGTGTAGGTACAGTTGCAGTACCAGATTATTGTATATTCACAGTTTTTGTACAATGTCAGTACATAGTATTTGTATATAGGTGCGGTGTCTGCACTAGTCTTTACGGATAATAAGTTCCATATGCCTATTTTCGGGGACAATATCAGTCATCAGGTATTATGGAGTACGGGTATTATGCTCAGCACGACACTAATGTTACAATTGGTATAGATTTGCTATGTTACCACAGGTGGTTATCGTGGTATTTACATTATTACGAGGTGTTTGGACCTCGATTTCCAGGTGAGGTCTGCAGATTGTTGTGTGTTTCGCCAGAAATACGAGTGATTTGGATTCGTAAGAGGGAACGTTGATGGCCAGGGTGAAAAACTTTGCACGGGTATTACACAAGTGGGTAAAGTAGGGTATCGTTTAGAGTTACCAGACGCGTTGAGCTTGATCCATCACCATTTCCCATGTGACTCAGTTGTGAACGTGTTTTGGAAGATGGAATAATTATGGTCTCTTTCGAGAATCATTGAGTACACGTACATTTAGTAACATGAAATTATGATCCCCCTCAACGAGAAGAAGACACAGACCTTGCGTAACAAGATGGTTCGAACGTTGAAAGTCCAGTGGCAGCAATGAAAGGGTTCAGAATGAATCTGAGTGCCAGAAGTGGAGAAGCGTGTATACGGTTCATGTTGGATCACTAGCAGTGACTTCGAGGACGAAGTCGTTTTCAATTGGGGGAGAGTTGTAACATCCCAATTTTTAGAAATATTATTATTGTCTATATTTTAATAATTGAATATACTTATTATATAGAAAAGAGAGTAAACAATAATAGTATTAATTACTTATTAGTTAAATGACACTTTCCACGTGTCTCAGTTACGAAAATGTGTTGTTGATGATACCATGGTGGTACCATTGGAGGATATCCAGATTAATGAGCGTCTCAACTATGTTGAGCAACCAGTTGCAATTTTAGATCAGGAAACAAAGACCCTTCGGAACAAAACTATAAATTTGGTTAAGGTTCAGTGGCGACATAGATGGGGTTCGGAATGGACGTGGGAACCGGAAGACGAGATGAGGGCTCATTATCCGGATTTATTTGTTGGCGATGACTTCGAGGACGAAGTCCGTTCCTAGTGGGGGAGATTTGTAACGCCCCGGTTTTTCTCGGTACGTTATTTATTTTTAATTAATTAATTATTTGGTATTATATTAATTTATTTAATTAAGATATGATTAATTGAAAGATTGGGCTTATAATTATTGCCATCTTTTAATCATATAATTAAGTCCATGGGTTTTATAGCCAAACCCAATTAGAGCTTAAATTTTCTTCTAGCCCAAAGGCTTTAGGGTTTAGCCCATTGATCTAGTATATTAGGGCTCAAAACCCTAATTTCCTTCATTCCTTCCCTCTCCCTCACGGCTCTCTTTCTCTCCCTAACCCTCTCTATTCCCGGATTTGAGAACATAGCCACATTGTTTGGGCGATTCCCGGAGATTGAAAGGTCGGATTGCCACGAAACTTTAACCGAAGGTTCCCAAGACATATATCCAGGTTCTGACAAGAGGAAGTTTGATTTCAAGGTCTAGATACTGAGTTATGAATTTCGCAACATAACCTAGGGTTTCTGTCAGATTTCGCTGGTGAGTCCCCCTTCTTGTAAAAATCATATCTCGAGTTCTAGAACTCAAATGGACCCCATATCAGTGCCCAAAGTTCACAAATCGAGTTGGGTAACTTCTTAAAAGGTACCCTCGATAAAAAGGACTTTACCTATGGGCAAAAACAGCTTCTCTACTGTTGGGTCTGATCCGGGTCTGCTGTGATATGTCATTTTGTTTTTATCATTACTAGGGTTTGGGAAATGATCCTGAGTGATTCCAAATACCCACATGTACATTACATAGTTAATTTAATATCTGGAGAAGATGGGTCGTTAATTCTTATTATAACTTGGTTAGAATGGACCCACACTCCAGGTCAATGGACAGTCACCAGCTTATGCTGATTCTGTGATTGACCACCTTGTGATTTTTATATCTAGAGCTTGGGAAACCCTTTTTAATCGATTCCAACTCTGAGACTTGTATTTTTGTGTCTAATGTTCCTCTGATCTTTGATTGGGGCTAATTCCACCCACAAGTTGGGTAGAATTGGCCAACACCACCTGACTGTCCGTCCAAAGACTGCAGTGACAAGTCTTTTTGTAAAATTCATATCTCTTACATCCTTTGGAGTTATGAGAAGTTCCTTATGGTTCTGGAAACCTAAGACATTATATTTTATTGCAAAAATTATTTAATCCTATGTTTCTATTGTGCATTTTGGAGTAATTCAGTCCCGATCAGCAGGACTGTTTTAGAGTCCTTGCTGTGATTACTCCCTTTTCATTTCTTAGTTTCACAACTTCACTCTTCTAACCTTTAGTTCTATTTAGGTGAAGCCTTGAAGTTTGCACAAGCTTGGTAGCCTTATATTGACTCCTATCCATTACACACTCACTCAAGGTGAGTTCTCTCATACCGTTGTATTAGTGTTTATGTTTGCTAGATAGCTCGTGTGTGATTGTTTAGATATAATATTTAAAGCATGCTATATTATTGTTATAAAATCGTACATGTGCACTGTATGTGATTGATTAATACTATGAGGGGTAGTTAGGTAAGATCACCAACGTTATACTCTTTATGAGGTGCGGGGATCGGGGCCAAAGGATACGGGATTTACCCGGTGCGGCTCAAACCTACAAGTCCTCCCTATTAATATAAGCATTGATTTGTTCCTTCCTTATTAATGTAATTATAACTGGAAATGGATTTGGATTAGTAAATGTGAATATTGATATGATGTCTGCGCTTGAATTCACTAAGCTTTATGCTTACGGTTCCCCCTAACATTTTCAGATATTAAGATCAAAGAGGCTGAGGCGTGACTTGGAGCACCGGGATACCACTACTAGAAGAATTTCCATTTTGGGACATTATTATTATTATTTTGCTTCCGCACTTTATTAAGTTTATTTCGATATAATTTGGTTTTGTGATACTTATCTTTTGTAAAATCATAGTTTCTCTTATAAAGGTTGTTTTTAAAAGTTCAAATATTTTGTGAAAATTTTTGGGTGTTACAGCTCAATTATGACGGGTTGTGATGGGTTATGGACCATTATAAAGGGTTGTGATGGGTTATGGACCATTATAAAGGTTGTGATGAGTTATGGACAATTATAAAGGGTTGTGATGGGTTATGGACCATTATGAAGGTTGTGATGGGTTATAGACCACTATGAAGGGTTATGATAGGATATGGACCATTATGAGGGGTTATGATAGGTTATGGACAATTATAAAGAGTTGTGACGGGTTATGGACCATAGAAAGGGTTGTGTTGGGTTATGCACCATTATAAAGGGTTGTGATGGGTTATGGACCATTATGAAGCTTTGTATGGGTTATGGACCATTATGAAGCGTTGTTATGGTTATGGATCATTACACAGGGTTGCGATGTGTTATGGACCATTATGAAGTGTTGTGATGGGTTCTGGTTAATTATGAAGGGTTGTGATGGGTTATTGACGATTATGAAGGTTTGTATGGGTTATGGACCATTATGAAGGGTTGTTATGGTTATGGATCATTATGCAGGGTTGCGATGGGTTATGGACCATAGAAAGGGTTGTGATGGGTTATGGACCATTAGAAAGGGTTGTGATGGGTTATGGACTGTTATGAAGGGTTGTATGGGTTATGTACTATTATGAAGGTTCTGATGGGTTATGAACCATTATCAAGGATTATGATGGGTTATTGACCATTATGAAGGGTTGTTATAGGTTATGGTCAGTTAATGAAAAATTGCAAAATTTATAAATTTTTATAAAATTCATAAATTACTCTTTGTGATAATTTTAAGAATTTATCGTGTACCCAGGTTCATGAGCAATTTCTTAAATTTTGAATTTTATTATATTTTTTATGATATTTTTTATGTTAATTTTAACAATTTTTCAAGTACCCGGGTTAATGAAAAATTGCATAATTTATAAATTTTTATAAAATTCATAAATTACTCTTTGTGATAATTTTAATGAATTTATTGTGTACCCCAGGTTCATGAGCAATATCTGAAATTTTGAATTTTTATATATTTTTAATGATATTTTTTTTGTGAATTTTAACAATTTGTCGTGTACCCGGGTTCATGAAAAATTTCATAATTTATGAATTTTTATGAAATTCATAAATTAGTCTTTGTGATAATTTTAAGCATTTCTCGTGAACTCATGTTCATGAGAAATTACTTAAATCTTGAATTTTTATACATTTTTAATTATATTTATTGTGTTAATTTTATCAATTTGTCGTGTACCCGGGTTCATGAAAAATTGGATAATTTATGAATTTTAAAAAAATTCAACTATTACTCTTTGTGATATTTTTAAGCATTTCACGTGTCCCAGGTTCATGAAAAATTGCTTAAATTTTGAGTTTTTATAGATTTTTTATTTATATTTTTTTTGTTAATTTTAACAATTTGTCGTGTACCCGGGTTCATGAAAAAATTACATAATTTTTGAATTTTTATAAAATTCATAAATTACTCTTTGTGATAATTTTAAGCATTTCTCTTGTATCCATGTTCATGAGAAATTGCTTAAATTTTGAATTCTAATAGATTTTTTAATGATATTTTTTTTGTTAATTTTAGAAATTTGTCGGGTACCCGGGTTCATGAAAAATTGCATAATTCATGAATTTTTATAAAATTCAGAAATTACTCTTTGTGATAATTTGTGTTAATTTTAACAATTTGTCGTGTACCCGGGTTATTGAAAAATTACATACTTTTTGAATTTTTATAAAATTAATAAATTACTCTTTGTGATAATTTTAAGCATTTCTCGTGTACCCAGGTTTATGAGAAATTGCTTGAATTTTGAATTTTTATAGATTTTTTAATTATATTTATTGTGTTAATTTTAACAATTTATCGTGTACTCGGGTTCATGAAAAATTGCATAAGTTTTGAGTTTTTTTAAAATTCATAAATTACTCTTTGTAATAATTTTAAGCATTTCTTGTGTACCCAGGTTCATGAGAAATTGCTTAAATTTTGAATTTTTATATATTTTTTATGATAATTTTTGTGTTAATTTTTACAATTTGTCAAGTACCCGGGTTAATGAAAAATTGCAAAATTTATAAATTTTTATAAAATTCATAAATTACTCTTTGTGATAATTTTAAGAATTTATCGTGTACCCAGGTTCATGAGCAATTTCTTAAATTTTGAATTTTTATATAATTTTATGATATTTTTTGTGTTAATTTTAACAATTTGTCAAGTACCCGGGTTAATGAAAAATTGCATAATTTATAAATTTTTATAAAATTCATAAATTACTCTTTGTGATAATTTTAAGAATTTATCGTGTACCAAGGTTCATGAGAAATTGCTTAGATTTTGAATTTTTATAGATTTTCTAATTATATTTTTTGTGTTAATTTTAACAATTTGTCGTGTACCCGGGTTAATGAAAAATTACATAATTTATGAATTTTTACAAAATTCATAAATTACTTTTTGTGATAATTTCAAGCATTTCTAGTGTACCCAGGTTCATGAAAAATTGCTTAGATTTTGAATTTTTATAGATTTTTTAATTATATTTATCTTGTTAATTTTAACAATTTGTCGTAGACCCGTGTTCATGAAAAATTGCATAGTTTATGAATTTTTTAAAAATTAATAAATTACTCTTTGTGATAATTTTAAGCATTTTTCGTGTACCCATGTACATGATAAATTTCTTAAATTTTGAGTTTTTATACATTTTTAAAGATATTTTTTGTGTTCATTTTAACAATTTGTCGTGTACCTGGGTTCATGAAAAATTGCATAATTATTGAATTTTTATAAAATTCATAAATTCCTCTTTGTGATAATTTTAATCATTTCTCGTGTACCCATGTTCATGAGAAATTGCTTAAATTTTGAGTTTTTCTAGATTTTTAATGATATTTGTTGTTTTAATTTTAACAATTTGTCGTGTACCTGGGTTCATGAAAAATTACATAATTTAGGAATTTTTAAAAAATCCATAAATTACTCTTTGTGATAATTTTAATCATTTATCGTGTGCCGAGGTTCATGAGAAATTGATTAAATTTTGAATTTTTTAATTATATTTATCGCGTTAGTTTCTTTGTCATAAATTTAAGCATTTCTTGTGTACCCAGGTTCATGAGAAATTACTTAAATTTGGAATTTTTATAGACTTTTTAATGATATTTTTTGTGTTAATTTTAACAATTTGCGGTGTACCCGGTTTCATGAAAAAATTGCATAATTTATGAATTTTTATAAAATTCATAAGTTACTCTTTGCGATAAGTTTAAGCATTTCTCGTGTGCCCAGGTTCTTGAGAAATTGCTTAAAATTTTCAGTTTTATAGATTTTTTAATGATATTTTTTGTGTTAATCTTACCAATTTGTCGTGTATCCGGGTTTTTGTAAAATTGCATAATTTTTGAATTTTTTTAAAATTCATAAATTACTCTTTGTGATAATTTTAAGCATTTCTCGTGTACCCAGGTTCATGAGAAATTGCTTAAATTTTGAATTTTTATAGATTTTTTAATTAAATTTATTGTGTTAATTTTAACAATTTGTCGTGTACCCGGGTTCACGAAAAATTGCATATTTTTTGAATTTTTTTAAAATTCATAAATTACTGTTTGTGATAATTTTAAGCATTTCTCGTGTACCCAGGTTTATGAGAAATTGCTTGAATTTTTAATTTTTATAGATTTTTTAATTATATTTATTGTGTTAATTTTAACAATTTATCGTGTACTCGGGTTCATGAAAAATTGCATAAGTTTTGAGTTTTTTGAAAATTCATAAATTACTCTTTGTAATAATTTAAGCATTTCTTGTGTACCCAGGTTCATGAGAAATTGCTTAAATTTTGAATTTTTATATATTTTTTATGATATTTTTTGTGTTAATTTTTACAATTTGTCAAGTACGCGGGTTAATGAAAAATTGCAAAATTTATAAATTTTTATATAATTCATAAATTACTCTTTGTGATAATTTTAAGAATTTATCGTGTACCCAGATTCATGAGCAATTTCTTAAATTTTGAATTTTTATATAATTTTATGATATTTTTTGTGTTAATTTTAACAATTTGTCAAGTACCCGGGTTAATGAAAAATTGCATAATTTATAAATTTTTATAAAATTCATAAATTACTCTTTGTGATAATTTTAAGAATTTATCGTGTACCAAGGTTCATGAGAAATTGCTTAGATTTTGAATTTTTATAGATTTTCTAATTATATTTTTTGTGTTAATTTTAACAATTTGTCGTGTACCCGGGTTAATGAAAAATTACATAATTTATGAATTTTTACAAAATTCATAAATTACTTTTTGTGATAATTTCAAGCATTTCTAGTGTACCCAGGTTCATGAAAAATTGCTTAGATTTTGAATTTTTATAGATTTTTTAATTATATTTATCTTGTTAATTTTAACAATTTGTCGTAGACCCGTGTTCATGAAAAATTGCATAGTTTATGAATTTTTTAAAAATTAATAAATTACTCTTTGTGATAATTTTAAGCATTTTTCGTGTACCCATGTACATGATAAATTTCTTAAATTTTGAGTTTTTATACATTTTTAAAGATATTTTTTGTGTTCATTTTAACAATTTGTCGTGTACCTGGGTTCATGAAAAATTGCATAATTATTGAATTTTTATAAAATTCATAAATTCCTCTTTGTGATAATTTTAATCATTTCTCGTGTACCCATGTTCATGAGAAATTGCTTAAATTTTGAGTTTTTCTAGATTTTTAATGATATTTGTTGTTTTAATTTTAACAATTTGTCGTGTACCTGGGTTCATGAAAAATTACATAATTTAGGAATTTTTAAAAAATCCATAAATTACTCTTTGTGATAATTTTAATCATTTATCGTGTGCCCAGGTTCATGAGAAATTGATTAAATTTTGAATTTTTTAATTATATTTATCGCGTTAGTTTCTTTGTCATAAATTTAAGCATTTCTTGTGTACCCAGGTTCATGAGAAATTACTTAAATTTGGAATTTTTATAGACTTTTTAATGATATTTTTGTGTTAATTTTAACAATTTGCGGTGTACCCGGTTTCATGAAAAAATTGCATAATTTATGAATTTTTATAAAATTCATAAGTTACTCTTTGCGATAAGTTTAAGCATTTCTCGTGTGCCCAGGTTCTTGAGAAATTGCTTAAAATTTTCAGTTTTATAGATTTTTTAATGATATTTTTTGTGTTAATCTTACCAATTTGTCGTGTATCCGGGTTTTTGTAAAATTGCATAATTTTTGAATTTTTTTAAAATTCATAAATTACTCTTTGTGATAATTTTAAGCATTTCTCGTGTACCCAGGTTCATGAGAAATTGCTTAAAATTTGAATTTTTATAGATTTTTTAATTAAATTTATTGTGTTAATTTTAACAATTTGTCGTGTACCCGGGTTCACGAAACATTGCATATTTTTTGAATTTTTTTAAAATTCATAAATTACTGTTTGTGATAATTTTAAGCATTTCTCGTGTACCCAGGTTTATGAGAAATTGCTTGAATTTTTAATTTTTATAGATTTTTTAATTATATTTATTGTGTTAATTTTAACAATTTATCGTGTACTCGGGTTCATGAAAAATTGCATAAGTTTTGAGTTTTTTGAAAATTCATAAATTACTCTTTGTAATAATTTAAGCATTTCTTGTGTACCCAGGTTCATGAGAAATTGCTTAAATTTTGAATTTTTATATATTTTTTATGATATTTTTTGTGTTAATTTTTACAATTTGTCAAGTACGCGGGTTAATGAAAAATTGCAAAATTTATAAATTTTTATATAATTCATAAATTACTCTTTGTGATAATTTTAAGAATTTATCGTGTACCCAGATTCATGAGCAATTTCTTAAATTTTGAATTTTTATATAATTTTATGATATTTTTTGTGTTAATTTTAACAATTTGTCAAGTACCCGGGTTAATGAAAAATTGCATAATTTATAAATTTTTATAAAATTCATAAATTACTCTTTGTGATAATTTTAAGAATTTATCGTGTACCAAGGTTCATGAGAAATTGCTTAGATTTTGAATTTTTATAGATTTTCTAATTATATTTTTTGTGTTAATTTTAACAATTTGTCGTGTACCCGGGTTAATGAAAAATTACATAATTTATGAATTTTTACAAAATTCATAAATTACTTTTTGTGATAATTTCAAGCATTTCTAGTGTACCCAGGTTCATGAGAAATTGCTTAGATTTTGAATTTTTATAGATTTTTTAATTATATTTATCGTGTTAATTTTAACAATTTGTCGTAGACCCGTGTTCATGAAAAATTGCATAGTTTATGAATTTTTTAAATATTATTAAATTACTCTTTGTGATAATTTTAAGCATTTCTCGTGTACCCAGGTACATGAGAAATTTCTTAAATTTTGAGTTTTTATAGATTTTTAACGATATTTTTTGTGTTCATTTTAACAATTTGTCGTGTACCTGGGTTCATGAAAAATTGCATAATTATTGAATTTTTATAAAATTCATAAATTCCTCTTTGTGATAATTTTAATCATTTCTCGTGTACCCATGTTCATGAGAAATTGCTTAAATTTTGAGTTTTTCTAGATTTTTAATGATATTTGTTGTTTTAATTTTAATAATTTGTCGTGTACCTGGGTTCATGAAAAATTACATAATTTAGGAATTTTTAAAAAATCCATAAATTACTCTTTGTGATAATTTTAATCATTTATCGTGTGCCCAGGTTCATGAGAAATTGATTAAATTTTGAATTTTTTAATTATATTTATCGCGTTAGTTTCTTTGTCATAAATTTAAGCATTTCTTGTGTACCCAGGTTCATGAGAAATTACTTAAAATTTGAATTTTTATAGACTTTTTAATGATATTTTTCGTGTTAATTTTAACAATTTGCGGTGTACCCGGTTTCATGAAAAAATTGCATAATTTATGAATTTTTATAAAATTCATAAGTTACTCTTTGCGATAAGTTTAAGCATTTCTCGTGTGCCCAGGTTCTTGAGAAATTGCTTAAAATTTTCAGTTTTATAGATTTTTTAAAGATATTTTTTGTGTTAATCTTACCAATTTGTCGTGTATCCGGGTTTTTGTAAAATTGCATATTTTTTGAATTTTTTAAAATTCATAAATTACTCTTTGTGATAATTTTAAACATTTCTCGTGTATCCAGGTTTATGAGAAATTGCATTAATTTTGAATTTTTATATATATTTTTAATGATATTTTTGTGTTAATTTTAACAATTTGTTGTGTACCCGGGTTCATGAAAAATTGGCATAATTTATGAATTTTGTAAAATTCATAAATTACTCTTTGTGATAATTTTAATTATTTCTCGTATACCAGGTTCATGAGAAATTGCTTAAATTTTGAGTTCTTATAGATTTTTAATTATATTTTTTGTGTTAATTTTAACACTTTGTCGTGTACCAGGGTTCATGAAAAATTGCATAATTTATGAATTTTTATAAAATTCATAAATTACCTTTTGGAATAAATTTAAGCATTTCTCGTGTACCCAAGTTCAGGAGAAATTGATTAAATTTTGAATTTTTACAGTTTTTTTAATCATATTTTTTGTGTAAATTTTAACAATTTGTCCTGTACCTGGGTTCATGAAAAATTGCATAATTTATGAATTTTTGTGAAATTCATAAATTACTATTTGTGATAATTTTAAGCATTTCGCGTGTACCCAGGTTTATGAGAATTTGCTTAGATTTTGAATTTTTATAGATTTTTAATTATATTTATTGTCTTAATTTTAACAATTTGTCGTGTACCCGTGTTCATGAAAAATTGCATAATTTATGAATTTTTGTAAAATTCATAAATTACTCTTTGGAATAATTTTAAGTATTTCTCGTGTACCCAGGTTCATGAGAAATTGCCTAAATTTTGAATTTTTTATAGATTTTTTAATTATATTTATTGTGTTAATTTTAACAATTTGTCGTGTACCCGGGTTCATGAAAAATTACATAATTTATAAATTTTTATAAAATTCATAAATTACTTTTTGTGATAATTTCAAGCATTTCTAGTGTACCCAGGTTCATGAGAAATTGCTTAGATTTTGAATTTTTATATATTTTTTAATTATATTTATCGTGTTAATTTTAACAATTTGTCGTAGACCCATGTTCATGAAAAATTGCATAATTTAAGAATTTTTTAAAAATTAATAAATTACACTTTGTGATAATTGTAAGCATTTCTCGTGTACCCAGGTACATGAGAAATTTCTTAAATTTTGAGTTTTTATAGATTTTTAACGATATTTTTTGTGTTAATTTTAACAATTTGTCGTGTACCTGGGTTCATGAAAAATTACATAATTATTGAATTTTTATAAAATTCATAAATTTCTCTTTGTGATAATTTTAAGCATTTCTCGTGTACCCATGTTCATGAGAAATTGCTTAAATTTTGAGTTTTTATAGATTTTTAATGATATTTGTTGTTTTAATTTTAACAATTTGTCGTGTACCTGGGTTCATGAAAAATTACATAATTTATGAATTTTTAAAAAATCCATAAATTACTCTTTGTGATAATTTTAATCATTTCTCGTGTGCCCAGGTTCATGAGAAATTGATTAAATTTTGAATTTTTTAATTATATTTATCGCGTTAGTTTCTTTGTCATAAATTTAAGCATTTCTTGTGTACCCAGGTTCATGAGAAATTACTTAAATTTTGAATTTTTATAGACTTTTTAATGATATTTTTCGTGTTAATTTTAACAATTTGCGGTGTACCCGGTTTCATGAAAAAATTGCATAATTTATGAATTTTTATAAAATTCATAAGTTACTCTTTGCGATAAGTTTAAGCATTTCTCGTGTGCCCAGGTTCTTGAGAAATTGCTTAAAAATTTCAGTTTTATAGATTTTTTAATGATATTTTTTGTGTTAATCTTACCAATTTGTCGTGTACCCGGGTTTTTGTAAAATTGCATAATTTTTGAATTTTTTTAAAATTCATAAATTACTCTTTGTGATAATTTTAAGCATTTCTCGTGTACCCAGGTTCATGAGAAATTGCTTTAAATTTGAATTTTTATAGATTTTTTAATTAAATTTATTGCGTTAATTTTAATAATTTGTCGTGTACCCGGGTTCACGAAAAATTGCATATTTTTTGAATTTTTTTAAAATTCATAAATTACTCTTTGTGATAACTTTAAGCATTTCTCGTGTATCCAGGTTTATTAGAAATTGCTTTAATTTTGAATTTTTATATATTTTTAATGATATTTTTGTGTTAATTTTAACAATTTGTTGTGTACCCGGGTTCATGAAAAATTGGCATAATTTATGAATTTTGTAAAATTCATAAATTACTCTTTGTGATAATTTTAATTATTTCTCGTAAACCAGGTTCATGAGAAATTGCTTAAATTTTGAGTTTTTATAGATTTTTAATTACATTTTTTGTGTTAATTTTAACACTTTGTCGTGTACCAGGGTTCATGAAAAATTGCATAATTTATGAATTTTTATAAAATTTATAAATTACTCTTTGTGATAAATTTAAGCATTTCTCGTGTACCCAAGTTCAGGAGAAATTGATTAAATTTTGAATTTTTATAGTTTTTTAATCATATTTTTTGTGTAAATTTTAACAATTTGTCCTGTACCTGGGTTCATGAAAAATTGCATAATTTATGAATTTTTGTGAAATTCATAAATTACTCTTTGTGATAATTTTAAGCATTTCGCGTGTACCTAGGTTCATGAGAATTTGCTTAGATTTTGAATTTTTATAGATTTTTAATTATATTTATTGTCTTAATTATAACAATTTGTCGTGTACCCGTGTTCATGAAAAATTCTATAATTTATGAATTTTTGTAAAATTCATAAATTACTCTTTGGAATAATTTTAAGTATTTCTCGTGTACCCAGGTTCATGAGAAATTGCCTAAATTTTGAATTTTTTATAGATTTTTTAATTATATTTATTGTGTTAATTTTAACAATTTGTAGTGTACCTGAGATCATGAAAAATTGCATAATTTTTGAATTTTTATAAAATTCTGTTGGGGGTACAAAAGCCCTCATGTAGTAATACATGACAAGCTTGGTCTGCCCATAGTAATACCTTTTTTATTGGGCCTTGCCCTAATTTTATGCTAACTTATAAATACTCATGTAGTATTTATTTTTAGGTTAGAGCTCACAATGTGAGGTGTTTGTATTATGCCCATTCCTAGTGATTGGAGCATTATCTTTTGTACATCTTACATATTTGATAATCAATCATTCAGCACCTTGGATATTTGATTCGATCTTTACGTTATTATTATTCCGCACACGTAAAATCCGACTTAACAATTGGTATCAGAGCAGGAGATTGTGTAATTCATACATATCTCTTCTGTCGAGTTCTTAAGTTTTTTTTTTGGATCTATCTCTGATTATCTTAATCGTTTTGATCGATTCTGGATATCAGATCTTGATCTTTTGTTTAAACTTTTTTTCGATTCAAACATACACATCTGGTTCATACTTTAACAAGATCACATGCCTCACGACGATCAACACTCTCAATCTTTTAACTTGTCTAGCAGCATTGGCTCCACGACTAGAATCCTGATTTTATTCACCAGTGATTTTGAAGTCTGGGCTCTGCATTTCGAAGATTATGTTCTTGGTATCGAAGAACATGGATCAACAATCTGGCGGGCGATTACAGATGAAACATTTGCTCACATAGGCACAAGGAAGGTTATCAAAACCTTGAAAGAATACAACGATCTTCTTGTTGCTCACACCAACATTCCTCAAGACGAAAAAGACAAACTGATGTGCAACATAAAAGCATTCAGACTCATTCGATTTGCTCTTCAATCAGATACTTTCCGACTGGTCAGTTCGTGTGAACTGCAAAGGAGATTTGGGATAGACTACAAGAATTATATTCTGGAGATGCTTGTCGAAAATGAAACTTCCCTGTCGACTTCTGTTCTTGAACTTGGAGAAGTTTTTCTTGAAAAGTTTCTTGGGATTGGACACCATTAGCGCTTTGTCCTCCCTTGTCAGCTCTTCATCAGAAAAATCAGATTCCGAATCATCATCAGTAGCTTTCTTTCCCTTTGCAACAAGAGCAAGGGAACCCAGACTTGCAGTCGTTATCAATTCGGAGGTAATCTCTTTTTCATGAGATTTGAGAATACCCATCAGTTTCGCAAAAGTGTAGGTTTTGAATTGCTCATGTGCCTTTATTGTTGAGACAATAGCTTTCCACTCCGATCGGAGACTGTTCAAGAATGTGACCTTTTGCTCAATAATCGTTCTGGCAATTTTGTACTTTAACAACCTGCTAAGAAGATGATTGTAACGATTAAAAACTTGAGTCAAGGTTTCGTCTGGAGCTTGTTCAAAAGATCCGAAGTCGGAAAGAAGAGTGGTTTGAACAGAGTGCTCAAGATCGGCATCTCCAGAATATAATTCTTGTAGTCTATCCCAAATCTCCTTTGCAGTTCACACGAACTGACCAGTCGGAAAGTATCTGATTGAAGAACAGAAGTCGACAGGGAAGTTTCATTTTCGACAAGCCAAAGGAGGATGCTCAAAGAAAGCCAAAGTCTGATGATGAGAAGAAGCTAGTTGGTGACTCTGGTTATGACTACCACTATTGCAAAGGCAAGAACCATCTCTTGAAAGACTGCCTGCTCCGAAAGCAGATGGAGAAGAAGGAGCAAGTGAAGGATGAAGCGTACTATGCAAAGAAGATTGCAGATTTAAAGAAAGATGATGCATCAACCGCCAAGGCAACTTTTGTGGTGCAGGAGGACAGTGAGTACGGTGCCGTTGAAGTCTGGTCAACGGATTCTGATGATGAAGAGGTGAGGAAGCCAACGCATGGTCGATGCCTCATAGTGAACAGTGACAGCTCCGAATTCAGGGGGTACTCCACAGATGGGTGTCAAACATCAGCGAGTTGTTTCGCAGCAAAGCCTGTTTCGGAACAAGTTGAAGAATGTGACGCTGTCGTAAACAAGGTACACTCAATTCTTAAATCTTTAAATATTTGCTCTTCTAGTTATGATAAAGAATTAGATGATCTAAGCTTCACTATCTCTAGTTTCAGTGATAGTTTAAAACGTACATGACTTAGTAATTCTAACCTAAATGATCAACGGAGCAGGATATCGCTTAAGAATGAGGAGAGGAGGATGAAAATCGATGCGTTGGAGTTAGAGTTAATTAGAGCGAGGGATGACGTTATTTATGTTCAAAGGGATAATTTGTTGCTTATTAAACAACAAAACATTTTTTTGTTTAATTGCAAAACGTCTTTACAACAATATTACTCAATTACACCTTGATTATGATATAGGCAAGGGTTTGCACAAAATTATTTTGCCCTTTCTTGAATTGAAAGAGGATGAAATCGATGCAGAGTGTTATAAATGTGAAACCATTGTTTCTTCTGATGATGTTTCAGAAGCCTATCCGTATCGGACTTGACAAAATTGAAAAGTATATTCAGTACAAAGAACATAAAAGCATGGTTAAAGAGTACTTATCTGATAATGATAAAGAAGAAATTAAGTCGGCCACCTTAAAGAAATTTTATTCGTTAAGCTCAAAATTGAATTCCGAAGATACTCTCAATACTGAGAATATTTCCGACTTTGACGAAAGCGAAATGAGTGAAATATCAGTTGAGGATGAAGTTGACTGTTCTATTTTTGCAAACGATCAAACTAAATCTAAGAAAAATCTCATTTCTCAAAATTCAGTTGCTTTTGCAAGAATTGTTGAAAACAAAGGATCACAAGCCTTAAATGAACAAGCAACAGTTTTTCCAAAAATTCAAACAGTTCTGAATCAAGTTTTCGTTAAACAAGGCCTGAACTCTAAAGATACTTCAGAACTGAAAGTCCTTGTTGATAACGATAATTCCGATGGTTGTGATACCTTCTTTTGGTCGGAACCAATTGATAACTAAGATGAAACCAAAGGCCTTTCTGAAATGACCTCCTGGAAGTCCCGAGGCAAGTACATATCTGGATCTCTGAATCGCAAAGATTCATTCTCGCAGCCAGGAACCAGTGACACAAAGCATTTTCCAAACTCTATCTCTAGTACTTTTAAATCGATACCAACAAAATCCTCAACCTCAGTATCTCGCACTCATAGGTCTCCCGAAGAGCTTATTGCAAAAAGGAATCAGATGAATGCAATATACAAAAAGAATTTAAAAGAACGAAAACAATTTTGGAGAAATCAAAACACTTTCAATCCTACTTCAAATTTCACTCAAAAACAGACTTTTCTGAAACCACAACCAAGCTCATCCACAAAACAGACTTTTCCGAAATCTCACACCTTTGTGAAAAAGGTTGAAGTTCTCAAAACACCCGAACCCACAAAGAAAAACCCTTTTAAACCTACACTTAAATCTAACGATTTAAAGGGAAAAGCCAAACTTTACCCTAAACCTCAACAAAAGCCAATTTTCAAAGAGACAAAATTCTCACAGGCTCAAAAGAACGTTACCTTAGGATCCAAACTTTGTCTCCATTTATTAATATCTTCAAAAGGTCTGCAAAATCATTTAACTCCGATTCCGAAAACCAATACTTTTGTTCAGACAAAATCTCGCTTTGCTAAAGAAGATTGGCAAAATAACAAAACAAAAGTTTTTCGCTTCGAAAATGAGAAAGATCAACCACCCAAGAAGAAATCATTGTGGGTTGATAAGTCTAACATATTTCCTGCTTTCCAGAAATTCTCACAAGGACCCACACTAGTTTGGGTTCCTAAATCTCTCTAAATTGTGCAGGTAATACGTGACGAACAATATGATCCGGAATGGTACATCAATAGTGGCTGTTCGCGTCACATGACAGGGAGAAGGGAAGAACTACGGGAGTATCGTTCGCTGCAAAATGGAGGAAGAATTCGCTATGGCAATAATGTAACTGGAGAAATCAAAGGCTATGGCATGATTACTAATGGAGAACTCTCAATTCGAAAAGTGGCTTATGTGGAAGGTCTCCAACACAATCTAACCAGTGTTTCGCAATTGGTGGTTGGAACTGGGCTCAAAGTATCCTTTGATGAATATGGTTCGGAATTGATAGAAAAGAAGACAAAGAAGATTGTTTTAAAATCTAAGCGAAAGGGTGAAATGTTCCCTTTGGATATGAAGCCTCTCACAGGAAAACCCACCATCTGCTTACTTACCAAAGCGGCAAACGATGATAGCTGGTTATGGCACAAACGCTTGTCTCACATGAACTTCAGAGATATTAATAAGCTTGTACTGGGTGATCTAGTGCGAGGATTACCGCTACTGAAGTAGGATAAAGATCGTTTATGTGATGCTTGCGAACTTGGAAAACAAAGTAGAAAGAGTCACTCCACAATAATCAACACAAAGATCATTGAACCTTTGGAACTTTTGCATATTGATCTTTGTGGTCCATCTGCAATCGAAAGTGTAGCTCACAACAAGTACATTTTGGTTGTAGTGGATGATTTCTCTCGAAAGCAAGTTCGGATGATTCGAAGTGATAATGGCACGGAGTTCAAGAATTAGGTTCTCGATGATTTTCTTGTTAGCAAAGGAATTTCTCATAATTTTTCCGCTCGTTATACTCCTCAACAAAATGGAGTCGTGGAAAGACGTAATCGCTCTCTCTGTGAAGCTGCTTGCACCATGCTTTCTTTTGCGAAACTTCCTTTGTATTTCTGGGCCGATGCCATCGCAACAGCTTGCTTTACTCAGAATCGCTCAACCATCAATAAAAGATTTCTACTCACACCTTACAAAATTCCCAACAAGAGAAAACCGAATGTGAAATTCTTTCATGTTTTCGGATCAAAGTGCTTCATTTTCAACTCGAAGAAGAAAAGAGTTAAGTGGGATGAGAAGGCTAATGAAGGAATTTTTCTAGGCTATTCTTTAACTTCCAAAGCCTATCGTGTCCTGAACAAACAATCTCAGAATATTGAAGAAACTTACTATGTCACCTTTGATGACATGTACAATTCCAAAGCACAGCATCCTGAAAAGCAATCAAATGAAATTTTCCCTAAGTCAAATCTCACCACGATTCCTCTCATGAACTTGTATGAGGAATTCACGAACCTGTTCGACGAGCCTGAAACTACGAAATCAGCAGAAAAACATGCGACAGATAACCAAGGTGATGAACTTCTGAAAATTGTAGACAATGCGGTCAATGAATTCGAAAGTACTCTAGAAGATTCATCTGTTCCGACTCCGAATTCGGAAAACTCAACATCCTCTACAACAATTCTGATTCTGATTACTACTGAACATCAACCTCCAACAAATACTTCCGAATCTCTACCCTAGGGGGAGAATCCTACACCTATCCAGGGGGAGGGACCATCTACTGAATCGGAGGAGGCTATTCCTATTGTTGACAGGGAACACACAGGTGTCACAGATAACGAATCTCATGCAATCTTGCAGGGGAGAATGATAATGAAAATAATGGAGATGACACTCAATCAGAATCACATTCGGAAACAGAAGAAATTTTTGCAGAAATCAATCCTGATTATGATCCAAACTATCCTCCGATGCTCAAATGGACCAGAGATCATCCACGATCTCAAATAATCGGAGAGACGTCAGCTGGTGTTCTTACAAGAGCTCATCTCAAAGAGAAACAGATTGCATAATTTTCAAAAGTGGAATTTTGCATGTTCAATTCGTTTATCTCAAAGATCGAACCCAAAACAGTCAAGGTCGCACTTGATCATGCTGACTGGGTCCAAGCTATGCAAGATGAGGTGAATGAGTTTGAACGCAACAAGGTCTGGAGATTAGTTCCGACTCCGGATAAAGCATCTGTTCTCGGAATGAAGTGGGTATTCCGAAATAAACTTGACAAAGAAGGTAATGTCATTCGGAATAAAGCTCGATTGGTAGTCAAAGGCTATTGCCAAGAAGAAGGAATCGACTATGAAGAAACTTTCGCACTTGTTGCAAGATTGGAATCAGTTTGGATCTTTCTTGCATATGCAGCACACAAGGGATTTGAGGTCTACCAAATGGATGTTAAGTGTGCATTTTTGAACGGAGAACTAGAAGAAACCGTCTATGTCGAACAACCGCCAGGTTTTGTCAGTAGCAAGCATCCAGATCACTGTTACGTTCTGGATAAGGCATTTTATGGTCTGAAACAAGCTCCAAGAGCATGGTACGAAACGTTGACTCGCTTCCTCAAACAGTCTAAATTCAAGAAAGGCTCAGTCGATCCGACCTTCTTTCATAAAAAGGAAGGAAACCATCTCATGATCGTTCAAATTTATGTTGATTACATCATTTTCGGATCTACTCATCCAAGCTTAACAGCTGAGTTCTAAAAAATGATGGAAACAAAGTTTGAGATGAGTTCAATGGGCAAAATCAACTTCTTCCTAGGTCTCAACATCAGACAAAGTTCAGAAGGAATCTTCATAAATCAAGAAGCTTACACCAAGTCACTCTTGGAGAAATTCGGAATGATGCGAGATTCAAAAGTCAAAGTTCCGATGGCATTCAGAACTAAGCTCACTCCTTCTCTGGAGAGACCTGCAGCAGATATTACCCTTTATCGTCAAATGATAGGTTTACTTCTTTACCTTACTTCTAGTCGACTTGACATTATGTTTGCTGTATGCTATTGTGCCAGATATCAGGGTAATCCCAGAGAGCCACATCTCACTGCTGTTAAAAACATATTCCGATATCTGAAGAGGACAACTTCACTTGGGCTATGGTATCCTTCAGGATCTGGATTTTTCGTACAAGCATTCTTAGATGCAGATCTTGGTGGATGTGGACTAGATCGGAAAAGTACCTCAGGAGGATGTCAACTTTTATATGACAAGCTTGTGAGCTGGAATTCTAGAAAACAGACTTGTGTTTCACTCTCCACAGCTGAAGCAAAATACATTGCTGCTCCTTCCTGTACCTCTCAGATTATTTGGATTCAAAACCAACTGAGAGATTATAGAATTAGCATGAAACGTATTCCAGTTTACTGTGATTCCGAAAGTGCAATTCGGATTTGTCACAATCCAGTGCAACATTCAAAGACGAAGCACATTGCACTCAGATACCATTTCATAAAAGATCATGTTGAAGACTGTAACATTGAAATTCATTTTGTTCGCTCAGCAGATCAACTAGCAGACATTTTCACCATAGCCTTACCTGAACTCACTTTCAGTCGAATATTACAAGGGCTTGGAATGATGGAAGCTGAATCCGTTCCGAAATCTGCTTGATATTCTGACTGATTTCGAATTTCGGAATGCCTCGGAATTGCAACTGAGAATCAATGAATTCGGAATGGATGTATCCTTTTGTACACTTAGTTTGTTTTATTTTTACTTCACTTTAATTTTTTTTCAGGACAACAAAAATATTCTCTTTTATTTTCACTTTTTCAAAACAACAAAAATATGCTTTATTTTTCAAAGTTTTTTTTGGTATGTCTTATTATTAAAATTATCAAAAAGATTTTTCTTTGTTTTGTTTGGTATTGTTTGTTTGTTTTGTTTTTGTTTTTGTTTTAGCTCTTGTTTTTGTTTTATTTTTGTTTTTGTTTGTGTACAGTTTAAAGAAAAGGATCCAAAAATGCAAAAGATGACAACTGTTTATTACACTAAAGGAAGGAAGTACAGAACATCAAAAGAAGAAAATACATCATCTTCCTAAAGTTTATAGTAGTGCCACATGGGGGGATCACCGAGATGGAAGGCGTAGTGGATACACAGCTCTCTCTCATCCACGAAGAGCCACGTTCCATCAGCCAGCATCACGTGATACTAGCTACGGGGAGTTGTGCGAGAGATCACCGCCGGCCACCAACCCCTCCTGTGCCAGATCTCTACGAGGTCGAACTGTTTGTACTCCACCAAGATTTTCGGTGGGACAGGCTGCAGGTAGGGATAGCTCGTGTGAACCGTCAGGGGACCACCGTTCTCACCATCATTGAGGGTGGTCATCCTCACCTCATAACGGTGATTCCAAGCTCCAGTCATCACGCCGCCATAGACACCACCAGCATACTCTCCTTCTTGCATCTTGACTTCGACTTTGTCATAACGGTTGTAGGGACGGAGAGCCATCAGTTTGTTCTTCTGCTGGTATTCCTTTTCTGGTGTATATTTTTGCTTCTAACGAATGATCCTTTTATATGCAGAAAGCAACCGGTTTGTCTTCCCAATTATAGTGATTAATTTACTTTTTGGAGTAATTATGAACTCTGTAGCCATAATTGCACCTCATTAAGGTAGAGACGGCTGATTGGGAACCTGATTGGACGTTTCCCTCTTATTCGCCTGAGCATTTAATGGATTCTTCATGATGACTGATATCTACGTCAGCTATCTACGGCTTGTTCATCATTTCTGATTTGATGTGTCTTTTTCTTTTGTATACATTTTTTATATAAAACTCAAAAAAAAAATTTTATACTCAGAATGAAACCTTGAATTGATGGAACGTTTCTCTCTACACCTTCTAAGTACCAAAAATGAAATTCGATGATTATCAAAATTTAAACCCATTTCGATATATGGTTTCAGAAACTCTAGTCAAAGATCGCAAATCATTTTCACCATGATGCGCTGTGAGACTCACCAACCTTTCTTGACCAATCTATCAATTCTCCATTTAACTCATTTCCATATAACTGTAACCCTTATGAGGGTTTTCAACATTACCACTAAAAACTGATGATTACACAACAACTGTGTTCATGATTTCGGAATTGCTTTCACCATATTTCCGAATGAAACCCAAAAATCCGATCACCCTCATGGAATTAACGGATACAGTTGCAAAATCTCAACACTTTTCTTTTTCTACGTGATCTTAATGAAATTTACCTGACCCAGGTTATTTTTACCCACAAGATCCAGTTTTTATTTTTCTTGAGATTTCCACATTTCCCAAAGTCAGCTAAAACATATCTCGCCTTACTTGTTATTAATGACTACACTAGTCAAACAAGTACTTTCTTCGGATGTCGAACATTTCTCACGTTTCGGAATCCGAAGGAAGCCAAACCAACCCAAAAAGGACCCAAATTTTATAAGATTCCTTTCAATGATTCTTAATAATCACGTGATTGTAATTCTACGGGAAACCACACAAGCACTTCCGAATCTCTCTTGATTCTGAAGAAAGAGATCGCTGGCGGGATCCATCTGACTTCATGTCACTCCGACATCACAGAATTCCCAGATATTTATATTGATTTATCTCTTTTTATTGGCACACTCTTGCACAAAAAACACTTTTGATTTTTCTAACTCTAGTTTCTTGATAATAAGGTTTCATCTTGAAAATACTTGGTGACGAAGTTTTCTCAGGCGCGAATTTTTGAAATTTATATGACGTCATCAACATGTGTCTGTTACAACGTCATGGACTTTTTAGCTGATTTCTCGCTTTTCACGTGCCTGACATTGCGAGATTTGGGGTCATTATGATAGAGAGATATTTGGGGAAACGGAACCGATTTAATTGGGATTTTCTCTCAGTGTTTGAATTCCAAAGATATAAAGTCTTCCTCAGCCGACTTCATTTCTCTTTCTGCTCTCATTTTCCTCCAAAGAACACATATATCTCTCTGTGATCCTCAAGCTCTCAACAATGGCCGGCTCCTCTTTTGCAAACGACAACACCTCCTCCACCTTGATGTTGAAGATCAAATCAAACCATAACATGGTTATTGATCTAAACTCTTCACACTACAGCGAAGCCGTTTGCCCAATGATCGAGTGTTTGAAATACTCGAGGATCTCAAAAGCCTTGCCCAAATCTGCATCAGTCCTCATTGCTCTTCTCTCTGCTGCTTACTCCACTACATTTTACAACAAGACGGAGGAGATTGTTACTTTGGAAGTTTGATCTGTGAAGACCAAATACTCAAAATATCGATTTAGTAAACTTTTACGGTTTACGGATACTGAATATATGATTGATCCTGAGTCTCTTCAACCAATCACCTTACTCAAGCTCTTCTGTCAGATGGCATACAAAGGTGACATCACTCAGTTGTCAAAGTTTGCAAAGAAAGGTTTACCTCCTCACTGGAATGCTCTTTTCACGATATTATTCAAGAGCTTTTCGGAAAGAACCACAGACACTGACAGTGCAAGTAAGCTTTTCTACACCTTCTTTTATGGTCTCTACAACGATGTCAACCTTGACTATGGCTCTATCCCGTGGAGTCAATTTGTCGAAAGTGTCAACTACAGGCATCGAAACACTGAGATTTCGTGTGCTCGGTTTTGGTCGATTGTTGTGAACCATGCAATCATGAAACATGATATTCTCATCATGACAGACTCCGTCATGGCTGTCATTTAGACTCTTCCCACAGCCATATTTGTCACTACTAAGGCCGAGGATTTCGACTTCATCGGAACTATTACACTATCTATGACCAAAAGGGTTCCGAATGATGTACAGTGCGTTGTTGAATACTGCAAGCAAACACCATCTGGTGTTTGCAGTCTTGATCAGAAACATCAGGAAGCTTTTGACAGGCTTGAAAATCCGAAAAAGGTGGTCAAGCGCAAAGGGAAGGGTATGACTTCCGGTACAGAAAAACCAACCAAACGAACTCTGTTGAGAATATTTGTGATGAAGTGCTGATGTATCCGAATTTCTATCCGAAGATCTCCTGATGTAAAACCCCGAAGTAATAAACAATAAGAAGACCCCGAAGTCTGAAGACTCTGAAGGGTATCACCTTGAGGATCCGAAGACTTCACGGCCTGTCAAACTTTTGTGTGCACGCGTATAGTACAATACGTGGTGCATGAATCTTGTATCCTATTGGTTCGTACACTGATAGGATATTCTCTATAAAAACTTCTACTATGCGTATCACTGATCTAGTATAAATATCAGTGATACCATACCGTGTTAGAAGCAAGATTGTAATCGTCCATTGTAAAACCCTAAGTCAATCAATCAAAGCATTCGGCACAAGTTATCCAATTCATCCTGTTCCTTAACTGTTCATGATTATACATATTACTGTTTGATTGTTTATTACTTGATCTACTGTTAAATCATCTGTCATTACTTGTTCATCTTATTGATTTCAACACTCAACAAGTGGTATCAGAGCAGGTCAGCTCAAAAACCTATTGATAGAGATTATTTCATTATTACAGTTCTAGATCTGAATTGCTTCTCAGATTTAGTATTCCGCAACTGTTACACACAGCTCTATAACTAGTTTTTCTGAAAAGATCCCGTTGAAATCCATTCAAAATGACTGATTCAACTGCCTCCTACGCTAACATGCTCAATTATGCCAATCTGATTGGTTCGTCAACAAAAGCTCCTATGCTCGTTCCAACCTACTATGATTACTGTGCTGATCGTATGAAGGACTACCTGGAAGGTCTTGATGAAGCTAAAGACATCTGGAGATAAGTAAAAGATGGTCCTCACACCGACATAGCAGGAAGATTCATTAACATTGATGATGTCGAAGCTGGTGGTGTTCTGAATGCAGCAGATCTAAGGAAAGTGAGGAATTATGAAAGGGCTATGCGTGAACTAAGAAGTGGACTTGGACCTGATGTTTGTCATCATATTTCTGGAGCAAAATCTGCTAAAGAAATATGGGATCGTCTGGCTGTTCGTTTCGCAGGTGACAACACTTTGCAATCAAGTGTTGTTCAAGAGGTGTTAGCTGATTTTGGCAACTTTAAACAACAAGAAAATGAACGTTTGGAACAAGGTTACGAACACTAGAGTAAGATGGTGTATGATCTGGAGAAATACGGTGAAACAAGAAGCCAACAAGAGATAAACATAAAGTTTCTCTACAGCCTAAGGCCTAAATGGAGACCTATTATGCTGATGGTCAAATCGTATGAAAACATTAACACGTATTCATTAGCCAGTCTCTACAATATTGTCAAAGCTCATGAGCCTGATATCTGTGGTAGACGAAGTGAGAAGGTTGTGGGTTCTAATTCACTGGCCCTTGTGTCAAAAGTTGAAGAAGAAGACGATAATGATGAACCTGATGGCTACATGGAAGGTGAAAATGGTGAAACGATTGCTTTGAACGCTGCAAACAATCGTAGATTTAAGAAACCCTTTGTCAACAAACCCAATCCAACAAAAAAGTATAAAAACTTCTCTTACACACCGAAGCCTAAACCTGAGATTTTTACTCCAAAGGAAGATGCAACTAAATCATTCACTCCGAAACCGGTCGAATCCAAGACTTCGGAGTTTTCTAAAGACAGATCAGAAGGGAAGAAGATTGCAGGTGATTCTGGTTTTGATTGTAACTATTGTCATGGGAAGAATCACTTTGCAAAAGATTGCATGCTGAGGAATTAGCCCTGATGGCATGTGACGTGTATATGGGAACTTATCAAGTTTGGTATTCGAACTCTGATGATGAAGAAGTGAGAAAGCCATCTCATAGTGCTTTCCTAGCCTATGATGTTGATAAGAGCCTTCTTGGTAACACTTCTGAGAAAGTTGTTGGTGAAAAAGATTTGGGTTAAGATGTGGTTTGTGAGGGACTTTGTTATGAAGGTTTTGGTGATTTTGGTCATGGAGATTCTGGAATGAAGAAGGCGCTTGAAGCTGATACTCGGAAAGTTGTCTATGATGACTCTTCGGATGATGACGAGGAATTATGTCTTATGGCGTAGGACACTCGTCTCACCATCCCGGAGCAGGCATCAAAACTTCTCTCGTCTCACCTTGTTGATGCTAAAAATAGGGAGAAAATCAATGAGCAGGAGATTCTCAACTTGAGGGGGATAGTAGAGAGTTCAAAGCTATGACAACCTTCAAAAATTCGAATCAGTTCTAGATTTAAATAAACCAAAAATTGCACGTGTAGACACTGAGATATCTGTCATTCGGGTCATACTTTGATTTAAATCCGTTGCCTTAGACATTTTATTTTTTTCTTTATTATAGAAATAGGTCAAAAACCCTTTAGATGCTTGACTCCAATTAGAATCTAGAACTAGTATGCTTGACCAGTACAATTCAAGTGAATTGTTCAACTACTATAGAAAATGCCAGCAAACAGTTAAAAACACCTGTAAATATATTTTACAGTTAAAAATAATTATGAACAACTTAAACTAAAGTGAAAATATTAGAATTCACTTTGTAATAATTATGAGGTTTTAATTTGGTCATAAAAACCTTTAAAAGTCTTAAAAACTCAAATTTTATAAATTTAACGTTTAAAAATTTATAAATTTTATCATAAGACTTAAATTATCAAATTAAATTAATTAAATTATTAAATATAATTAGGAATGAAATTTTTTGGTTCCTAACATTTATCTAATAATTTTGAGCTAAATAAGTCAAATAATTCACATTTTAACCTAATTTTTTATAAAAATGACAAGTTTTTATAAAATATAAATATTTTTAAAATTTTAAAGAAAGGAGAATCTCTCTCTCCCTCTCTAAAAATCTGAACACTCTCCTCTTTCCCTTCACTCAAGACAACTCGTGATATCTCTCCACCCATCAACTTCTTTTCACCATTTACACACTCTTACATCTCTTCTCCCAATCCACCACTTTCATCATATCATTTTTCTCTTCTCTCCTCTCTACCTCAGGAAATTCCTCAGCCAAAAACTCATATTTTGAGCTCCAAAATCAGATTGTAAAAGCATTCCTCAAGGTAAAAATCAAATGCATGCTCTTTTACTTCATCTTTCTAGCATTATCTTACAATTTCAAGCACACATATTCACTTCTATTCATTTCTTTTGGAACATATCATGGGGTATGTCAAACCTACGAAATTTTGATGATGATGAAGGTAGAAGTTCACATAAACATCAAGAATGTTGCATGCATGTCAACTTCCATGACCAATCTATGTCAAAAACCAAGATATGTGCATGTTTTCTAGAGTTTTCTTCAAAAATTCGTGACATGCATAGTAAATTCGTGTATGAATCTGTTTTGGAACTTTTAAGAGACATGCATGGTGCTTAAACCTTCATGCACCTCTTAATGGATTAAGTCATAAAAATCAAAGTTTGATGCTAAAAACCTTCAAAAATGCAAAAAATGACATAAATCTATAAAAATAACTTAGACAACCTTTTTATTCTGGTCCGATTTATGGTGAGAACCTATGAACATGAAATAATTAACTGGAGAGTTTCAAGGTCTAACTCGAATATATTGATTTTATAAAAATGTGACAAGAAATCATGACCATAATTCAAATAAATTACTTTTCAGAAGGAATAAATCTGAGAAAATTACAGCAGCTTCTATAGAGTGCGTGTACAGTCCCCAAAGAGTTTCAGAGCTTTTTAAGTATTTTGGATACCCTTTCTGATTTATTGTCATTTCTCACAAATAAATCCATAAAATATAAGATTCTCTGTAAAAGTCACCAAACCAAATTTTCGAGCCTTCTATAAATTGTAGGAAGTCTGTATAATATTTCTTTAAATTTTTCAGAACCAATTAATATTATTTACATGAATTTATATGTTTTCGGCCAAATGATGAATAAAAATGAAGAAAACAGGAGAAAAACGTTCTAAAAATTCTAAAAATGGATCTGGACATTTAATAAAATGTATTCCTCTGGAATTAAAATTTTGAACCCTTAACTAAATTTTTTACTAATTGTTCTTGATTTTTAATTGAATTAAGACATTAAATGTATAAAACCGGAAATTGCAAAATCACAAGAATTAGGCTATTTTAATTTCCAAAACATACTTTGATGATTTTTTACAAATGAGATAAGTTGTATAACAGAAGCTCAAATATAATGGACAAAATTTTAAATTATTTTCTATTATCCATGAATTTTGAAGTATTTTTCAATGAATTTAATGGAATATAAATAAATTTAAAATGTGTAAAAATTATGAAAAATATAAATAAGTCTTATATTATAATAAGAAATGAAATATACAGTTGGTGACTATTAATATTCATATATAATGTTCTTTGTAAATATTTCAGATCACCGGACACGTTTAAATGACAATACGCGAATAAAAGGACTCGAATTGTAAATTTTGTCAACTGAATTGTTCATAAGTACAATAAGATAGATAAAAACTAATATTTCTGAATGAGATTAATTTTTATATGAATTTAACCATTGGAACAAATAATGGCATTTTCTATGTAGAATTAAGCATATTAGTGATAGATTGCTAATCTAGAACCTCACTAGCGTATTTCCCTTATCATAGGTTCCCGATAAGACATACGTGGACTGTTCGCGAGGATCTATAGTGCCATTTCTTATCACTGTGAGTTTTCACAGCCCCTATTTTACTGTTTTATTATTTTGGGGTGGAAAAGCATGATCGTACTATTTTATGTTCATTGTTCTAAATTGTTCGTTCAATATGTTCTTTTGTGTTGAGGTATGTAAATGTTCATATGAACTTTGAGAACTTATCGTACTAAGTCCCTGTACACAACTATTTAACTCTTTGAGCCGATGGTCATTTGGATAGCGCACTATTAGGGACTGACAATTCCTCACCCGCTCGTTCTGCGGAGTGCATATTACCATTTACTTATGTCGCGATAAGCATAAGTCTTGATAGGGCATGTTCAGTCATAGGTTTGGTTGTGGACTCATTGTTCAATTACATACATACACAAATTGTCTTTATTTAGCAACGAACTTCTATTTATGGAAACTTTTATCAATGTTCAAATTTTCACAAATTTTTGAAACGTTGTTCTGTTACAAACCTGTGAACTCACCAACTATTTTCATAGTTGACCCTCGTTTTTCATGCTTTTTCAGGAATCATCTAGTAAGTGGCACTTAGAGACACATCACTCGTAGAAGCATTACGCGTGTTTTGTTTTTCGAATATGTTGAAATTTCTTTAACGATTGTTAAAAACTTGTTGTAAATTGTAATGCTTTTTAATACTATGGTTGGTGTTGTCTTAAACTTTTGCAATGAGACCCTTTTGTACTGTCGTATCCCGTGTTCCGCTTTAGCGGGGTGTGACAGAGAATGGTATCAGAGCCGAAGGTTATAGAGAATACCGGTTTTCCGTTGGAGAACCCAACCTATAGTCAAAATTTTTCAAAAACAACTTTCAGATACTGAACATACTACTGGTATAACTAAGTCAAGTGCGCATTATTGGACGTTAATTAAGTATAGTCTGGCCAACTATGCTTAATTAAGGAATAGTAATTAGACTGGAAACGGTTATAGTAGAATTATGTTCAAAATGATTTTGAATTTAAACTTTTGAAACTCAAATGTTTTGGTGTGCGTATAGGCATTCATCTAGGTACACTTAGAAACTAGGTGCACTCCTATCAAAATATCGTTATTTAGGAACAGTTTCATTCCTTATCAAATGCTAGGTTACCCTGTTAGGTTATATCACTAGCCACTCAAGGAGTAACCTATCTAGTACCGAGAACAAGGATTCCTTAATAGATGCTAATTCTGGACTTAATGTTAGCACCTAGGAAGTCACTGGTGACAATCCTAAGTCAAAGCTAATACTAATATTATCTCAATACCTATTATTTGTGTGCGTACTGGAGTTATGACTAGGAAAAGTGTTCCGATACCGATAACAGTGACAATAGGAGCTTTGCGTTAGGAGGCAGAAGAGTCGCCACGAGTAGTCATGACCTGGATTCCATTGATGAGCACTCCTGATATGACTCACGAGGAGACACAGAGGTTTAATTCCATGGTTTCCGATACGCGAGACTTTCCTTTTGTGCTACAATTTTAGCTTTCGGTTGTTCCATCTTAAACTTAAAACCCAATCTAGGATATCTCCTTGATTCTAAACCCCCCCTAATGTCATAAATTTCTATGATTAAGCTCAAGGCCCTCAGATGCACTAGTAATATTCTCAAGTATAAATCATCTTATACTTTCCAAAATTAATAACATGTTTCTGGAACATTCTTCGACCTTACGCTTTTCATTCCCAGTCCAACTTCGCATTTCTTTGGCATATGGAAATTTCCTGTAATTTCTTGGGGATGTTCTATGGCGCGAAGTCACTTTTCTTCTAATAGCTCTCATTAAGGGGATATATAAAAATCTCTCTATCATCCACATCCAAATCTTTTTCTGGCCCTGAAGAAGAAGACTAGCTATATAGGGGAATCTCTTTATATATGAAAAATCAATTTACATCGACCCTTTTCTTACCCCCGACGGGCTACCTTTCTTAAGGTCCTCAAACTTGCATAATATGCATTTTAAACATTCATCATCTGGATGTGAATGAGTTGAATTACTACTCACTTGGTCTATTAGTGAACCTTTTCTCCAGGGATTATGAAACTACAAATATTCTTGTTATTGCTTCAACCTTCGACCCTTATTGTTTCCATACATTAGTTTGAGTCCTTACCGTCGTTATTGACATTTATATCGTTATCAAGGACTACATCCTCTTACGCCACACACCAAACCTATCACTTAATATTTGACTCTATAACATGTACGAAACTGCATCCATACCATAAAATGTTTTACAAATAATTATTTTTTCATGCCCTCTATTTTGGGGAAAAAGTCACCTGCATTGACATCAGTAGTTAAGTACGACTAGCTACACTAATCCAATTATTCAGTACTTCTTAGCCCTTCATTGGCAACCTATTTCACTTCACCGGTTTTTGTATATCATCGATACAATATTTTATAACTATTTCATATAGTTTATTATACTTTTTCCAATCATGAAAGCCATATTTATCGCTAAAAACAACCAACTTTCATTTTGTTAACTTATTTTAACTTAGCATTTTTCTTCAAAATTTAACTTAATAAATGTTGGTTTCAACCTTGTCATTTCAAATTTGTTTCAAATCTATTTCAATATCTAGATGTGCTTTCTAAGAGCACATAAACCATTTTAAACATCGTTACCATTTTGTCATGTTTTTTTGAAAACTTAAAAACATTTTCTTTTATGAAGGTCTTTAAACTCTATAATATAAAAGTCAAACTTATGATATCGATGTTCATGTTATGTGTAAAAGCTTCATTGTGTTTTCAAATCACTTGGGTTTTGACTCTTTTTGACCACTTTCCCATACAAGCATTGTATTTTGCTTAAATGTGTTTCTCGAGATCCAACATGATATTTGTACAACTTTCTGATTGAAACATGTTTATAAGACATCACTAATGCTTACATTTTGAAACATACTTCATTTGTTTATTTTGTTCCAATTTAGTTTTATAATCTATAAAGTTTCTAAAAAGTTAAAGCGTTGCGAAAATTGTGTTCACTATTTAAACTTCTGGTGACGATCTCTCAACACTGTACAATTATTATTCTAAATATAACGAGTCTTTTCTTTATCCGTTTTGATCATTGTTGGAAGAAACCCTTATCATATCTCATCTGACCATGTCATTTAGAAAACGTATTTGATTATTCCATTTATTTTTTTTAATCAACTAGTTTATGTTTCAAATTTATTATTATATTGTAGCTATGATTTGGTCCTGAATAATCAAACTCAATTACATTCTTTACCATGGTCATAAGAATTCCAAATGCTTGCCTCAGGTTACGACCCTTACCAAATGTCATTTTTAGTTAACTGACTAACTAATACCAAATTGGATTTACTCCTTAGTATCAATAACGTATTACATTTAGTACAATGTTTATTTAAGTCAATTTCCACATGGACCAAAGATATCTCGACTAATTTCTTCGTAAGCCATTGTTCGACTCTAGTATAAAAGTCAGCGCTGTCTATTTTTCAATTACCAGTTTTGGTCTTCCTTACTTTCTCATAAATGGAGCTTAATTTAATGGATAATGCACGAATTTTTGGCAATCTTAGCAAACACTTGACAACTTTCACATATATGTTTTAATATCAAAGTGTATAAGGGATTTTCAAGTACAAAACATACCTTAACCTAGTTTTTAAAATTTTCCTGTTCATTTTAATCGATTAATACGTACATAGTCATGAGGCGTAATCTTGACTTGGTCAACCTTGATATATTTCATCTTGTATAAAATATATTTTCTTTTATTTTGAAATCAACCATAAGTGAGTAACCATTATTTTCATTGTTCTTTTGTTCTAAATTAGAAATTTGATTAAAAATGCATTCTTCACTGTATTTGTTTTAAACAAGATAAATACCTATGTGTTTATCATTTTCCTTTTAAATCCAGGAAATATCTGTAAGAGCTATATTTTCTTTTGTTTCTCTTTTCATTAGGAACATAACAAGTTTTAAAATGATACTATTAACTATCATTCAAAGGAATGTTTTCCTAGAATTAGTAAATTAAGAATGCATCTATTTTCAATGATCAATATTTTTTTATAGTACTTTTCTTAAAGTGTCATTATACGTTGAAATATTCAATGAGTTCCTAACTCCTAAACTTGTTTTCATAAATATTTTGACTCCTTGCAAATTTGCAATTGGTTTGACTTAAACAATTGGATAATTTATCAAAATAGAATTCAAAATATTTTTGTATAAGTTCTCTCATTGATGACTTAACCCTTTAACCATAATAAATTTATTTATTCTTTCACCATGTTGTTTGGTCACGACCAGTGTATCTTCACTCTCTTTGAATTATTATACAGTTTGACAACAGTGAAGTTAATTATCATTTCTAAACACTTCTAACGCTATCTAGATAATGTAACTTAATTCATCGTAAACTTTTATCGCCTTTGTTAAAATCAACGACTCTTTAAATGTATTCTTCAAATATGGTTCTATTGTAGTTAGAGTACCCGTAATAATAATTTTAGCCTTGAAGATCCTCGATCATTTCATAATTTATTTGGTAGACGTCACTTAAACAGTCTTACATTTGGGACGTATCAAAAGTTCGTTGCCTACCTTAATACGTATCTTTAGGAACTTAACCTAAATTGTTCTTGTTTCATTTGTACGAACTCTTCAGACTCTGAATATATTTTTTCCGAATATGGTAGCCAACTTAGAAATGAACAATATGTTCTTAATCTCTTTTCAGTTAGGCGGTGAATTTAGAGTTAGTGCTGAATTAGGACGTGAATTAAGGATTAACGCAGACTCGGCACTCAATACAATTGGCGCTTCAACAGAATTTATAACTTTCTCTTAAGTCAGAAGATTTCTAACTAGATAATCTTTTTCTAAAAGATAGCCATGGTTTGATTATGGTTTTCATGATCTTATTTTCCCATGATCTTGACCGTAGAACTCAGATTAGGGAGACAATTGCATGATTATAGTTAAATGGTTGAACCCTTCCATGAGGAATTTTTACCAAATGATCGTAAGTTCCTCAAGTCACCAGCTCTCCGACTATATACTTGTACTTGACTATGTTCTAATTGAATATGACACCGGTTGAATTTCGGGACGAAATTCTTTCAACTGGGGGAGACTGTGACAACCTTAAAAAATTCGAATCAGTTCTAGATTTAAATAAACCAAAAATTGCACGTGTAGACACTGAGATATCTGTCATTCGGGTCATACTTTGATTTAAATCCGTTGCCTTAGACATTTTATTTTATTTTTCTTTATTATAGAAATAGGTCAAAAACCCTTTAGATGCTTGACTCCAATTAGAATCTAGAACTAGTATGCTTGACCAGTACAATTCAAGTTAATTGTTCAACTACTATAGAAAATGCCAGCAAACAGTTAAAAACACCTGTAAATATACTTTACAGTTAAAAATAATTATGAACAACTTAAAAAAAAGTGAAAATATTAGAATTCACTTTGTAATAATTATGAGGTTTTAATTTGGTAATAAAAACCTTTAAAAGTTGTTGAGATATTTTGTGATGAAGTGCTAATACATCCGAAGTCCTACCCACGAAGAAAACCCCGAAGTGAATAAACAAGAGAAGACACCGAAGTCTAAAGACTCCGAAGTGCAATGCATAGAGGATCCGAAGACTTCACAGTCTGTCATTTTGTCCTTTATGTGCACGCGTATAGTACAATACGTGTTGCATGAATCTTCTATCATATTGGCTAGTACACTGATAGGATATTCTCTGTAAAAGTTGTACTATTGGTATCACTGATTCAGTATAAATATCAGTGATACCATACCGTATCAAAAGAGAGATTACGAGATTAACTTACGAGAATTGTATATCTCCAAGATAGAAAACCCAATTGTAAAACCAAGTTCTAATCAAATCATTCGGCACATGTTATTCATATCTTATTGTTTGATTGAGCTCTGTTGCATTGTCATTGTATGATTGATTGTGTAATTGATTCCATATCTATATTAGTTCATTGTAATACCGTAATTTTAAATTTATGGTAGGGTTGTACTAATTATAATAAAAACGAGATTTGATGAGTTATAATACAAGTTAGGATGGATGGAAACCCGTGTAACACCACGTTAGTTTTGGTACGTAAATTCACTTTAATTGTATTATAAAAGTTAGATGGTTTTAATGCATCTAAGATAGAGGGTTTGTGTGAAAAACGCTTGAAAAGAGATAAACCGAGTCGCGTGGTTTGAAATGAGTTGAGTTAAAAGATGAAATCGACATTTAAAAATCATTTTGGAAGAACCCGGGTCGTGTTGGCCAACCCGGGTCGTGTTTTGGGTTGCAAAAATGGAGTTAAGTTGTAACTATATTAAACCCGGATCGGGTTATCGAGCCCGGGTCGAGTTGGACATTAAACCCGGACCGGGTTTTAGTAAATCGGGTCGGGTTGACAGACGGAAGAAAGCAGCAGCAGCAAATGGAAACCGGGTCGGGTCAACCAGCACGGGTCGTGCTGTGCAGGGACCAGGACCGGGTTTTGGAACCCGGGTCGGGTTTCGTGCCGACCCCACTTGTTTAAATCGCGATTTCAGCCATTTTTCTTGAGGATTTTCGATTGAAAAACCCTCTCAAACCTAGAAAACATTCCCTCTTCATATTTGGACCAAATCGGAAGGCTAGAACGTGAAGGATTGAAGTAATTTTCGATATCTCACTTATTGGAGGTGCTGGTAATCATGGAAGGATCGTTGTATCTTCTAAGGTGTTAGTTTGGATCGTATAGAACTTCAAATCAGGTGAGTACTCTTATGTACTTGAGTAGATATCTATCTTGTGGTAAACTGAATTTATATGTTAGGTTGTTATTGTGATAACCAAATTGTGGAGTGAATTGTTATATGTGAATAACAACAACCGAGTTGAATATACATATTGATCGTATGAACTGAGTAGATGTTAGAGTAGTCACATCAACGAGTTTTGAGTCAAGTTATCTAGCCATGAGGGCTATTGAGCTGAATTGGAGTTTGGAGTGGAATAGTTATTGGAGTGGAATGAGTTTATATGTCTTATTTTACATTTGGTATGTATAATGAAATGTTTTGCAGGTTAATAATTTGTATATATATAATGAGATGCGTTACAGGTTAGTAATTACCTATCGACTCTTTTAATTGTACTGTTTTGTGGTTGAGTTGTTTATTGCAGAAAGAGATAAGTTATATGAGTTTAGTAAATTGTTAGAAAGGAGTATATGTGAAATGGAAATTGAGTTTACGAGTATTATTGATTATGATACTTATGATTGAGTTGATGTTGCTAACATTTAGCCAAAATTTATAAAGCTAATATGTTTGCAGGTTCCTAATTAAGAGAAGAGGAATTTTGCTAATGAGAATAGCAAGAGAGGAAGTTTAGGATGTTTAGTGAAAAAGACTCGTGAAATATAAATGAGATTACTCACTAAGCTTTTTATAAGCTTACACTTGAGTGTTATGCTGTTTTGCAGGTATCTATAGCTGTGATAGGGGAAGGCATGTGATAAGGAAAGACGGACAAGTTTAGATCCTATCCTTAGCTGAAGTAGATTTAATTGTAACACTTGGTCACATATTTAGTAAGGACCTTTTTGTGTAATTATTGTAATGATAACAGCTTGGTCCTTGGTTTGAGTGCAAATATACCCAATTAAGTGTGTAATGGTTTAAAAATATTTGGGTGTACTTTGTATGAGAAATCGGGTGTTACAAGTTGGTATCAGAGCATGGTTTAAGTGAACTAGGTCTTTGAGTATAGAGTCCTAGACTTGAACTGAGAAGAGAGAGCCCCTATCACATGCTTGGAAAAGATACTGTTGGAGATGTTAGAGTATGAGTTGAGTATAACTCTTTTATTATATTTATTATATTATTTGTTATATTCTGTGTGTGAATACAGGTACCGAGTTAGATGAAGGATGAGTTGAGAAATTGGTCACAGTCAGTTGGACCTACAGTGGATGATGAGACGAGATTTTGGCTGATATGAGATATCAGGTAATGAGGTGATAAGAATTTTAGTTGATAATGAGATGTCAACTGAATATGAGATGAGATACTAATTGAGATGAGATCCCAGTTGGTGGAGAGATTCCAGCTGAGGATGAAACGAGTTTCTGGTTGATAGTGAGATTCCAGTTGAAAATGAAATGAGATTTCGATTGATGTGAAATTCCAACTGGTGATGAGAAAGAGTATAAGCATAAACCGAGCATGAACAAAGAGTTAAGGTATGTGAATGTAGTTGATTACACTCAAGAGTTGAGAGCCAGAGTACGCAAGTTTCAGTTAACGAGGAGACAAGATTGTGTTGTTGTGAGGTATGTAAGTAAATTACTTAAAATGTTAGATGTAACGAGTTTATGTGTTTAAATTGTTGATAATACATGTGTTAGAGAATTGTTATTATAAAGTGTAATAACCGATATTGAGATGAGAATCTCGTGTCCACTTGAGGTATGATTTACATCATAACGAATGTTTTGTAATTATATATAATTGAGAATATACATGATGAAAAATATATATATGTATTGCTTGTTGATTCACAGATGTGATGAGATTTCTATGCACGAGTACTTTTGTGGTTGAGACCACATATTATGTGGGGCCACATGACTAGTACTTATGATTGATCACAATGAATGGCTGAGATAGCCAAAAGAGTATGAGTTGAGAAAGACGACGAGTGCGTAGCCGATTACGCACCATAGCTGATTATGAGTTGATATGTTGAGTGTTAAATCCTACGAATTGGAGTTGTCACATAATGAGATATTTGTGACAGAGATGTTAGAGGACATTCGAGTAACCACATAAAGAGTACTTTGTGGTATAATTGAGATAACCTAGAGTGGTTCATATAGGCATTATTGGCCTAGAGATTGAGTTAATTACCGAGTAAATGTGGTTGAGACCACATATGCTGTGGGACCACATATTGAGTAAAGTGGTTGAGACCACATATTTTGTGGGCCACATAATGAGTAATTGTGATTGAGACCACATGTTATGTGGGGTTACATATTGAGTAATTAAGGTTGAAACCACATATTTCTGTGGAGCTACATAACGAGTACCTTGTGGTTAGAGCAGTGAGGACCATTGGGACTCAAACGAAAGGAGAAGTGACGGTAAGTCTATATGGCTCGAGGCTGTAGAGGAAACATACCAAAGTCAAGAGGAGATGGAATGAAGTCAGAGAATAGCACGAGGTACCACGATCTGACCAGAGGACGGTATGAGATACCGTGACACAGCGTTGAGTGGTGAGAACAGAGAACGGTACGAGGTACCGTGAGAGAGTGCTGAGCATAGAAGTCGACGAACGGTATGAGGTACCGTAAGATTTTATTGAGTAGTAAGTTTGAGGATAGTTTGGGGTACTATAAGATAGTGTGAGTAACGAGACATGAGGATGGTACGGGGTATTATAAGTTGAGCTAGAGTGGTACTGCAGTGTTGTGCTTGTGTGTAGACGGGCATATACTTTATAGTGATGTAGAGTAATGAGAAATGTACTATCTTTGCATATGGATAGATATGAACGTAACGGTAAGTTTGTGTGGCTTGAAACCTTGTGGGTTGAAAAGGGGATGAATCAGAGACAGAGTAACAGTATGGGGGTACTATGAGATGATAGAGTGAGTAATACTGTTGAGAAGTGAGGCTGTGAGTAAGTATGTTTATTATGTAGTCGTGTGGAGAATGTGTGAGATTTATTACATGTTGAATGAGATAGAGTTTTATAAATACATAATGAGAAAATATTAGTTAAAAAGAGTATGAAAGTAATTGTGGTTGTGATTGATAGGATTCGTTCCTTAGCAATCAAACCAATTACTGCCAATGAAATAAATGCGTGGGTGTGAAGATGACAAAACTATTTATTCGTATGAGATGATAGATAATAAATTTTGTTATAATAATCTTGAATTAATTCTTGAGATTAACGAGATAGTTGGGTGATGAGATATGACCTCACCGTAGAGATTACGGTGTTAGATGTTATTACTGAGTCATGTGCAGAGATTACAGCGAGCCATACGTATGAGCTATTGGTGTCATACGTATGAATTAGAGATTTCGGTGATAATGACGTAGAAATGGCGAGAGGAAAAGTCCTTACTGATTGTATGTCAAGAGGAATATATGCGGTTGTGTTGAGAAATTTATTGATGGAGAATAAATTTTTGAGTTAATGATTATCGATTGAGTGAGAGTGTGATGTGGACTTTACACACAAGAGAAGATATAATGAGTGAGTACATCGATAGAAACAACGTGAGGTATGTTGTTGAACTGATATGAAGAGGAGCCATTCGTAGTTGAGGATTATATGTGTATATTGGGAGAAACACCTAATATATGTGCTGAAGTGAAAGCAAGATATATGAGATTTTGACGAATTAGTGTACAGATATAGAGAAGAGACAACTAAAAAGGGGTCATGTGTGACCAAAGTAATCGAGAGTAGAATACTAAATTTTAAAGGAGACACGAGTGAAACTCGATATAATTTTTAATATTTTATTTATTTTGGATTTTATCTTTGGGTTGATGAGTCGTATGAAGTGAGTGAGACATTTGAATGTTTGTGTCTTTTATATTGTATGAGTGTTTTTCCTACTCTAAACAATGAGAATGTGCAAGTCAGAGAAATCAATAACTGGCATGTTGTTATTGGAGGAGTAAATTAAGGGAAAGAATGAGCTTGAAATCGGTAAGACCGTTTTTCTTATTGAGTTAAAGTAAAATCATTTCGAGAAAATTTGAAAACGAGAGTTGAGTTACAGATGGCCATATGGGACAAGTTGATGATTTGAGTATCATTTAAAGAATGAAGTGAGATAGATTGGTGTCAACGATGCCATAGCAAAGTGTGGCCTGAAAGAGTGAGAATTCATATGGAAATAGTGATAACCAATATGGCTACAGATAAAATCTTATGAAGAAGATGGTGGGCGTTAAGATTTTACATAAAGAGAAATTGACTGAGCAAATTTTTAAGGGTAATATGAATTGAGGAAGCTTGAGTTTCCTGATGAGTTGAGAAGTATTCACAATGTATCCCATGTGTCACACTTTAGAAGAACTTTGTATTGGAAATCCATTTGAGTACCTTTAACCGAGGTTCAATTAGATGAGAAATTGAAGTACCTCTCCAAGAGATGCCGGAACAAATTCTGGATAAAAAGGTCAGAAAGTTGCAAAACAAAAAGATTGAGAGATAAAAGTGCAATGGAGACATCTTAGAGGTACGGATGTCACTTGAGGAGTTGAGGAGGGAATGCGGTCAAACATATCCCTTTTTGTTTCAAGAGATTCCGAGGACGGAATCTTTTGAAGGGGGTAAGAACTTGTAATACCGTAATTTTAAATTTATGGTAGGGTTGTATTAATTATAATAAAAACGAGATTTGATGAGTTATAATACGAGTTAGGATGGATGGAAACCCGTGTAACACCACGTTAGTTTTGGTACGTAAATTCACTTTAATTGTATTATAAAAGTTAGATGGTTTTAATGCATCTAAGATAGAGGGTTTGTGTGAAAAACGCTTGAAAAGAGATAAACCGAGTCGCGTGGTTTGAAATGAGTTGAGTTAAAAGATGAAATCGACATTTAAAAATCATTTTGGAAGAACCCGGGTCGTGTTGGCCAACCCGGGTCGTGTTTTGGGTTGCAAAAAAGGAGTTAAGTTGTAACTATATTAAACCCGGATCGGGTTATCGAGCCCGGGTCGAGTTGGACAATAAACCCGGACCGGGTTTTGGTAAACCGGGTCGGGTTGACAGACGGAAGAAAGCAGCAGCAGCAAATGGAAACCGGGTCGGGTCAACCAGCACGGGTCGTGCTGTGCAGGGACCAGGACCGGGTTTTGGAACCCGGGTCGGGTTTCGTGCCGACCCCACTTGTTTAAATCGCGATTTCAGCCATTTTTCTTGAGGATTTTCGATTGAAAAACCCTCTCAAACCTAGAAAACATTCCCTCTTCATATTTGGACCAAATCGGAAGGCTAGAACGTGAAGGATTGAAGTAATTTTCGATATCTCACTTATTGGAGGTGCTGGTAATCATGGAAGGATCGTTGTATCTTCTAAGGTGTTAGTTTGGATCGTATAGAACTTCAAATCAGGTGAGTACTCTTATGTACTTGAGTAGATATCTATCTTGTGGTAAACTGAATTTATATGTTAGGTTGTTATTGTGATAACCAAATTGTGGAGTGAATTGTTATATGTGAATAACAACAACCGAGTTGAATATACATATTGATCGTATGAACTGAGTAGATGTTAGAGTAGTCACATCAACGAGTTTTGAGTCAAGTTATCTAGCCATGAGGGCTGTTGAGCTGAATTGGAGTTTGGAGTGGAATAGTTATTGGAGTGGAATGAGTTTATATGTCTTATTTTACATTTGGTATGTATAATGAGATGTTTTGCAGGTTAATAATTTGTATATATATAATGAGATGCGTTATAGGTTAGTAATTACCTATCGACTCTTTTAATTGTACTGTTTTGTGGTTGAGTTGTTTATTGCAGAAAGAGATAAGTTATATGTGTTTAGTAAATTGTTAAAAAGGAGTATATGTGAAATGGAAATTGAGTTTACGAGTATTATTGATTATGATACTTATGATTGAGTTGATGTTGCTAACATTTAGCCAAAATTTATAAAGCTAATATGTTTGCAGGTTCCTAATTAAGAGAAGAGGAATTTTGCTAATGAGAATAGCAAGAGAGGAAGTTTAGGATGTTTAGTGAAAAAGACTCGTGAAATATAAATGAGATTACTCACTAAGCTTTTTATAAGCTTACACTTGAGTGTTATGCTGTTTTGCAGGTATCTATAGCTGTGATACGGAAGGCATGTGATAAGGAAAGACGGACAAGTTTAGATCCTATCCTTAGCTGAAGTAGATTTAATTGTAACACTTGGTCACATATTTAGTAAGGACCTTTTTGTGTAATTATTGTAATGATAACAGCTTGATCCTTGGTGTAACACCCCAATTTCAAAAATATTAAAAAATCATTTATTACCAAGGTTCCAATAAAACATTTATTCCAGAACATAAAACCATTCAACATAATACTTAGATTTAACAGCGGAAATATTTGAAAATATTAAATATAGTTCATTGACGTCAATCCTTGGAATGCGATGCGCTGCCGTCAAACCTTGCCCTTCCCTTTGTCCTTTGAAATACCTGAAATGTTATAAAACAACGGGTAAGCTTAAAGCTTAGTGAGTCCACAAATTACCATACATGCCCACACATTAAACAACCCGTCCTCGAGAACGACCCGACCCTACCCGCCATACTACAGCTACGGGCGTCCATCATACAACAGCTATGGACACGGGAAGGTTCTACCCATCATACAACAGCTATGGGTTCCCGGTTATGGCCCAGCCCATCATACAACAGCTATGAGACAAGGCAATAGTCCAACTCGCCATACAACAGCTACGAGGGGACACGCATCAGTACTGAGCCCAACAACAAATAACCACAGATATAGAGTAAGTCATATAACTGTAAATAGCACACAAGATGCCTAACATGCAACATCATATAGTAAGGTGAGGATACTCTCCTGATTCGAAACCGCACAGATATTCTCTAATATCCCCACTTAGCTCGTCCACACCTAAATCCCACACACATACAACATATCAATTACTGACCAGGCTCTTACAAACCTGCCTAAAGGTTAGACTCACTATTTGCCATCAAACCGTGGTCAAAACTAAATTCTTGGAAAAACAGTCGCTCGCCGCGGCGTGGCTCCTCGCCCTACGCGCCGCGGCTACCATTGCACAATTACGGGATTTCAGCCGAGTCCGCGCCGCTGACTTAGCCAGTCCGCGTCGCGGCTCGTAACATTCCAAAATGTTTTTCAGCGATTAACAGTACATCAATCGGCTAGGGTTCCTTTCTACACCCTTCCTGGGGTCAGAACTACCCTAAGGTCACTTCCTTATGGACATGCAAGTCCATGCATGTCCTTGGTTCAAACCCTAAGGGCTACAAATCGTCTAAAGCTACAAACCAACTGATAACACCATATGACGGGATAAACAGAAAAGTCAGAAGAGTAAATCTTCTTACCTCACTTCTGAAGGACGGAGTGATGCCCACGATCCGTTCTAAACCTTCTCCCGCGTGGGTCTCCTTCTTCTAGTCTCCCAAAACCTTCAACACCTCGAGACCAAAGAGTATCTGCCGAAACCAGACACCTATACTCTAGGAACTCTCCAAAAACACGAACCCTAGGGCTGGGGTCCTTTTTATAGGCGTTTAAATCCGAATTAGGGTTTTTTCAAGACTGCGGCGCACCGCGCCGCGGATTCTTTAGAACCGCGCCGCGCGTACAAATCCTACGCGATTCTAGATTCTTCCAAAAGCCGCGCCGCGGATTCCTTCGGGCCGCGACTCGGCGGAACGGGTCTTACAATTCTCCCCCACTTAACTGGATTTCGTCCCCGAAATCCGTGCCGATAAATAATTCTGGATAATGCCTCCGCATTTCCTCCTCCGGTTCCCAAGTCCATTCGGACCCTTTTCGATGCTGCCACTGAACCTTCACTAATCCTATTGTTTTATTCCGCAAAGTCTTTATCTTCTTTTCAATGATGGCAATTGGTCGCTCCACATAATTTAGACGTTCATCTAATTGAATATCCTCCAAAGGTACTATTGTAGATTCCTCCGTAATACACTTCCTAAGCTGCGAAACGTGAAACGTGTCGTGAATCTGACTAAGCTGCTCGGGCAGCTCCAACCGGTAAGCTACCTTACCTACACGGGCGGTGATTCGGTAGGGTCCAATGTACCTAGGGCCAAGTTTTCCTCGCTTCCTAAAACGAATAACTCCCTTCCAAGGTGACACCTTAAGAAGAACATAATCCCCAACTTGAAACTCGAGATCGGACCGTCGCCTATCCGCATAACTTTTCTGTCGACTTTGAGCGGTTAACAATCTCTCCCGAACCTTCTGAATTAACTCAGTTGTCTTGAGCACCACCTCAGTACTACCCAAAACCTGCTGGCCAACCTCGCCCCAACAAATATGTGTCCGACATTTTCTTCCATACAACATTTCAAAAGGAGCCCTGCCGATGCTCGCGTGATAACTGTTATTGTAAGAAAACTCAGCTAAAGGGAGGTGGGAATCCCAACTCCCGCCAAAATCGATAACACATGCCCTAAGCATATCCTCCAGCGTTTGAATCGTCCTTTCACTCTGCCCATCCGTCTGAGGATGATATGCTGTGCTGAAATGAAGGCGAGTGCCTAGTTCCTCATGAAACTTCTTCCAAAACCTAGACGTAAACCGGACATCCCGGTCGGATATCACCGAGACCGGTATACCATGCCGAGAGATAATCTCATCTGTGTAGACCTTAGCCAACTCCTTTGCAGAGTAAGACTCTTGGATGGGGAGGAAATGAGCACTTTTGGTCAACCTATCCACGATAACCCAAATAGTGTCCATACGTCGAGGGGTTTTTGGCAACTTCGTGATGAAATCCATTGTGATATGCTCCCATTTCCATTCTGGGATCTCAAGAGGCTGCAACTTACCATGAGGCCGTTGGTGCTCGGCCTTGACCTTACGACAGGTCATGCATCTTTCGACAAACCAAGCTACTTCCTTCTTCATGCCTGGCCACCAATAATATTCACGCAGATCCCTATACATCTTAGTTGCTCCAGGGTGGATAGAGAACCTGGATTTATGTGCCTCCTCCAATAGGGTTTGACGAACCCCGCCCAGCTTCAGTACCCAAATTCTCTCATGGCGAGTTAACAAATCCCTACTATCTTTGACCATAGCTGCCAACTGACCCACAATTCTCTCACCTTTCTGATTCTCGCTCTTGCATGCTTCCACCTGGGCTTTCCTAATCAGCTCAAACAGCGGTGTCACAATTGTCATCCTTAGACAAATGCCCCGAAGGGGTGCACTCGAAGCCTTACGACTTAACGCATCCGCTACCACATTGGCCTTTCCAGGGTGGTAGTGTATCTCACAATCATAGTCTTTCAATACATCCAACCATCTTCTCTGTCTCATATTGAGGTTTGCCTGATCCATCAGGTACTTCAAACTCTTGTGGTCCGTGAAGATGGTGCACTTTACTCCATACAAATAGTGTCTCCAAATCTTGAGAGCGAAGACCACCGCTCCCAATTCCAAATCATGAGTAGGGTAGTTAGCTTCATGGTGTTGAAAAATATATTTTTGTATGTGAAAATCACTGAAATAAGATGAACTGTTATTATCTAACAAATATTATCAGTTTATTTTAGATTGCGTAAATTCGAGATCAAAAACAGGAATAAATCAAGACCCGAGAAACTTTAAGAAAACATCCAAACCTGAGGAAGTAACGCTACAAACCAAAGAGCAAAATACAAAATATCACACTGCTACAACAATCACGACGCAACAGACACTGTGGTCGCGACGTGAAGAAGAAGCAAAGCAGAAGACCAAAACACCACAGCGATCGCGACGCGACGGAGATGGTGGTCGCGACGCGAAGACCCCAACGCGACACCACCAACTTTCTAATCGCGAGACTACCAACCCAACGCACTAACCAGTGGCCGACCAAAAGCACTCGACAGCCGCACCTTCGCGACGCGACGGACCACCTGGTCGCGACGCGATGGCTGTAGTTCAGCAGTATAAATTGAAGCTCACCTCTTGCCATTCCAATACTTACACACAACACACACATTAACCAAGCTCCATACACTCTTACCCACGACCAAAAACCTCAAAATACTCAAATCTCTGCATTTGGCAACGAGGATCAAACCGCAAAACCGCAAGAAACAAAACCTCCACCCGACACCAAACCTCAAACCTCCAAACAACCCTTACCCGACACCAAACTCCAAACCTCTAAACAACCTCTACCCGACACCAAAAATCACCAAAACCTCATCTTACCGTGAAGAACAAGAAATCGACATATCAAGAAAAACGCTATCTTCCGCAACTATCGATAAGTTCTTTTAAAATTATATGTGTCGTTATTGATTTATTTAAACTGTAATAAATCAACTGTACCAAACTTCCAATACACCCGAATTGAACCGTGACAACCAAAACATATGTGGACTGTATTTAACCGAGACATTTAACTTCTAACTTCTAACCTTTTTACTTATTGTAAAAACACGTTATCGTTGATAATGGCGTTTATTACATCTAACTTCTAACTTCTAACTTCTAACCTTTTTATTTATTGTAAAAACACGTTATCGTTGATAATGGCGTTTATTACATCTAACCTCTAACTTCTAACTTTTACTTTATTTACCGCTTTCTGTCTATTTAAATACTGTCTAGTTTAGATTTACCTTTTATTTTATTCCGCAACTCTTATTTATTCCGCATAGTATAGATAAAATACATATCTGTCACACGGTAATAGGCTTAAAAACCTTGTTCGTGGAGATCAGCTATCGTATTTTTCAACAATTGGTATCAGAGCTTGTGTGATTTAACCTGAAATTTTTGTCGAGAACTTTTGTGTAGCGTTTTTATAATCCACCAATAAGTTTCCTTTAAAAATTTCATCTTAATATCACTTGTTCAAAACAAAAAAAAAATTTTAAAAATCTTAAAATTTTCAAAAAAAAAAAAAAAAAAAAAAGGGAAAAACAGGATCAACCCAAAAATGTCTTCCACAACCTACTCAAGAGCTCCATATGTCATCGATCAGGTATGGTCTATGATCTCAGAAATCGGTCTTTCAAAAACACCATTTGAGTCCCACATGACTAAGATTGAGAACAGTTTGAAAGCTGATCTCAAACTATATCATGACACAATAGTCAAATCTGATATCTGCAAATCTGAATTACAAACCTTGCAACTCAGATTTGGAGAATCAACAAGGACTAGAGACAAACTTGAAAGAGACATCGAACGAAAATCTGAAGAATATAATCACGTCTTAGAACAATTAAATGAAGCTCTAAAACAAAAAAAGGACTTGGAAATAAAAAATCAATCTGTTTTTCCATCTGAAATAAAAGATACCTTAGAAATAGAAGTCCTTCAGTTAAAACTAAAAATTCAAGATTTAACTGACACAAACACTAGTTTGATTTTGAAATTAGATGATTCTTCTAAACAAATCAGACTTCTTGAATCCGAAAATCAAAGATTTCAAGGAAAACTGGATTCTATCAATCTTGCTAGAAAGCTAAGTGATGATATTTTCATCAAAGCAACATCCTTAGGATCTGGCAAAATCGATACAAATTACAGACCTGGATTAGGAAGAGAATCCTTCGAAATCGAACAAGCCAAACAAGAAACCAGGACTAACAGTGAAAACTCTGAATCAACTCTAACAGATCTATCCTCATCTGTTAATGAGGAAAATTCAGACGACGAAACAGTTATCAACTGTAACCCAGATGATACTGATTTCACTGTTTCCAAAAGATCTTTCACTAATAGGTCTTCAACCCACCAAATCCAAATTACCAACCAAAACTCCTTTTACGAGAAAGGCAGTACCTCTAAACCAATTGCTCTTCAAAAGGAACAAGGCAAACCCAAAGTTTTCAAACAAACCCAAAAGAAACCTTTAAAACCAGCTTCTGTGCCACAAAAACAAACCTTTAATCCAAAACAAAAACCGTTTCAAAAACCAATTCAAATCGCTTTCAAGAGATAAATCTCTCAAGGAACTTTCAGAAACCATCATTTCACCAAATTCCATTCCATCATCAAAGTGTTTTCCAAAACCATTCAGATCCCAGATACAAAGAAAGGTTATCAAACAGATCTTCACATATAGGATACCTTTCACAAAAGCAAAGACCATTTCAACTGACAGGTTTTCAAAAACAAATCTTAAATTGGGAAAATCTGATAAGTCAAATCATGCCTCAACCACTTCGTCAAATTAACAGAAACCATAATGATTTCATATCACCGAAAACCATTAACAAATCAGGACCCACCATGGTTTGGATACCTAAACTTTCTGTCTAATTGCAGGTACTTTGTGCTGGAGAGCCCAAGGATGATACATGGTATATCAATAGTGGCCGATCCAAGCATATGACAACAAACCATAGCCTTCAACAAGACTTCAAACCCACACTACCTCCGATGCAGAAACTTCACAATCAAACCAAAATGATGCGGATCCAGTCGAGGGGGAACCACCAAAACCAGAACCCTCCTAAAACACCCCAATCCACCTGTCCAAATGATCCCAATGCATCATTTATGGGAGAACCACCAAAACCAAATTCCTCTTTAAACAATCCCAATCTACCTATCCAAAATGATCCCAGTGCATCATTTATGGGGGAACTCTCGTTACCCCATTCTCTCTACCAAACCAAAATCTTCCAAAAACATTCAAATAACCAAAATTTTCCAAAAACATCCACATAATCAAAAATCACAAAAAATTAGGATAAAGTTTTATCTTTTAAAGTCCTTATAAAACCATGTGATTAACATCTTCTTGACTAAATTTTCAGATACTTATGCTCGATGAATGTTCTCAGTCATATTGATTCTTAAATTAAAGTGAAGGTTCAAATCTCAAAATTTTCGTTATGTACATTCTCTTATTCCCTTTGAATTTATTTCAAATATAACGATTTTATCAATTAAGGGAAAAAAGATCAGGAGATTCAGATGAAAACCAAACCCATGTGAGAAATTGTGCCTCGTCTTTAACTGCTAAGTGGAATTCATTTCTGTGAGCAAAGGTGTTTTCATTATGACTTATAGGATTTATACTCTTATACCGTGACACTAGTCTCATTTTTGCTTAGATATCAAAATGACCAGGGACGATACTTTCATTTTCTTATATATTAGACAAACTGTCTATTATATCACCTATCCCTATCCTCAATCAAACCACTTCAAAGAAAAGACTGATCATCTGGCATAACGAATCTGACAAATGAAGAAACGACAAAGTCATATCCAACAAAAGCTGTCAACAAATCACAATTGGTAACCACATCAGATATCTTTTACACAATGTGTATTCACACAAATCAAGGATAGATAAAGACAAAGGTAAACACCTCACCAAAGAAAAGGAAGATTTACAAACAACAATCCATCAATACAGACACCTCTCAAAACAACGAATTCTCAAAAGCTTTATCAAATATAGCTGTCAAAACCAAAGATTTACCGGGATACTGTAGCCTTCATAATTGAATATTCTTAGTTGCAAACTGCACTATGAAAATTTCTAAACCCCTCTACAGGTATTTACCGACGGAGAGAGAGTGAACATCAGTGACATGAATGAAGAAACCCTCTGAGTAATGCCGAAACCAGTCTTATGTGATTGATTATCTAATATGAAGACCAAGTGACTAAAGTATATAGGTATAAATCCACATTAAGCATAAGTCAACACCTTCAAAACTGAGAGATATCACTCATCTTTAGTGATTATACACCAGTTCTGCACCCAGAACAAACAAACACCTCAGTCAAGTGTGAGTTATACCTATGAGCGTTCATCTGAATCGACCTATTAAGATCACTTGTCGTCTTTATAAATGCTATAAAATCTTAAGGAATATTATGAAAATACATATACAAAAACCTTTTGATAATCGAACTCGAGACTTTGATTCAGAAACAAATATTATTGACAAACATTTTTCAAAACATAAGTAAAATCTAGTCACACTCTTTCAAAACAAGTGATATGGTTTTATAAATGTCTTATCCAAATTAAAAGAATTTTCAACCTTACCTTTTAATCTGTTCTTATTTCAGTAATGATCACATAGGGGGAAATTGTTGAAAAATATATTTTTGTATGTGAAAATCACTGAAATAAGATGAACTGTTATTATCTAACAAATATTATCAGTTTATTTCAGATTGCGTAAATTCGAGATCAAAAACAGGAATAAATCAAGACCCGAGAAACTTTAAGAAAACATCCAAACCTGAGGAAGTAACGCTACAAACCAAAGAGCAAAATACAAAATATCACACTGCTACAGCAATCACGACGCAACAGACACTGTGGTCGCGACGTGAAGAAGAAGCAAAGCAGAAGACCAAAACACCACAGCGATCGCGACGCGACGGAGATGGTGGTCGCGACGCGAAGACCCCAACGCGACACCACCAACTTTCTAATCGCGAGACTACCAACCCAACGCACTAACCAGTGGCCGACCAAAAGCACTCGACAGCCGCACCTTCGCGACGCGACGGACCACCTGGTCGCGACGCGATGGCTGTAGTTCAGCAGTATAAATTGAAGCTCACCTCTTGCCATTCCAATACTTACACACAACACACACATTAACCAAGCTCCATACACTCTTACCCACGACCAGAAACCTCAAAATACTCAAATCTCTGCATTTGGCAACGAGGATCAAACCGCAAAACCGCAAGAAACAAAACCTCCACCCGACACCAAACCTCAAACCTCCAAACAACCCTTACCCGACACCAAACTCCAAACCTCTAAACAACCTCTACCCGACACCAAAAATCACCAAAACCTCATCTTACCGTGAAGAACAAGAAATCGACATATCAAGAAAAACGCTATCTTCCGCAACTATAGATAAGTTCTTTTAAAATTATATGTGTCGTTATTGATTTATTTAAACTGTAATAAATCAACTGTACCAAACTTCCAATACACCCGAATTGAACCGTGACAACCAAAACATATGTGGACTGTATTTAACCGAGACATTTAACTTCTAACTTCTAACCTTTTTACTTATTGTAAAAACACGTTATCGTTGATAATGGCGTTTATTACATCTAACTTCTAACTTCTAACTTCTAACCTTTTTATTTATTGTAAAAACACGTTATCGTTGATAATGGCGTTTATTACATCTAACCTCTAACTTCTAACTTTTACTTTATTTACCGCTTTCTGTCTATTTAAATACTGTCTAGTTTAGATTTACCTTTTATTTTATTCCGCAACTCTTATTTATTCCGCATAGTATAGATAAAATACATATCTGTCACACGGTAATAGGCTTAAAAACCTTGTTCGTGGAGATCAGCTATCGTATCGCGAGGCGTAAGCAATCACCCTGCCTCGTTGCATCAAGACTGCCCCCAATCCCGTGATAGATGCATCGCAATAAACTACCATGTCTTCCATGCCTTCAGGCAACGTCAAAACCGGAGCTTCACACAACTTCCGCCGCAAAGTCTCAAAAGCCTGCTGCTGCTCCTCACCCCACCGAAAAGCAGCGTTTTTCTTAGTTAGCCGGGTCAAAGGTACCGCAACCTTTGAAAAGTCTTGGATGAATCGACGATAATAACCAGCCAGACCCAAGAAACTTCTAATTTCAGAGGGAGTCTTCGGAACCTCCCACCGCATCACGGCCTCCACCTTAGCCGGGTCTACCATAATTCCTTTCTCGTTGACAATGTGACCCAAAAACTGGACCTCCCGAAGCCAAAAGTCACACTTGGATAACTTTGCATAAAGCTTCTCCTTCCTTAAGGTCTCCAATACTTCCTTTAAATGCTGTTCATGTTGCTCCCTGCTCCGAGAGTAAACTAAGATATCGTCAATGAAAACTATAACCGACCGATCCAACATCGGTCGACACACCCGATTCATTAAGTCCATTAAAGCTGCAGGGGCATTGGTCAGTCCAAACGGCATCACTACAAACTCGAAGTGGCCGTACCTCGTCCGAAAAGCCGTCTTCGGGATGTCTTCCTCCCGAAGCCGCATTTGATGATATCCTGACCTCAAATCAATTTTCGAAAACCACGAAGCGCCCTGCAATTGATCGAATAAGTCGTCGATGCGAGGCAATGGATATCGGTTCTTCACCGTAAGCTTATTCAGCTCACGATAATCTATGCACATCCTATTGGAACCATCCTTCTTCTTAACAAACAAAATAGGCGCTCCCCACGGCGAGCAACTGGGTCGAATAAATCCCTTGTCTAATAATTCTCGAAGTTGAATAGACAACTCCAACATCTCCGGAGGCGCAAGACGATACGGTGCTTTAGCTATCGGAGCTGCACCGGGAGTTAAGTCGATCTTAAATTCCACCTGTCTCTCTGGCGGCACGCCAGGCAGGTCCTCGGGAAAAACATCAGGAAAATCCCGAACCACTGGTATATCACCTGCTTTCTGCTGTGGCTTCCTTTCTCGTGTGTCTTCAACATAAGCCACAAACCCCGAACCTCCATGTTGAAAATGTCTGCGTGCCCTAGCAGCTGAACAGAAAACTGCACCTCGATTCTTTCTCTCGCCCTGCACAACCAGCTCTCCCCCACTTGGGGTTTGAATCCACACTCGCTTGTTCTTACAATCGATCCATGATTCATGCTGACCCATCCAATCCATACCGATGATGACTCGAGAGTCACTCAACGGTATAGGGATGAGATCGATCGGAAACTTTATTCCTTGAATCACTACCTCGCATCCCCGATAAACACTAGTCGCTTGCACGGTTTTATCATCCGCAATTTCTACATCTAACGGCCGATGAAGAGTTCCTAAAGCAATTCTGAAACTCTTCCCCAACGCGGCAGACACAAAAGAATGACTAGCACCCGAATCAAATAGTGCAAAGGTAGGCGTAGAGTTGACTAAGAATGTTCCTAATCAAAGCATAATAGACATATTAATTACACACCACAAACACGAGGCAAGTAAAGAAAGAGTACCCGTGACGACGTCGGGCGCATCCTGTGCCTCCTCGGCGGTCATGACGAATGCTCGTCCCTTGGTCTTAGGGGCTTCCCCTTTCCCCTGCCTACCATCGGTAATCCGGAGTGTAGTGGGTGCCGGATTCTGAACCACTCCCTGAGTCAGACGGGGACATTGGGCCTTGAAGTGGCCTACTTGATTACAATTAAAACAAATCTTGACCTCTTGCCGACAATCTTTAGCATAGTGGCCCTCCTTTCCACACTTATGACATATTAGCACCCAGCAACGTCCCTCATGATTCCTTCCACATTTACCACACTTACCCTGGCTCCTTTGCCCTTGCTTTCCCTGATCTGCCCCTCGAAATTTCTTCGACACCTGCTGAGTCTGAGTAGGCGCCGGACGCTTCTGCTTTTGTTGGGTTTCCAGCTCCAACTCTCGGGCCCGAGCGGCCGCTATCATATCAGTAAGAGTTTGGTGCCTAGCAGCAGACACAAATTCTCGAATGTCTGTGCGAAGCATCGCCAAGTATCGTGTCATCCTCATTCGCTCGGTCGCCGCAAACTCTGGACAGAAGAGTGCTCGTTCATTAAACTTTTTGGTGATCTCCGTCACCGTTTCAGTGGTCTGAGTCAGATTTAGGTATTCCTGCGCCAAGCGTTCCATTTCCACCTGTGGAACATACTCCAGTTTGAACTGTTCCTTAAACTGCGGCCATGTAATGGCATCCAACTGAGCAGGGGTGAGATCTTTCGTTCGTATCTCCCACCAATCCTTCGCACCATCTCTTAAAAGATTCGCCGCAAACGTTACCTTGGAGTTCTCAGGACAGGAACATGTGCGGAAAGCACCCTCCACCGCGGAAATCCACCGCATGCTAACAATCGGATCCCTGCCCCCATCGAACATCGGAGGCGAACAAGCCGAAAAGACCTTATAACTTGCATCCCTAGCACGAGATGTGCCCTGAGTAGCCAGTCATTCCTCGAGCATTGCCCATAGCTCAGCCTTAATCGTACCAAAGAACTGAGGTATCGCAGCCAGCACTTCTCGCGAAACCTCCTCCGCTATCAGGTTGCGGAGATTTTCATCAGTCGGTCCTCCCCCACTCGAGGCACCCGCATCTGGTCCACCGTTACTTCGAGTGACTGCCATTCTGAAATGCGCAACGGTTTCAATATCAATACCCGGGTCACTCCTATCTACCCAACTACTTGACTTTCTAGGATTTTGGCTGACTACTCTTGACTCAAGCGTGAATCCTGTGCTTTCGATAATACTGGCCTGGTACTACCTTCCACACCTATTCGCCCTTGTTCCAAGTTCGTCAATCATCCTCCCAAAATGTCACACACATACTAAACCATTTTCTATGACTCCTGCGGTCAGGCACCGTGGTGCCTAATCTTTTGATCTAACTCTCCATCTCACATGTGCCTAAGAGAACTATTGCTAATGTCGTCGAGTTACCTTACGGACGCACAGCCGTACACAATCAGGAATAAGATAGACGTTTGAATAACTGATCTACCCTAAAGTCACAACCAAACAAGGAACAGCCAGTAAGGCCAGACCAAGAATTCTTAGGCTATCTCACCCTAATTGTATATAACCTACCAGCATTCACTAAGCAACCTAACGACAGTAGCATAAAATTCCAAAGCAGCACATATGGTACAAAAACAGTCTACAGAGTATATTATTCAGGCAGCTTTACATCCTAGTACAATACATTTTATCACATAACACAAACTTGGCATGGGTAATTGGGAATCACAAAACTTACTTGAGCTCGGCTGACGGTTCGCATCACATCTTCTTTTACTTTAATTTAATCTTCCAAAAATATTTTCTTAACAAAATCGCTCAGTCCTAAGTTTGAGTTTGGATTCCCAATACAGTTCATCCAAATCCCTCAAACCAAGGCTCTGATACCAATTTGTAACACCCCAATTTCAAAAATATTAAAAAATCATTTATTACCAAGGTTCCAATAAAACATTTATTCCAGAACATAAAACCATTCAACATAATACTTAGATTTAACAGCGGAAACATTTGAAAATATTAAATATAGTTCATTGACGTCAATCCTTGGAATGCGATGCGCTGCCGTCAAACCTTGCCCTTCCCTTTGTCCTTTGAAATACCTGAAATGTTATAAAACAACGGGTAAGCTTAAAGCTTAGTGAGTCCACAAATTACCATACATGCCCACACATTAAACAACCCGTCCTCGAGAACGACCCGACCCTACCCGCCATACTACAGCTACGGGCGTCCATCATACAACAGCTATGGACACGGGAAGGTTCTACCCATCATACAACAGCTATGGGTTCCCGGTTATGGCCCAGCCCATCATACAACAGCTATGGGACAAGGCAATAGTCCAACTCGCCATACAACAGCTACGAGGGGACACGCATCAATACTGAGCCCAACAACAAATAACCACAGATATAGAGTAAGTCATATAACTGTAAATAGCACACAAGATGCCTAACATGCAACATCATATAGTAAGGTGAGGATACTCACCTGATTCGAAACCGCATAGATATTCTCTAATATCCCCACTTAGCTCGTCCACACCTAAATCCCACACACATACAACATATCAATTACTGAACAGGCTCTTACAAACCTGCCTAAAGGTTAGACTCACTATTTGCCATCAAACCGTGGTCAAAACTAAATTCTTGGAAAAACAGTCGCTCGCCGCGGCGTGGCTCCTTGCCCTACGCGCCGCGGCTACCATTGCACAATTACGGGATTTCAGCCGAGTCCGCGCCGCTGTCTTAGCCAGTCCGCGTCGCGGCTCGTAACATTCCAAAATGTTTTTCAGCGATTAACAGTACATCAATCGGCTAGGGTTCCTTTCTACACCCTTCCTGGGGTCAGAACTACCCTAAGGTCACTTCCTTATGGACATGCAAGTCCATGCATGTCCTTGGTTCAAACCCTAAGGGCTACAAATCGTCTAAAGCTACAAACCAACTGATAACACCATATGACGGGATAAACAGAAAAGTCAGAAGAGTAAATCTTCTTACCTCACTTCTGAAGGACGGAGTGAAGCCCACGATCCGTTCTAAACCTTCTCCCGCGTGGGTCTCCTTCTTCTAGTCTCCCAAAACCTTCAACACCTCGAGACCAAAGAGTATCTGCCGAAACCAGACACCTATACTCTAGGAACTCTCCAAAAACACGAACCCTAGGGCTGGGGTCCTTTTTATAGGCGTTTAAATCCGAATTAGGGTTTTTTCAAGACTGAGGCGCACCGCGCCGCGGATTCTTTAGAACCGCGCCGCGCGTACAAATCCTACGCGATTCTAGATTCTTCCAAAAGCCACGCCGCGGATTCCTTCGGGCCGCGACTCGGCGGAACGGGTCTTACACTTGGTTTGAGTGCAAATATACCCAATTAAGTGTGTAATGGTTTAAAAATATTTGGGTGTACTTTGTATGAGAAATCGGGTGTTACATTCATCCAATCTCATATTTCAACACCCAACAAGTGGTATCAGAGAAAGTCAGCACAAAAACCTGTTGATAGAGTTCAAATTCGTTTTCTTCAGCTCTAAATCTGAATCGATTCTCAGATTTAGTCTTCCGCATCTGTTGCAAATCTCTACCACCCGTTTTTTACTGAAAAGATCCTATTGAAATACATCAAGATGACTGATTCCATAGCAACTTATGCTAATATGCTTAACTATGCCAACCTCATCGGTTCAGCAACGAAGGCCCCTGTTCTAGTAACTTCTTACTACGATTATTGGGCTGGTCGAATGAAGGATTACCTTATAGGACTGGACAAAGATCTATGGAGGTCTGTGACTGAAGGTCCACACACTGACATTGCTGGTCGATTCGTTGTTCCTGACGGAAAAGAAGCTGTTGTTCTTAATGCAGCAGATATGAAAAGGCTTGAAAACGATGAGAGAGCCATGCGCGAACTGAGAAGTGGATTGGGTCCTGATGTCAGCCACCACATTGCTGATGCAAAATCTGCAAAAGAAATGTGGGACAATCTCGAACTCCGTTTCGGAGGAGATAAAATTCTTCATACTAGCAAAGTTCAAGAAATCCTTGCAGACTTCGGCAACTTTAAGCAAGAAGAAAATGAGTCCTTGGAAGCCTGCTATGAACGTTTGAGCAACATGATTTACACACTCGATAAGTATGGAGAAACAAGAAGCCAACAAGAGATAAATATCAAATTTCTCTACAGTCTTCGCAAGGAATGGAGACCAATCATGCTCATGGTCAAATCCTATGAGAATATTGAGAAATACAAGCTGGCTGCCCTATACAATCTATTAAAATCACATGAACCGGATGTGGTAGGTCGAAGAAGTGAAATGGCTAGTTCTGGTCCACTAGCTCTCGTGTCAAAAGAAGAGGAAGAATCAAGTGATGAAGACGTTACTGCCTACATGATAGATGATAATGGAGACACTGTTGCTCTCTATGCCGCGAACAATCGAAGATTCAAGAAACCATTCTTCAAAAACAATTCTGGAAAGCCATTTGTGAAAAACTTTAACAAATCAAACTTCAACTCCAAGCCCAAACCTGAAATATACACTCCGAAGGAGGATAACTTGAAACTGTCAACTCCGAAGCCTTCTGAAAATCCGACTTCAGAGTTATCCAAAGAGAAGTCCGAAGAGAAGAAAATCTCAGGTGATTCTGGTTATGATTGCAATTATTGTCATGGGAAGAATCATTTCGCAAAGGACTGCATGCTTCGGAAGCAAAACGAAAAGAAACCTCAAGTAAAGGACGAAGCCTATTACGCAAGAAAAATGGAGGAAGTTAGAGTAAGGACCAAAGACCTAGCCTTAATGGCTGCTGATGATCGTCAAGGATCATATCAAGTTTGGTCTTCGGATTCAGATGATGACAAAGTGAGAAAGCCATCTCATAGTACTTTCATGGCCTATGATGTTGATAAGAGCTTTCTACAAGACACTTCGGAGAAGTTGAATGAAGAGAAATGGATGAAGATTGAAGCAACTGCGGGTCTTGGGTTTGTGACTTCGGAGGGACTGGAAACAACTGCTGATACTCCGAAGACTTGGGATGAAGACTCTTCTGATGATGATGAGGAAGTGTGCTTGATGCCAAATGACAACCGTTTGACAATCCCAGAACAGGTATCAAAACTTCTTTCATCTTTTACAATTCCTACTTCTCAATCTGCTCCCATTATAAGTGAAATAACTCGTGATTGTTCTGTCATGCATAAATTACTCATTGATGCCAAAAATAGGGAAATACTCAGTGAACAGGAGCTTCTAAGCTTAAGGGGGAGAGTAGAGAACCTGAAGCTAGCATTAGAGAAATATAATCTTAGAATCTCCTTGTTAGAAGAGAATAGAGAAAAATTTTTAAACAATCATGATGTAATCTTAAGACAGAGAAACATATTTTGTGAAACAGCCAAACGATTATATGCGCATATTACGAGAATTTATCATTCAGCCGATGTTTGTAATATCCAGCATAGACAACTATTGCCTTTTATTGAGTTTAAATTAAAAGAAGTCGATAGTATATCTTATGAATGCGAATCTATAGTATCAGGCTCCGAAGTTACTAATCCATCATATAGACATGGCCTGATATCTGTGGAAAAAACATCTAACTGCTGATAAATTGTTGAAAATTTTGCCTCAAGAAATTCCAATCCTGAAAAAGGCTGTACCTCAAATTGTAACAGAAGAAAAAGAAATTGCCAATAAACTGTCTGAAAAGGATTCTGAAAGTGATTCGGACATGGAGGATATTGATTGTTCCTCTTTGATTTTGTTAAAGTCATCCTCCATATCCGAATCGACATCCGAAGACATCTCACAAATGTCTTCGGTGGACAAAGGAAAAACAAAAATGAATTGTGAATCAAAAACTCTTGAAACCAAAGAAACTTCAAACAAATTCAGGTTGTGGAAAAATAAATATAAGGAAACAAGAACTATACGGCCACAACGTATATAATCGTCTCTGTTTTGAAAAGGAGAAAGTGCCTGAAAACATGTCACACTTACTAAATCTCAAGAACGACGATCACATTTACATTAATCGAAACTACAAACAAATTCAGGTTGTGGAAAAACCCACAGTTCCGAAAATGGATGTATTAGAATTAATGGAATCCTGTGAATGTGTCCCTTTTTCACATAATCCTGAAAATGAAATTTCAAAATCAAAAGTTTCAACAAACAAAATTGCAAAACAAGTTCCACAAAAATCAAAATCAGTATTCGTGACTTCAAAACCAACTCAAAAACCCACCATTGTTAATTCAAAAACCAAGCAAATCATAAATCTTGTGAAAAGAAAAACGCCTTTTAGAGATTCGAAACAAAATGAAGCAATCGCTTCCACTTCTAGTACAAAGCCTGTTTGCACAAAAATCTCAGAAGTTAAAAATCGCAATGAAAAACCAACCTTTACACCAACGAAACCTAACTTTCCAAATCCTAAATTTTGAAAACCAACGAAGAAAACATTTTCAAAAGGAAACAATCTGATAGATACATTCCACAAATGGCTGGACAACAATTTGGAAATATTCAAGGATAAGGATCTCTCATTAAATGACTTTAAATTGGCATACGAAGAGTATCTTTGTACCTCTACGTTGTGTAGTTCAATTTCAACAAAGTCAAAAATAGAAATACCAAAACAACATTGGAAAAGAAATGATCTTAAAGAAAACCTAACTGCAAAAACAAAGACCTGAAAATCTTCAAAATCCTCCAAATCAAAAATTTCCATTCAAAAATGGGTTCCGAAGTCTGTCACTCTGTCAGTCACTTCGGACTCATAAATTTCAAATACAAATTCTTCTGAATCCTGCTCAAATACTTCGGAATCATGCTCATCACATGAGGCTTCGGAGAATTTGATTAATTTAAATGCAAATGAAATCTCTGAAGAGGCCGTAGAAAAATGGATTCAAGAATCCTTTGCTTACCCTGAGGACCCAAGATTGATTGGGTACCAACTCCTTCTTGATTGATTGCAGGTTATGTCTGATGATCGATATGACTCAAAATGGTACATGGACAGTGGCTGCTCAAGACATATGACGGGGAGAAAGGAATATCTCAGGGATTACAGGAATTTGGATGATGCTGGAAACGTACGCTTTGGTAATAATGAAACATGTCTAATTCGGGGATATGGAAAAATAACAAATGGCCAATTCACTATCAACCGAGTGGCATTTGTTGAAGGATTAAAACATAACCTTGTGAGTATATCTCAATTGGTGGTTGGAACGGGAAACGCTATAACTTTCAACAACCAAGGGAGTGTAATCACCAAAGAAGCAACAAATGAAGTCTTACTGAAATCAGAAAGGAAGGGATCTATGTTTCCCTTAAATCTAAAGCCAGTGACCGGTGGGCAATCTCTATGTCTTCTCTCCAAAGCCAACTCCGATGTCAGCTGGTTATGGCACCGAAGACTTGCCCATCTGAACTTCAAAGATCTGAACAAGTTGGTGGCCATGGATTTGGTTCGAGGCATGCCAGCTCTTAAATTTGACAATGATTCTCTTTTCTCTGCATGTGAACATGGGAAGCAGACAAAACAAAGACATCCTACAGTGATCAACCCCAAAATCACCGAACCGCTTTCCGTTCTATACATAGATTTGTGTGGACCATCTACAATAGAATCAATTGGAAAGAAGAAGTACATTCTGGTTATTGTTGATGACTTTTCAAGGTTTACTTGGGTGATGTTCCTCCGAAACAAGTCCGATGCAGCTGAAGAAATCATCAACTTTATAAAGAAAATGGAATTGATGCTCAACAAAAAAGTTCGAACTGTGCACAGTGACAACGGTTCGGAGTTCAAAAATCAGACTCTTGATGGATTCTTGAAGACAAAGGGGATTAATCACAACTTCTCAGCACCTTACACTCCTCAGCAAAACGGTGTTGTAGAAAGAAGAAATCGCTCCCTGTGTGAAGCTGCAAGAACAATGCTCAACTTTGCAAATTTGCCCATGTACTTCTGGGCCGAAGCAATTTCTACTGCATGCTTTACTCAAAACAGATCCTATATTCACAAAAGATTCCATATTACACCTTACGAAGTGCTCAACCAAAGAAAGCCAAATGTCAAATTCCTTCACATCTTTGGTTGTAGGTGTTTTATCTTAAACATGAAGGATCACTTAACCAAGTTCGATAACAAATCAGAAGAAGGCATCTTTCTTGGTTACTCTCAAGACTCAAAAGCCTACAGAGTCATGAACAAGAAAACTCGCAAAATCGAAGAAACCTTTAATCTAAGGTTTGATGACTACTACATCAAGAAGTCTCTGCATCTATTTCCTATGTCTTCGATTTTTCCAAACCCTGCTGTAGAAGCTGCTCAAATCACAACATTCGACACAGACTTCTCACTTTTATTTGACTAACCTGTAAGAGCTGTGGACTCCGAAGTCAGAGCACCAGACAACCATGAGTCCGAACTCTCCAAGCTCACAGACGGACCCGATGACTCTTCTACAAGCAGCATACAAAAACCATCTTCTATTGAGGAAGAGTCATCTAATCAAAGCTTGGAAAATGTAAGTGTTGAGGGGGAGCCATCAAACCGATGTGCTGAAAATTTAAGAACTAATGATGAATCAACCAACAGTCCAAGAGGATCCAACACTCTTGTCTCTACTCCCCAGTCAATTTCAAATATCATATCCATGTATCCAACAATCCAGGGGGAGCCAGAGATTGCGACTCCGAATTCAGCCACAACAATCGCTTCAGATACAGCTACAACTTCTTCAACTCCAACAAACGTCCAGGGGGAGCACATATCAAACTCAACCTCACAAATACCCACACCACAAACCAACACAAATTCGAATAATCACTTGCTAATGGGTGATTTTACCTCCACTTCGGGATATCCCTCAGACATTGAGGACATCGATGCTGAAGGACCTCCTGATTTTGATCTAAACTATCCTCCTTTGGACAAATGGACGAAAAATCATCCTCCATCACTTGTCATTGGTGATGTTCGAGATAAAGTACTGACTCGTGCACAACTTCACCAAAAGCAATTAGATCTCAATAAAAATTCAGAGTTGTGCATGTTCAATGTCTTTATCTCTAAGGTAGAACCTAAGAACGTCAAAGATGCATTTGATCACTCAGACTGGATTGAAGCTATGCAATTGGAATTAGAAGAATTTGAAAGAAACAAAGTCTGGAGGCTAATTCCAAAACCTGCAAATGCCTCAATTGTCGGTCTCAAATGGGTGTACCGTAACAAGCTAGACACCGAAGGCAACGTAGTTCGGAACAAAGCTAGGTTGGTTGTCAAGGGTTACTGTCTACAGGAGGGGATTGATTATGAAGAAACTTTTGCTCCTGTTGCCAGACTCGAATCAGTTCGGATATTTTTAGCTTATGATGCACACAAAAATTTTGATGTCTATCAAATGGACGTTAAATGTGCTTTTCTGAATGGTGATCTCAAGGAAACCGTTTTTGTTGAACAACCACCTGGTTTTGAAAGTAAAACTCATCCGAATTATTGTTATGTGCTAGACAAAGCAGTCTATGGTTTAAAACAAGCTCCAAGAGCTTGGTATGAAACCTTGACCAAATTTTTAAAAAAGTCAAACTTCAAACAGGGATCAGTAGATCCAACACTTTTTAGAAAGAAAGTTGGATCTCACTTGATGTTAGTCCAAATTTATGTGGATGACATAATCTTTGGATCTACTGACCCTAATTTGTCAAAAGACTTTGAAAAACTGATGAATAGCAAATTTCAAATAAGTATGATGGGAAAAATATACTTTTTTCTTGGTTTACAAATCAAACAATCTAAGGAGGGGATATTCATCAATCAACAAAAATATACGAAGAGTCTGCTTGAACGCTTCGGAATGACTAACTGCTCCAAAGCAAAAGTTCCTTTGCCTACAGGTACAAGGTTAAATCCATCATTGGACAAACCAAAGACCGACATACAGCAATACCGAAGCATGATTGGATCATTGCTCTATCTTACAGCCAGTCGTCCTGACATTATGTTTGCAGTCTGTAATTGTGCAAGGTATCAGGCTGATCCAAGGGAACCTCACTTGGCTGCTGTTAAGACAATATTCTGATATCTTCATGGAACTACTGCTTATGGTCTGTGGTATCCAGCAAACTCTGGTTTCTACATTCAAGCATACTCAGACTCCGATCTTGGGGGATGTTCCATTGATCGCAAGAGCACCTCGGGGGGTTGTCAATTCTTAGATGGAAAACTTATCAGCTGGCAATCCAAGAAACAAACTTGTGTCTCTATCTGCACTGCAGAGGCTGAATATGTAGCAGCTGCAGCGTGTACTTCGCAGATCATTTGGATTCAAAGTTAATTGAAAGACTATGCCATTAATATGAGAAAAATTCCTTTGTTCTGTGACTCTCAAAGTGCAATTCGTATATGCCACAATCCAGTTCAACATTCCAAGACGAAGCATATAGCTCTTCGCTATCACTTCATCAAAAGTCATGTTGAGGAGGGGAATATTGAGGTGCACTTTGTTCACACTACAAAACAATTGGCAGATATCTTCACAAAGGCTCTAAATGAAGAAGCATTTACAAGAATCGTTCGAGGACTTGGAATGATAGATGGATCAACTCTTCAATAATTTTCAGATTTGTTCACTCTTACTCTGTTCTGAGATTTCAAAAAAATAAACTCCGCAGTCCCCCGAAGTCAATTTTGTCTTCGGAGCTCATCGAAGAACTTGCTATCTTGAAAATTTACAAAAGGAATAGACTCCGCAGATCCCCGAAGTCAACTCTGGCTTCCGAGGTCATCGGAGAAAAACAAGCAAAAACACTTGCCACTTCCCCGCAGTACTCCGAAGTAAAATATCATTTCGGAGGTCTGCGGAACAAACTTTTCTTCAAAATAAATCCTTCAAATTTGAAAACCACTTGAACAAATATTAACTTCATAAAAATAAAGAATTGTTTTAAGACTAAGAAAACTCAAAAACAGGAAAAACTTATACCAAATGAAAAGAAAATTCTGATGCAAAATGGAAAAGTTTAACTTTACTCTCATGAATTAACCAAGTAAAGGACAAAACTTTGATTTTAGATTCTGAAAATCATACCTTATCGCACTAAAAGGTATTTGGGAATCGACTTGAAACACTGGTAAGAGAACAGACTTCGAAATGAGGTCAAGGCTATTTTACACTTTGAAGCCTTGTTTGATTTCAATAACCATAACATAATGTCTATTTCTAACCACCCTTCGAAACTTGACTCGCTTCAAATTCAAACTAAAAATGTAGCCTCAAAACTACACAGAATAATTCAAGTGCTCCGAAGTTTTCATCAAAAATAGAACCAACATCGTTTGATAAGTAAATTTAAATCTCTTTTCATTAAATGATACAAAATTGAACTATATGAAGACTTTCACTCACAGGGATTGTTTAAAACAAAAACAAAAAGCATCAAAGAAAGAAAGCAAATGGTGATGCTCTATGTCTTCGTATAAGGAAATTCGTAAAAGAAATCAAGAAAGAAAAATAGAAAACATTTGTCAAAAGAAACAAAGACAGACAAAAACCAAAAGATAACTAAGTGAATGCAAAAGAAAATTCAGCATTCAAAGGCTTATTCTTCTGTTTTAAATAACGGTACAAGGAGCTCCTATAACATAGTCGAGTACCTTGTAGAGGAATATGAACATTTCAAGTAGTCTGTCTTAAATGATAAAGTAGGAGTGGTGTACGAAGCTCAAAGGCTTGTCATCTGAGCTTAGTATCCAAACACTTCAACTGATGAAAAGGAATAAAATTTTCAAATGAATCTTCGAAACAATCCAATCAAAACTTCTGAAACTCTTCTGATGTTAAATTCATGAATGAAAACTTCTTTAAATTTCAAATACAAAGGATGTTATCTTTATTATATTTGAAAATTTTGAAGCACATAAGCACAACACAAAACATGTTTCCTAATGCGAAATCAAGTCAGTGATGGGGTGATTAGACTTAAAAATTCATGATCGATATTGAATCAAACAAACTTCCAAATGAAAAATGGAGTTCCAACATGATTCGAACGACTCTGAACATTAACTCGAATAAATCATCTTTTCATAATATTCATGAAAACTAAGGTTAAACGAAATACTGCATCAGTCGAAAGAAAAATCGAAAACTTATAGAAAACACCCAACAAAGTGAGGAACTTTATGCTCCGAAGAGTAACCTCAACGGTCATAATTTTTCATAACTGCGAAGTCAATTAAATGTTCAAATGATTTCCACATTTAAGAAAAATAAAAGAGACAAACATTCCCTGAGTTTTAAATGTTTGCTTACAGCTGTCAATAAGAATTAAATGAGAAACATTAATCATAATGACGTCTCAAAAAGTTAACGGTTCAAATTTTGAATCATTGTAACTGACAGCCGTATATTAATCATAATGAGAAACATTAATCATAATGACGTCTCAAAAAGTTACGCCCTGACCTGCACTCCTTCAATCCCGGCAACTCTTGTTCACAGAGCTCATTACACATCGAATGCTCTGTTCGACTCAAACAATCAAGTGAAATCGGTGGTCTATGAGGTGTCGATTACAAGGGCAAAACCAAGAAGGTTCAACTAACCAAGGAGAAGTTCGCTGAAGCCCTCTGCCTTCCTGTCTACAATTCCAAGGAGATGGTTGTTCCCTCTGCTAATCAACTCGTTGAAATGTTCAACGAAATGGGCTACACACCACTTCTTGAAAAGATAAGCATGTTCAAGAAAAACCAACTTCCCGATCTTTGGAGATACTACTTCGTTATTTTCCTCAGATGTCTTTCAGGAAGAACCTCCGGCTTGGACTCGGCAAGCGTTGCCTTCCAAGGCCTTCTGTACGAAATCTACTACGATGTTAAGGTAGATTTCGCATCTATTCTGTGGGCTGACTTCTGCTCTCACATCAACCATAGTCTGAAGGGGACTGAAATCTCCAATGTGAGATTTTGGGCAATTGTGGTTCATGCCCACTATCAGCAGGCTGGGTATGTTCCTGACCCCTCTCTCCCAGAAATGAAGTACACTCCTATCGCAATTCCACCACTAGATGATGAACCAGCAGACTTCTGTGCCCAAATTCCTCAAGCCATGCTTTCAAAGGTGCCTATGCAGTGCAATGAGGTAAACACTTATCTTAATACCCTTGTTATACCTTACCCCACTCGTGATACAACTCAAGCATCACCAACCAAGGCACAAGCAAAAGCGAAAGCAAAGAGGAAAACAACTGGTGGACCGAGTGGTCCGAAGAAGACAGAGAAAAAACAAAAAAGGTTCGGAGCAAACTACTCCGAAGAGAAAGCAACCAAAGAGGTCAAGGAAATTGACCATTGTGGATGAGTCTTCGGAATCTGAAAAGACTCCATCCACAGTTCAAGAAGAAGAACACGAACAAGAAGAACAGCACAATAACCAACCTCCTTCACCTCCACCAACCACCAGACCACCCACTCCACCAAACACTACTGCACCTACTCCACCACATACAACAACACCTCTTCCTCCACCACCCACAACAGCTCAACAAACCACCACAATTCACACTAGATCATCTGATGTACCTCCACCACCACCACCTACCACTACCCCTCAAATATCTGCTGTTCCTTTCTCTGGTATTGATTTTTCACTACCAGAGTTTGATCTGCCTCAATCACCTTCAAGACAAAACCCTACTTTAGCAGCCTTCTTTGAGGCTTTTCATATGGCCCCTTTGGTTGCTGAAGGAACATCTGATGAAGAACTGCCAGATGAGGCTTTTGTACTAATGAAACAGTACAAGATTCTAAATTCAAAGCTTGATACTCTGATTCAAGCACAAACTGGTTTTGATCCTACAAAACCAACCATGGGTGACATTACCGAAGATATCGAGACTCTGGAGTTCACATTGTCCAAAGAAATAAAAGAATCAGTGCAGCAGCTCAAGAAGAAACTTGTGGATCAACAGGATAAGATCCAATCCTTGTTTGAACAAAAATTAGCTTCTGCTGTTGCTGATATTGACAAAAAAATCCAAACTTTTGCTGAAAAGGTTGAACATTCAAACTCCGAAGTTATGAAAGCATTACAAGAGCTTCGGAGCGAAACTCAGCAAAGTACCAAGTTTGAAAAACAACTTGATGAGGCTAGAGCGAAGATTGAAGAGCTCACAGCCGCCCAAGCTGCTATAGAGATCTCTAAGTTCACAGAGGAACTCCAAAAGACAACTACTACTCTTAACCAAGATATGGCCACACGGTTAAGAACTGTATTACAACCTCTGATAAACTTTGCTGATCGACTTACTAGACCACAAGGCAGACTTGCCATTGCTCAGCATGCGGGCCATGCTTCACAAGGGGGAGAAAGAGTGGTCACAACAGTAACCTCCGCAGCCACAACAACCACCACTGCTGGTCCTAGAATCTCAACCATCACTACAACTACCAGGGGAACATCTGGATCGGGGGAATCAGCTGGAGCTAGAAGTTCAACAGAAAGGTCTGTTGAAAGCATAATTGCTCTACACATGGAGAATATCTACAAGGCCAGACGTGCTGATTACGCCTTAATGATAAAAATGAACAACTTTGCTCGAGATGATGGAAAATGGACCGCAGAGGCAATCAAACTCTTCGGATTTCAAGATCTGAATGTACTCAACAGGCTACCTCTTCGGTGTTTTGAGACAGCCGACTCCGAAGATCTTCAGCTTGACATTCCTTTCAATATGAAGACCTTTGCCTTTCTCTAGTTCGTTCAATCAATAACAAACGAACAGAGGCCAACCTACTGGACCAACAAAATAAACTTCCATGCTATGTTCATTCAAAATCAGAATATAGTATGGAGTCTGAAAAAGATCAAGAAAATCATATCTATCAAGGAGGCAGAGACTTTTGAGAACTTCACAAATTATGAATTTCTTGTTCTTCGTAGTGAACATGAAGTTGAATCAAGGTTTACAATTGCTGACTTCCCAATAATGAATCCAATGGACTTCATTGAAATGCTTGACATCTTGGGAAGAGGTGATCCTGGTCTTGCCTCAGAATCTTTAGTTGTAATCAGAACAGTCAAAAACCACCTCCTGGGTTTTCTGAACAACTACCTGCTGAGATTTGCAAAACACGACATTGAATTATGTTCCTACCATCAATATCCATTGAATACTCCTTCAGTGGTAGTTCGAAATATAAGCAGGTTTAAAAATGGAGAGATTCTTGATGAACCATATGGTGTAGTCTTCAAAGGACTTCGAAACGAAACCGAAGTCATGATTATGTTCTTTGAAATAGACTATCTTGGCCTCCATCCCTCCTCATTTATCTTAGGCATGATTCCTCATGTGAGCGCCTATCATGTCAACTCAGATGAGAAGAAGAAGAAGTTCATGGATCATATGAACTGGTACTTAGCTGTCAGATAAACTCTAAATAGGGCCTACAAAAGAAAATTTCGTGTATATGCTTCGGATGCACTTCTCACAAAGGGGTAGATTGTTGAGAATATTTGTGATGAAGTGCTGATGTATCCGAATATCTATCTAAAGATCTCCTTATGTAAAACCCCGAAGTAATAAACAATAAGAAGACCCCGAAGTCTGAAGACTCCGAAGGGTATCACCTTGAGGATCCGAAGACTTCACAGCTTGTCAAACTTTTGTGTGCACGGGTATAGTACAATACGTGGTGCATGAATCTTGTATCCTATTGGTTCGTACACTGATAGGATATTCTCTGTAAAAACTTGTACTATGCGTATCACTGATCTAGTATAAATATCAGTGATACCATACTATGTTAGAAGAAAGATTGTAATCGTCCATTGTAAAACCCTAAGTCAATCAATCAAAGCATTCGGCACAAGTTATCCAATTCATCCTGTTCCTTAACTGTTCTTGATTATCCATATTACTGTTTGATTGTTTATTACTTGATCTATTGTTAAATCACCTGTCATTACTTGCTCATCTTATTGATTTCAACACTCATTAAACTCGGAGGATTTGGAAATTGGTCATGACTCATCCTTCTGATGATGAGTATTCCGATGATCATCTTATCAACAACCCTCTGCAAGATGATCAAGGCGACAAAGAAGAAGGTTACTACTCAACCACCACCATCTCCTCCTCATGATCCTACACCAAAAACAACCCCTCATTCAAGTCTGAAATCAACTCCTCACCGATCGCCTTTACATAACACCAACACTCATAAATCTTGATCTCCATGTCCATCACCCTCACCCAAACAGACTACCATTCCATCTCCACCTCGTCAAGAGCCCCACTATGAGGAAGAAGAAGAAGAGAATCTGATATATGACGACCATGATGACATGGCTGACTTCATTGAATCCCCATTCAATGTGCGCTTCAATATTCCAAATGATACTGCTCGGATCACCAAGGAGCAATTTACTGAATTGTCAGCCAAACTAGATCAACTACTGGAAGCCTCCAAGACCACCTCCACTCTCGACTGGCAATCCCAGATGGACTATCATAACAAGCATGTAGAGACGTTGATCACCGAAAATGTCAAGATCATGAAAGAATTTTCCTCACTAGTGGAGAAATCGGAAAAGCACATGGAGGACACTGTCACGAAAATTGGTAGGTTGGAAACTGACGTCCTTAAATTTATGCAGGACTTCCGAGACTCTCATGAGTCTAACAACTCCAAAATGCAAAAAGTAATCACTGGTCTAGCTGAGTCTCTGAAGACTAAAAAAGAGGCTTTTGCTACTCTTCGTTCCGATATGCAGAGGGATAATTCGGAACTGGTTTCCTCTCTGGAGACCAAAGTGGATAAACTGCACAAAGATCTTGCCATGGAGAATGAAGTCATGGATCAACTAGCCTCTAAGACTACAAAACTTCAAGTTCTCAAGGCTGAACTCAAGCATACAACGTCAGTCTTGACATCTGCGGTTTCTCAGAACAAGGCCCTTCGGAACTGTGCTTCCAATATTGACTCTTTCCTTTGTCGCACAATCGAAGACGATGATCTAATCCTGACTCCTTTTGTTCGCAATCATCTGACGAATAAGATCCATCTGGTTCTCCACTTGCTAAGTAAAATCAAAGGTGTTTCTGAAGACGACGTTGTTCCGAAACAAGGGGGAGACGAGAACAAGGACTTAAATGAGAATAAGGAGTCAGACCAGAAAAAGGAGACTCTAGGCGATAACATGGAAACTTTGAATGCTTCCAATGAAGATCAGGGAGGTGCTTCGAAGGGTCCAACATAAAACCCAATCAAACAAACACTCTTCTCCACCGTAACCAATGTGAATAAACCAGGGGCTGAAAAGCCTGCTGATGATATTTAGAAACCAAAATCCGACTGGTTTGACAGAATGAATATTGGTGGATCCGCTGGTCCTTCGCAGCGAAAACCAAAGAAGATCGGAGAGGATGATGAAGAAGAGGATACTGCGCTCTCGGAAAAAGCTAAATTAGCCATAGCTGCGAGAGATGAGGAAATTGATGACATTCTAAGGATCAATCGAGAGCTTGAAGAAGCAGCTGAAACAGATGCTGCACTTTTACTAGAATCCAGGAAGTTGCATTTTCCTAGATGGGATTTTCAGAGAATGAGGAAGGATGCTATAACAGAGCCTATCGAAAATTGGTTGCAGCCAATTTGTTCATATGATACCAGCAACCAAGTGGACTCTCAGTTCAACTTTCCAATAACTGCGAGAGTGTTCTTGATTCGGTGTTTTGATGAATTGATAAACAACTCTCAACCTAAATGAGTTGTAAATGAAATGCTCTTCAACTTTTATCTGAACAATTCCTAGGAACAATATCTCACTTGGAGCCTGAAGAAGATTGTAAAGCTGACTCCGAGAATGCCTCATGTAATCTCTCCATTCAAGAATGCTATATTTTTAGCATGAAAGGGAAATGATCAGGAGAAGGGGGAATTCACCTTGGCTGATCTTTCATTTATGAATCCATTTGATTGGATTTCATTATTTAACATCTTGTCAAGGGCTCCTGATCATCAGATTCTGGCTGAACATGTCAAGAAACTAATCATGGGTTATGTTCTGGAGATTTTGAAATTGGACATAGAAGTTGCTGCATTTCTAAATTCTACTCCAAAATATAAGCCTGAGAAGCCAACCTCCGATCTCAAGCGAAGGCGTTTCGGAAAAATTGACCTTGAAGAGTGGAATGTTATCCCTCTAAGGAAGGAAATGATTCAGTTAAAAGGATGTTCTTTCTACGAGACAAACATTTATATCGACTCCAACGTTGAATAAAATTCTCAAACTTGTCAATAAAACTCCTGTCAACTCTGCAGGTGACAAGAAGAGCTTCAATGACATGTTGACCTGGTACATGACATTTCGAAAGAGGATCTTGCTCCTGATTCCGAGAGTGTTTGAAAGAGAGCTCAAGGTTCCAAAACCTGAAGTTGATGAATGAAGCTCCTTCGCAATTTGACTCAAAGGGGGAGATTGTTGAGTCATTAATAAGATTGAGTCAATTGCGTATACGCTAATTAAGCCTTTAGATTAGCATGTAGTTATGGTTGGGCCTGTCCATTCCATACTTAGTTTTGTATATAAGGCATGCACGTACCCTAATTAGGGTTAACTTTTGTAATTCGTATTTCACGGCATTCATACAGAATAGCTCTCTCTGAATTGTTTTGGAGTTGCTTTATCAATCATTCGACATCAGTTCTTCATATTGTGTGATCTTGTTAATTATTCTTATTCCGCTTTATTGAATCTAGATCATATTTATGTGTTCTAACAAATTCATAAATTCCTCTTTATGATAATTTTAAGCATTTCTCATGTACCCAGGTTCATGAGAAATTTCTTAAATTTTGAATTTTAATAGATTTTTAAGGATATTTTTGTGTTAGTTTTAACAATTTGTCGTGTACCCGGGCTCATGAAAAATTGCATAATTTATGAATTTTTATAAAAATCATAAATTACTCTTGGTGATAATTTTAATCATTTCTCGTGTACCCAGGTTCATGAGAAATTGCTTAAATTTTGAATTTTTATAGATTTTTTAATTATATTTATTGTGTTAATTTTAACAATTGGTCGTGTACCCGGGTTCATGAAAAATTGCATAATTTTTGATTTTTTTTAAATTTCATAAATTACACTTTGTGATAATTTTAAGCATTTCTCGTGTACCCAGGTTCATGAGAAATTGCTTAATTTTTTAAGTTTTACAGATTTTTAATGCTATATTTTGTGTTTATTTTAACAATTTGTCGTGTACCCGGGTTCATGAAAAATTGCATAATTTATGAATTTTTGTAAAATTCATAAATTACTCTTTATGAAAATTTTAAGCATTTCTCGTGTACCCGGGTTAATGAGAAATTGCTTAAATTATGAGTTTTTATAGATTTCTAATGATTTTTTTTGTGTTAATTTTAACAATTTGTAATGTATCCGGGTTCATGAAAAATCGCATAATTTATGAATTTTTATAAATTCATAACTTACTCTTTGTGATAAGCTTAATATTTAGGATTGTCCTCGATGCTTGGAAAGGGAAACACGCCGAATTTTCCGGGGGCAGAGGTGGCGGGAATTGGGGCGGATTTAGGGACCAACCTTGGAACATTAAGTACATATCTGAATATTGTTTTTGCTGCGGTTCCCAATATTTTTTCTATTGCTCCCATTAGATTTGTTGTTGGCCCCAATTGGTGGTGTATTTTTTGTGAAAGGTATTTAAGCGGCTGTCGATGGATTGATAGTTTGTGTTGAGGGTTTGGTAGTTGGTGTTTAAGGATTGAAAATCCGACCGAAGACCGGATAGATTTTCTTCAATTCTAGATAACTTGTCATTGACGGAAGACGGATCATCCTCAATGTGAGGGGAAGATGGGGTGGCGGAAGATGAGGCACCACCCTGTGGAGAACGGGAAACATAGGGAGAATGAGGAGCATCCCTGTCGGCAGGGTAGCGAAAGTACTCCTCTAATAACCAATCAGTACTTAATGTGGCTTCATCGAGTTGGAGGACATGAGCATTGCGAGCGGTGACTCAGATTTCTTTTTCAATTGCTTGCTTAGGAAGGATCCAAATGAAAGAACCATGGGTAGAACGACGACACATTTTCATTGATTCAAAAAATGAAGTGGTGAGAAAATGGCCGCCCGACATAACAGGCTCATCGGGATGGAACGCTAGACCAAGCGCGGGACTTTAAAGTATGAGAGTTAACAAACCGGCATAATGAACCTGCCCGTTGAGTGCACAAGCATTGCTAAGAAGGCGATGGCCAATGCATTTGCCAAAGTGCGGTTTGACATCTTTCTCTTTGACCATGTGCCAAAGGAGACGGAGCTCAAGGGAACTAATGGTGCTCCGTTCCTCACGAGGGAACACGATTGTAGCGAGAATACGGTGAGCGACACGCAAAGCGGGATGAATGGTAGATGAAGCCTTTGCGGTGCTGGCAGAATAGCTTTTAAGATCAGTTATTATTTTCCAAAATTTGGCTGGGACATAACTTTGGTCGAGCTTGACTTTATAGATATCCACTGTGTCAGTGGGATCTTGTCCCACTAAGGCACATATTTGATCCGTGTGGATCCGGTAGAGACGGTTGTTCAACCGGAAAGAGAGAATGTCATCCGTAAAGTGGAGGGATGACAAAATCTCAAGAGACGGACGGAGATATGACGGCGCGTGTATGTCAAGAATGCCAGCCCACCCGAGATTAGAAAAGAGAGTTTGAACACTCTCATAAAGAAAGAGTTCTTGTAATGACTTGGGATGGGCAAATTTTTGGGAAATGAACTGTCTCTCAAGCAGGGTGTTATAGCGGTCAACTTGGTTTTGGTCAACAAAGTCCACTTCCCAATGTTCGGGAAGGTATGGATTCGGCGATGGGCTACGCTCGGGCTCGGGATTAGTATTGCGTCTACCCCGGATTGTGAGTTTTTTGGCTAAAGTCTTTTGACGCTTTTGGGTTGATGGACCCTCTTCCATTTTAATAATCAAGTCAACGGAAATCAACGAATTTTCAACGGGACCACAAGAATTTTAATTCCAAAAATTCGTTGGGAACGCGGGAACAACCGTTAGAATGACAATTTGGAGCACAAAATAGTTCCTTATACCTCTAAACACACCAAATCCACAACTTAATTAACACAAACAAATGATATGAATAAGGAAGGAATTTACCAGGAAATCTTGCGAATCTTCGAGTAAAAATCGTTCCTTGCTTCAATCTTCACCTTCCCCAAACTTATCCTACAATGAAAGTAAGAAATTTCAAGATTTTTGTCATAATTTTCGAACCTAGGGTTTTGGAGAAAACCCTAATCACCATTGTTGAGATCTTGAGCTTGAAAGGGCGAAGAAGATAACGTAGAGTTGAAAATATCATATCTTTGTGGAAGATTAACACTAAAATTTCGAGATTTATGGGTGTGTGTGGCTGAAAATTGCGAAGAAGAGAATGTAGGGGAGAGAGTGTTTGCATAAATGTGAAAAGGGAAAAGAAGAAGTGCAGCAAAATGGGGTTTTTCGCGTTTAAATGTGGACCTAAAAACACGTTGCTCGACCCATGCAACAACTACACCACCCGTGTAGTTTTGGTCAGTTGAGATGCGATGTTGGAGCCGCGATGTACACGGCCCGTGTAGAAACCGCACGACCCCGTGCAAAAGTTGACAGTTGCGATGCAATTTTGGAGGAAACAACGTCACACGGCCCGTGTTAAAAGTACACGACCCTGTGTGATTTTTGACAGTCGCAATAGAATTTTTTTAAGTTCAGAGCCAGACGACCCGTGTGAAAATCACACGCCCCGTGTGAAAATTGACAGTTGCATTTTTTTCTCAAAAATTTCGTGTTTTTGCAAAATTAGTTCCAATGGTCGTGCGTTTTTCCCCAAAATAAAATTTTGTGCACTTCTTTCCCAAGTTATTTTTCACCAAAAACATTGGAAAACTTAAAACAAAAACAAATTGTTCAAAATAAGTACGAAAAAGTCTTCAAAATAAACAAACAAAACTATCAATGTTCGGGTTGCCTCCCGAAAAGCGCCTTTGTTTTAAGTCGTTGGCTCGACTTAGCCCTGTTGGAAATCAAATGTTCATGTAATGAGTTTCAAAAACTTGAAGTTGCAACGGAAGCAAAAATCATGAACACAAATTTCACTTCCAAGAGGATCATGCTACATGCATGTAGAGATAAGATGAAGAACAAGCACAGATAGAGTTCAAGATCATACCCTTTCTTTTGTTCTTGGTTTGGACGATTTTGATGAGGCTAGGAATCAAGAAAGAATCCCTCTATAGTTGATCCACCACAAGCTTGAACACTCTTGAATGCTAGTTCCACAACTTGCAATGTGCTTCTTCTTCTCTTGTTAATGCCAAAATCGGATTTTGCAAGGCTTAAGAGGAGAGTGTTTGGTTGATCTTTTCACAAGTTTTTGAATGTGTATTAACCTCAAAATGGCCGGCCACCCTTTGTTATATGGGAGGGTGAAAGTGGTTGATTAAAGAATACATGTTTTATTCATCCAATGGTCAAACCCTTGAAAGTGAGAAAGGAATATTGCATGCTTTGTTAAAGTTCTTACACATGCACAAGGCATGTGTATATGGCCGGCCACCATATCATTTAAATGATATAGGTTTGTTAAATTATATTATTTAAAACTTATACAATTAAGTTTTTATAAATAATAAACATTTAAACTTGTGTTTAATGGATTAACACTTAAACCATCAATCATATAAATAAATCTATTATATACGCATTTTAATGATGTAAGTTTATTTACAATATGCATATATCATTTTATTTAATTTACCAACTAAATTAAATAAATGATTTATTTATAATTCAATTAAATCATTTAACAACTTAAATAATTTAATTGTCATTCTTTATTAATTCATCACATATGAATTAATAATCAACCTTTAATATTGGAGTTATTATTATTTACCTCAAATAATAATAACTTACAAGATTAGATTGCAAGTTTAATATCATTTGATGTTAAATCAAATTTAATATTCTAAATGATCAATTGGTGTCAAACTTGTTGTTGGTGTGACCCTATAGGATCATGTGTTATTAGTAATATCATTTTATGATCATCCTTGGGCATATAGAACTAACAATCTCCCACTTGCACAAAGTTGCATCATAGAATGATACAGACAGTGATAAACGTCTAGCAACATTTTACTGCCCCCAATAACACATGACATAATGCCATTCAACAACATCCAATTCTTCATAAGCTCGAGGCTCTAATTGATGTAATAGGTTATGTATCAATTATCCCTTTGTCACAAACATCATGTTGAACATGAGACATGGATCTAAACATTCTTATTTTATGTTCAACTTTCAATCAGGCGCCTTAGATGTCCAACTCTCAACACATAAGAGGAACAAATCCCGTCTTGACTACATACGCCCCTTATGTAGTTTGTACTATACTTGAGTATGGTCTGTATGGTTGTCTATATTTCAAGAACAACGGTGAACCATATCAAAGCACAGCACTCTCTACACTTGAGCCCCAAATATGTATCTCAGGTCTAAGGATACAATGATAATACCTTTGTTCAAGAATCACTTATGATAATGATCCATGAAGTGATCTTGAGACGGGTCAAGTCCAATACTCGTTCACTGACAAGTACCTATGAATTTGGTTGCAACCTTCTGCTACTTTTACCCATAAAAGTCAACCAATCCAATTCATATTAGTCTTACTTCATAATTGCTCCCACAACTATGATCGACTATGGACATTTAGAATAATCAAATTATTCAAGGATTAAACATGCTAATATTAAAACACAAAATTATGAATGAAACATCACTTTTCATATATTACATAATTTTGCTGTTTAAATAAGTTCATATTCATAAAACACTAAACACAAATCAAATCCATTCATTAGAAACACGAAGTCCTATACCCTTAGCGTGACTTTCATGCTTAGCTTAAGGTAAAGGCTTCGTGAATGGGTCTGCCAAATTCTGATCTGTATGAACCTTGTGAATACTTATTTCACCATTCTTAACTTCATGTCGTATGTAGTTATATCTTCGGTGAATGTGTTTGGTCTTTTGATGCGATCTAGGTTCCTTTGCTTGAGCTATAGCAGTTAGATTGTCACAGAAGATTTCTATAGGGTCCCGAATGGAAGGAACAACCCCTAGATCTTCAATGAACTTTCTCATCCAGACAACTTCTTGAGCAGCTTCCGAAGCAGCAACATATTCTGATTTTGTAGTGGATTGTGCAATCACTTCTTGTTTGGAACTCTTCCAAGACACGGCTCCTCCATTTAAAATAAAGACATACCCAGATTGAGATCTCGAATCGTCCCTATCTGTTTGGAAGCTTGCGTCAGTGTAACCTTTTACCTTTAAGCTTTCTTCCAAACCACCGTAAACTAAGAACATATATTTAGTTCTTCTCAAGTACTTAAGAATGTTCTTTACAGCAGTCCAGTGGACTTCACCTGGGTTCTGTTGATATCTACTAGTCATGCTTAAGGCACATGAGACGTCGGGCCTAGTGCATAACATGGCATACATGATAGACCCAATTTCTGAAGCATATGGGACATGTTTCATCCTTTCAAGTTCAGTCCTAGTGCTTGGGCATTGAGACTTGCTTATGATGGTGCCATGCGGTATTGGCAAGAATCCTCTTTTGGAGTCTTGCATCTTGAACCTTTTCAAGATTTTATCAATATATACACTTTGGCTTAAACCAATAAGTCTCTTAGATCTATCTCTATAGATCTTTATGCCTAATATATAAGCAGCTTCTCCTAAGTCCTTCATTGAGAAACAGTTCTCAAGGAATGCTTTGACACCTTTTAAGGTTGGGATGTCATTTCCAAATAAAAGTATGTCATCTACATACAATACTAGGAATATGACTATGCTCCCACTAGCTTTCTTGTAAACACAGGAGTCATCCTCATTTTTTATGAATCCATAATTTGTAATTTTTTCATCCAAACGGATGTTCCATGTTCGAGACGTTTGCTTCAATCCATAGATAGATCTTTTAAGCTTGCACACTTTGTTTGGATGCTTAGGATCGACAAAACCTTCAGGTTGATCCATATAGACATCTTCCAATAAGTGTCCATTTAGGAAAGCGGTCTTGACATCCATTTGCAATATCTCATAATCATAGTATGCGGCTATGGCAAAAAGTATCCTAATTGACTTGATCATTGCTACTGGTGAAAAGGTCTCATCATAGTCTATACCATGAGTTTGTAAGTATCCTTTAGCAACAAGTCTAGCCTTAAAAGAGTGAACATTTCCATCCACGTCGGTTTTCTTCTTGAAAACCCATTTGTTCCCAACGGTCTTACAATTGGTGGGAAGATTAACCAAGTCCCAAACTTGGTTATCGTGCATGGATTGCATCTCAATGTTCATGGCTTCAAGCCATTTATCAGATTCAGGATCTGACATTGCACTCTGGTAGTTGACGGGTTCATCAGAATCTATCGTATAGCATTCTTCTTCCATCATTAGGTAACCATACCTTTCAGGTTCAAATCGAACCCTACCAGATCTGCGAACACTTTGTGTTACAATTTGTTCATGGTCAACTATTTGTTCAGGTTAAACAATTTCTTGTTGAATGCTAGATCCAATTTCTTGTGTATCCGGTTGTGGTTCCTGAAGTTCTTAAAGCTCCACAAACCTCCCACTTGCCTCTTCCGTCAGAAACTTGTTTTCTAGGAATTCAGCTTTTCGAGAAATAAATATCTTATTCTCAATGGGATTGTAGAAGTAGTATCCAAGACAATCTTTCGGATACCCTACAAAGATACACTTGATTGAACGGGGTTCTAGTTTGTTTGAAGCTTCTTGTCTAACATAAGCTTCACAACCCCATACCTTGAGATAGGATAAAGATGGAACCCTTCAATGCCATATCTCATAAGGCATTTTATCTACCTTCTTGGTAGGTGCCATGTTTAGGAGACGAGCAGCTGTTTGTAAAGCATAACCCCAAAATGATAAAGGTAGAGTACTTCTACTCATCATGGATCGAACCATATCCAATAGTGTTCGGTTCCGCCTCTCAGATACACCATTATGTTGTGGTGTTCCAGGTGGAGTAAGTTGTGAAACAATTCCACAAGTCTTAAGATGATCCATAAAGTTTGTAGTTAAGTACTCACCTCCTCTATCAGAACGTAGAACTTTAATTGTTTTGTTGAGTTGATTTTCCACTTCACTTTTAAACGTTTTGAACATTTCAAATGCCTCATGTTTATGTTTAATCAAATAAACATATCCAAATCGACTTAAGTCATCACTGAAGGTGATGAAATATCTTTCACCATATCTAGTCATTGGCTTGAAAGGACCACATACATCCGTATGTATGATTCCTAACAAGTCCTTTGCCCTCTCGTTGGTACCCGAGAAAGGAGCTTTAGTCATATTGCCATGTAAATAAGATTCACATATATCAAATGAGTCATTCTCATTTGCCTTCAAAAGTCCACTCTTTTGAAGTTGGGATATGTGATTCTTGTTTATATGCCCAAGTCGACAATGCCATAGATAAATTTGACTCAAATCACATTTGGGTCTCTTGGTGAAAGTGTGGTATAAAGAGCCATGGTTAGTCTTTTCATCAAGGTTTACTTCATAAATTCCATTTAAAGGCCTAGCCTCAAAATAGAATACATTATTTTTGTAAACACAAATATCATCATTCATAAAGGAAAGATCAAATCCACATTGTTTCAACTTAGCAACCGAAATAATATTCCTAGTCAAGCTAGGAACATAATAAACATTCAAGAATGTCAAATACAAGCCACTAGGTAGTAATAAATCAAAACTTCCAATTGAATCCACCGCAACCCTTGCACTGTTTCCAACCCGGAGTACTACCTCGTTTGCCTTCAGTCGCCTACTCCTTTTGAACCCCTGCAACATATTACAAATGTGAGTTCCACAACCAGTATCAAATACCCATGTGTTAGGAGATAAATTATAAAGTTCTAGGTCTATCACATAGATACCTGAAGTGCCCTCACCGGCCTTCTTCTTCTTCAACTCCGCAAGATAGGTAGGGCAATTTCTCTTCCAATGCCCAACTTTGCCACATTCGAAGCACGCGTCTTCTTTGGCAACCTTTGCCTTCTTTTTGGGCGGACGGGATTGTTGGACAACTTTCTTGCCCTTTCCTTTGACAACCTTTGCTTTCCCATTGCCCTTGGAGTTGTTGGGGTGTTCTGGTCTAATTCTCTTCGTCCCACCTTCCTTGATCATGAGAACTTGAGTGGTTTTCTTAGGCAGATTATTTTCCGCGGTAATTAGCATCCCATGCAATTTCGGGATAGTCTTGTTCAAACCATTCATGTTATAATTCATGACGAAGGGATCAAATGACTTTGTCAAGGAGTTAAGGATCATATCCGTTGCTAGCTCTTCGGGCATCACAACTCCAAGACGTGCCAAATGATCAATGTGACTCTTCATCTTGAGCACATAAGAGCTAACCGACTGCCCATCCTCCATCTTGAAAGCATGGAAAGCCTGAACAGTTTCGAACCTTTCCGTTCTTGCAAGTTGTTGGAACATTTCCTTCAATTGATTAATCATGTCATAGGCTGAATGATTCTCCAAATCCTTCTGAAGGTCAGGAATCATGGTTGCCAACATTAGACATGATGCATCAATGGAGTCATCCATCTTTTTAAGCCATGCATCGTGTGCGGGCTTAGGGATGGCAGGGGGCTCTTCAGGAAGTGGTTCATTGAGAACATATTCTTTCTTTTCTTGTTTGAGAACTATTCTCACACTACGGTACCGATCTAAGAAGTTGGTGTGGTTTAGTTTTTCTCCCTCAAGGAGAGACCGTAGTGAGGTTTTGTTAGGAGCCGGGTTTGTTGTGTTTGGTGCCATCTACAAAATTCTAACAAGGTTCGATTTAGTAAATTATGATATTAAGTCCTTAATAATTAATACCCTTTCTTGTTTCATAAACTTTAATTAATTAAGGTCTAGAATCCAAGTTGCATTACGAATAAGTGGTTAGGTGTCCTTTATCCCGCCTATTCGAATCAACAAGGTAGGTAACGTTTTACCAATTATATCAAATATAATTTCTAGAGTTATGGGATCCCATTATAACATTTATAAGTTTGGCATGTTTGATCCCATCTATGCCTTGGATTTCTAATGCTTAGGTGACCTTTATCACAAAAGATTTCCAAACAAATCATCCCAATTAATGGACGTGTAGTTTTGCCAACTATTAATGGTTAGGTGTCGTTTATCCCATCAATATTGCAAAACTACTTCTTGTATCACTAGAAGACTCCAAGTGGTTAGGTATCCTTTATCCCACAAGGAAATACAAGTGATACATGAGTGTCTTTAAGAGGGACGGCATTGATTCGTATTTCGAAAGGGATTTGTATGTTTTACAATTCTAATTTTGAAAACATATGGTATCATGTAGATTGCATGCATCCAATGAACATGGTACCATTAAAATCTTATTTTGTTAATTGGTTCCTTAATCATAAAATCTCCATTTTATTGATTCTTTGTTTGTGGTCAAGATTACAATTAATATCCAATATTAAGTTTGAGTTTGATCACATACATGAGAACCAATTTTAATCCTAAATAATTACCATTATTATTTAGGGTTGGAGTTTGTAAAAGTTCATAAAATCTCCATTTTATTTCTTGTTTCATTGTCTTTTCAAAACTTGGCTTTTAAGGTTTTATAACAAAACCCATTTTAATAAAACCAATTGTATTACATCTTATGTTTTATATGTCAATTTGAAAATTACAAACTCCTTGATGATTATGTTTAATTATCTAGGTTGTCTAGCATGCAAAATCTTATTTTCATCCACAACATAAAATAATAAAACATTCAATCATCACATGCATGCATGGGTGCATAAACACAAGCCAACTAGTTTGATATTTCATGTGAGCCATACATGAAATATCAAGTCCAAACCTAGGGACAAAAGGGTGACAAAAACTCAACCAAATGATCTTCGATTTGGCTACAATTTTGCCAAGCCTTTTATAACATCAAATGATACTTGAACCACCATTTCTTGACACCATGAAGTGAGTTGTGATTTTTTCTTGGCCTCCATGAAACTTGCGACAGGAACAGTGGCAGGAAGGGTTTTTGTTGTGATTTTGTTGCTTTCCTCACTTCATTCTTGGTCATATTGATGCTAATACTTGTCAAAACTTAATGTATATACTAGATATAAAAGTTACCAACAAGTATATCACCAAAGGACCAAGATATTAATTTTTAAAAACCCTCCTTAACAGATTCGAAATCTGGACAGCAGCTATGCAGAAAGTGTTGCTGTTGGGTGCATTCTTCTTTTGGCCTTTTACTTCATTCTCTTGTTACAATTTGTAAAATATATAAAATACAACTATTCTAATACTTACAAAATGAATAAAAGAAGGAAATAACCAATTATTATTACAAACCATTTGAATAAAAGAATAGATTACAACCATATCGAATTTGAACACAAAACATGCATCAAATGGTCCTTGGCTTGTTTATGCACCATTTTATCACATAAAATCATAAGAAAATCAACACTTTGTTTTTCTAAGGCAAAAATTATGTAACCAAATGCATGCAAACATAAAATATAGTTGGTTACATAAAATCATAGATTAAACACTTGCATGTTGCCAAAGAAGCCATGCATGAAACTTTCATTCAAGAAGATGAACATTCATGGCTTCCAAAAACCAAGTTTATCCAAATAAACTTATTATCTAAACATGCAATATAGCCATGGCTCTGATACCAATTGTTGGAAATCAAATGTTCATGTAATGAGTTTCAAAAACTTGAAGTTGCAACGGAAGCAAAAATCATGAACACAAATTTCACTTCCAAGAGGATCATGCTACATACATGTAGAGATAAGATGAAGAACAAGCATAGATAGAGTTCAAGATCATACCCTTTCTTTTGTTCTTGGTTTGGACGATTTTGATGAGGCTAGGAATCAAGAAAGAATCCCTCTATAGTTGATCCACCACAAGCTTGAACACTCTTGAATGCTAGTTCCACAACTTGCATTGTAAGCTTCTTCTCTTGTTAATGCCAAAATCGGATTTTGCAAGGCTTAAGAGGAGAGTGTTTGGTTGATCTTTTCACAAGTTTTTGAATGTGTATTAACCTCAAAATGGCCGGCCACCCTTTTTTATATGAGAGGGAGAAAGTGGTTGATTAAAGAATACATGTTTTATTCATCCAATGGTCAAACCCTTGAAAGTGAGAAAGGAATATTGCATGCTTTGTTAAAGTTCTTACACATGCACAAGGCATGTGTATATGGCCGGCCACCATATCATTTAAATGATATAGGTTTGTTAAATTATATTATTTAAAACTTATACAATTAAGTTTTTATAAATAATACACATTTAAACTTGTGTTTAATGGATTAACACTTAAACCATCAATCATATAAATAAATCTATTATATATGCATTTTAATGATGTAAGTTTATTTACAATATGCATATATTATTTTATTTAATTTACCAACTAAATTAAATAAATGATTTATTTATAATTCAATTAAATCATTTAACAACTTAAATAATTTAATTATCATTCTTTATTAATTCATCACATATGAATTAATAATCAACCTTTAATATTGGAGTTATTATTATTTACCTCAAATAATAATAACTTACAAGATTAGATTGCAAGTTTAATATCATTTGATGTTAAATCAAATTTAATATTCTAAATGATCAATTGGTGTCAAACTTGTTGTTGGTGTGACCCTATAAGATCATGTGTTATTAGTAATATCATTTTATGATCATCCTTGGGCATATAGAACTAACAAGCCCAAGTTTGCAACTTTAATCCTTGTATTGTGGGCTCTCCACCTTCTCCTCCTCTTCATTTTTCATGACAAAACCTTCGTAATAAGGTTTCAAACGATGACCATTCACTTTAAACGTCTTTCCGGTTTGCAGGCTAATGGTCTCTATAGCTCCAAGCTCAAAAACGTTAGTGACCACAAAAGGTCCCACCCAACGGGACCGTAATTTACCAGGAATCAATTTAAAACGAGAATGGTAAAGTAATACCTTTTGTCCTTTTACGAATACCTTCCTCGAAATCATTTTGTCATGATACCCTTTCGTTTTTTCCTTATAAGTCACCTCATTTTCGTACGTGTCGTTTCGAATCTCCTCAAGTTCTTGAATATCAAGCTTCCTCTTTGTTCTGACTTCATCCTCATTCAAGTTGAATTGATTGACCGCCCAAAAGGCTTTGTGTTCCAATTCAACCGGTAATCTACATGGCTTCTCGAATACGAGACGATATGGGGTCATACCAATAGGCGTTTTGAACGTGGTTCGGTATGCCCATAATGTGTCTTCTAATCTAACGCTCCAGTCTTTTCTGTTGGGGTTAAATGTCTTCTCAAGGATTTTCTTGATTTGGCGGTTAGTGACCTCAGCTTGGCCATTCGTCTGTGGGTGGTAAGCAATGGAAACTTGATGTGTGACTCCATATTTCTTCAACACTGCTTCTAATGTACGATTGCAAAAGTAGGTCCCTCGATCGCTTATGAGGGCTCGTGGTGTTCCGAATCTTGAAAAAATTTGAGATTTGACAAAATCTACAACTTTTGCATCATTAGTACGGGTGGCCTTAGCCTCTACCCACTTGGACACGTAGTCCACCGCCACCAAAATGTAAGAAAAACCAAAGGATGGCGGAAAAGGTACCATAAAGTCTACACCATATACATCAAAAATTTCACAAACTAAAATTGGGGTAAGTGGCATTTGGTTTCTAGAACTTATGGACCCGGACTTTTGACATCTATCACAACTCACACAAAAAACATACGCTCGCACAAAAAACATACGAATCATGAAAGATGTGTGGTCGATAAAAACCACTTTCAAGAACTTTCGGTGCAGTTCGTTGGGGACCAAAATGTGCCCCACATGCATACGAATGACAAAATTAGAATAGATTGTACCTCAGTTTGATCGATACATCTTCGGATTAACTGATCTGCACAATATTTCCATAGATACGGCTCGTCCCATACATATCTCTTTGCTTCTTTCTTGATCTTGTCCTTTTGCCATCGGGAAACATCGTGTGGAATTTCCTTGGTGACCAAATAGTTGACTATGTCGGCATACCATGGCGCCACTTTTGTTGCAAAAAGGTGTTCATCTGGGAATGTGTCACGAGTGGGAGTGGAATCTTCGGGTGCTATGATGCAACTGAGATGATCCGCAACCAAATTCTGCTTTCCACTCTTGTCTTTTATCTCAAGAACGAATTCTTGAAGTAGCAAAATCCACCAAATGAGTCGCGGCTTGGAATCCTTCTTTGCAAGCAAATACCTAAGGGCTGCGTGATCGGAGAAGATGATCACTTTTGAGCCCAATAGATATTGACGAAATTTCTCCAAGGAAAAAACGATAGCCAACAGAATTTTTTTTTGTGGTGGAGTAATTGCTTTGCGCATTGTCAAGTGTCTTGGAGGCGTAATAGATGACATGTGGTACCCTTTCCTTCCTTTGTCCTAACACCGCTCCCACTACGTGATTGCTTGCATCACACATTATCTCAAATGGCAAACTCCAATCCGGTGATTGAAGTATTGGGGCGGTAATCAACATCTCCTTCAATTGGTCTAATGCTTGCTTGCATGCCTCAAAAAACTCAAATTCAACATCCTTTTTCAATAGCTCACACATTGGCCTAGCAATCTTTGAGAATTCTTTGATAAATCTTCGGTAAAATCCTGCATGACCAAGAAAAGAGCGTACCTCTCGGACACAAGTGGGCTAAGGCAACGATTGAATAACATATATCTTAGCTTTATCTACCTCCAACCCTTTTGAAGAAACGATATGACCGAGAATGAGACCTTGGTCGACCATAAAATGACATTTTTCATAGTTTAAAACAAGGTTGGTCTCAATACATCGTTCCAAAATTTTTTCAAAATTTTCAAACATTCTCCAAAAGAGTTTCCATAAACCATAAAATCGTCCATAAAAACCTCAATTATCTCTTCAACGTAATCCGAAAAGATGCTCACAATGCACCTTTGAAATGTGGTGGGGGCATTGCAAAGCCCAAACGACATCCGCCTATATGAAAACGTGCCAAAAGGACAAGTGAAAGTAGTCTTCTCTTGGTCCTCGGGTGCTACGGGAATTTGGTGAAATCCCGAATACCCGTCAAGGCAGCAATAGTGAGTTTTTCCCGCTAACCGTTCTAACATTTGGTCAATAAACGGTAGTGGGAAACGATCTTTTCGGGTTGTGTTGTTGAGTTTTCGGTAGTCTATACAAACACGCCACCCGTTTTGAATACAGGTGGGGACTAACTCTCCATGAGCGTTTTCAGTTACGGTTATACCTGATTTTTTTGGGACAACTTGAACTGGACGTACCCATTTGCTGTCAGATATTGGGTAAATCATACCGGCATTCAATAACTTCAAGATTTATTTCTTCACCACCTCCATCATCGGTGGGTTCAACCTCCTTTGAGCCTCTCGGGTTGGCTTGAAATCCTCTTCCATGAGTATCTTGTACATTTAAAGTGAAGGGCTTAATCCATTGATATGGGATATTGTCCAACCGATGGCTTCTTTGTAGCGCTTTAACGTTCGCACCAACTCACACTTCTCATCTTTTGACAACTTTCTTGAAACGATCACCGGTAATGTCTTCTCGTCTCCAAGATAAGCATACTTGAGATGGTCGGGAAGAGTCTTCAACTCAAGCTTGGGTGCTTGCACAATTGATGGCAACAACGTTTCGGTAGGAGTTGGCAATTTTATTTTTGGGGCATTGTACCTCTCTTTTTTCTTCTCATCTAGAAACGAAGCAACTTCCATGATCTAATCATCCACCTTGAACTTTTCCGCTAGCTCCTCCACTATTTTAACATCAAAATTTCTGTCTAGAACTAATGCTAGCACATCAGGGTTAGATAGACTAAAAGACTCTCCGGTTAGTGGTTCGATAATATCCGCAAAGTTCAAAGACGATACATCGGTGGGATATCTCATGGCATCATAAATGTTAAAGTTCACTACCTCCCCGTTAAATTCCATGGAGATAGTACCCGCACGAACATCAATTTTTGTAGAAGCGTTACTCATAAATGGTCTCCCTAGTGGAATGGAATTCAAGTTCGGGGCATCATCATCTCCCATGTCCACAACAAAGAAATCAGCTGGAAAAACCAACTCACCCACTTGTACTAACACGTCCTCCAATGGATGAGTACGCTGGTTCTCCTTAATGTTCCCAAATTTGAATTTTTGAAAACAGAAAATGGTAGAACATTAATTGAGGCACCGAGATCCAACATGGCACGTGAAACGGTAAGGTTTCCCATTTTACAAGGAACCGCAAAAACTCCGGGATCCTTGCGTTTGTTTGGTAGGCGTTTTTGTAAAATAGCGGAAACATTTTCGCCTACTTTTACCGTTCTATTGCCTCTTAATTTTTTCTTTGAAGAAAAAAGTTCCTTAAGGAACTTTGCGTATTTTGGGACATGTTTAATGGCATCCAAAAGAGGAATATTTACCTCAACCTTTCGGAATAGCTCCAAGATTTCTTCGTCTTCTTTTTCACGTTTCGTGTTCCTCAACCTTGACGGGAACGGTGGTGGTGTAACTTTTGCTTTAGTTTGAACTTGCTTTTGCTTCTTGTTGTTGCTTCATCCTTCTTCACCTCTAACTCATCTTCTTCGTCCTCGGGCATTCTTGGTCCATCATATTCCTTTCCACTTCGCAAGAACATAGTGCAAGCATTATGTTTCAGGTTCTTTTCTGTTTGTGCGGGTAGATTACCTTGTGACTCTATTTTACTCATCGAATTTGCAAGTTGCGAAACTTGTTGTTCTAAACTTTTGATACTTGCCTTTGTCTTATTTTGAAAGGCTTGAGTACTCGTGGCCAAGCTTTTCACTATGTCCTCCAAGGACATACCCAAAGAACTACTACTTCCTTGGTTTTGATTTTGGGGAGGAGGATAGTTATGGTGAGTTTGAGGTTGAAATTTTGATGGATGATTATTTGGTTGGTAGAGTTGGTTGTGGTGGTGGTTGTTGGTATCCCCAATTTTGGTGATTTCTCGGTTGATCGAAATTTCGTTGGTTTTGGCCGGAATACCCACCAACGGCTTGCACTTGTTCCGTATCTTCTTGAAGCATAGAGCACATGTCGGTTGGGTACCCATATTGGAGACAAATACCACAAGCTCTAATAGGTGGTGACTCTACTCCCTTATCCTTCGTTAACTGCATCACCGCCTTCGTTAGTTCATAAATTTTTTTCTCCATGTGCGGGGTTGACACTTCCTTAACCCCTCTTGGCGGGTCGGCATACCATTCATATTCTATTTGCGTGTGCTTTGAATCTTCTGACATCTTTTCTATCAAAGCTCGGATTTGAGACGGTGTTTTGTCTATCAAAGAACCTCCACTTGATGCATTGATGAGTCTCCTCTCCATCGGGGTGAGGCCTTCACAGAAATAACAAAAAAGTTGGTATTTGTTAATCCCGTCTTGTGCACATCAGGCACATAGTTTCTTGAAAAGCTCCTAATAGGTATGGAGAGCTTCTTTTTTCCCTTGCTTAATGCCAATTATCTCTCGTCTCAAACTCGAAGCTCTTGTCTTCGGGAAGTACTTGTCAAGGAAGAGTCGTGCAAGATCATTCCATGTGGTGAATGACCCTGGTGGTAGGTCATATAGCCACTCCTTGGTTGCGTATTGAAGTGAAAATGGGAATGCCCTTAACTTGATTTGGTCTTCGGTTACATCATGCGGCTTCATACCGACGCAAACTACATGAAATTATTTTAAGAATTTGTGGGGGTCTTCGTTCTCTAAGCCACGAAAGCTTGGTAATAAATGGATCAATCCCGACTTTAGCTCAAAGTTCATCATTGCGGGATAAGTGATGCACAACGGTTATTAGGTGACATCTTGAGTCGCCCAATCACGTAAGGTTCTTTCTTCGACCATGTGATGGTTTCGGGTAGGAGATCTGGTGATCTCTACCTTGGGTATATCAGGGATTGTATAGAGTGGTTGTGACGTATTTCGAGTTGGTGAGAACGATGGTGAGGATTCTTTTGATGAAGATTGTGTAGATGGGGATTTGTTGAATCATCAATTAGATTGAGTCATTTGTGCATGCGTTAATTAAGCCTTTTATTTTGCGTACATTTATGGGTGGGCCTGTCCATTCCATAATTAGTTTTAGTATATAAGGCATGCACGTACCCTAATTAGGGTTAACTTTTGTAATTCATTTCTACGGCACTCATAGATAATAGTTCTCTCTAAATTGTTCTTGAGTTGCTTTTTAATCATTCGACACCAGTTCTACAAATTGTGTGTTCTTGTTAAGTATTCTTATTCCACTTTGTTGAATCTAGATCCTATTTCTATGTTCTAACAATTGGTATCAGACCAGGAGATTTTGTAATTCATACATATCTCTTCTGTCGAGTTCTTAAGCTTTTATTCATAGATTTATCTCTGATTATCTTAATCGTTTTGATCGATTCTGGATATCAGATCTTGATCTTTTGTTTAAACTCTTTCTCGATTCAAACATAGATGTCTGATTCATACTTTAACAAGATCACATGGCTCACGACGATCAACACTCTCAATCCTTCAACCTGTCCAGTAGCATTGGCTCTACTACTAGAATCCCGATTTTATTCACCAGTGATTATGAAGTTTGGGCTCTGCATTTTGAAGATTATGTTCTTGGTATCAAAGAACATGGATCAACAATCTGGCAGGCGATCACAAATGAAACATTTGCTCACACAGGCACAAGGAAGGTTATCAAAACCTTGAAAGAATACAACGATCTTCTCGTTGCTCACACCTACATTCCTCAAGACGAAAAAGGCAAACTGATGTGCAACATAAAAGCCTTCAGAATCATTCGATTTGCTCTTCAATCAGATACTCTCCGACTGGTCAGTTTGTGTGAGACTACAAAGGAGATTTGGGACAGACTACAAGAATTATATTCTGGAGATGCCGATCTTGAGCACTCTGTTCAAACCACTCTTCTTTTCGACTTCGAATCTTTTGAACAAGCTCCAGACGAAACCTTAACTCAAGTTTTTAATCGTTACAATCATCTTCTTAGCAGGTTGTTAAAGTACAAAATTGCAAGAATAGTTACTTAGCAAAAGGTCACATTCTTGAACAGTCTCCGATCGGAGTGGAAGGCCATTGTCTCAACAATAAAGGCACACGACCAATTCAAAACCTACACCTTGGCAAAAGTGATGGGTATTCTCAAATCTCATGAGAAAGATATTACCTCCGAAGTGAAAACGACTACAAGTATGGGTTCCCTTGCTCTTGTTGCAAAGGGAAAGAAAGCGAATGATGATGATTCGGAATCTGACCTTTTCGATGAAGAGCTGACAAGGGAGGATAAAGCTCTTATGGTGTCAAATCCCAAGAAATTCTTCAAGAAAAACTTCTCCAAGTTCAAGAACAGAAGTCGACAGGGAAGTTTAAGTGCCGACAAACCAAGGGAGGATGTTCAAAGAAAGCCAAAGTCTGATGATGATAAGAAGCTAGTTGGTGACTCGAGTTATCAGTGCCACTATTGTAAAGGCAATAACCAGTTCGTGAAAGATTGCTTGCTCCGAAAACAGATAGAGAAGAAGGAGCAGGTGAAGGATGAAGCATACTATGCAAAGAAGATTGCAAACTTGAAGAAAGATGATGCTTTAACCATCAAGTCAGCTTTTGTGGTAAAGGGGGACAGTAAGTACGGTGCCGTCAAGGTCTGGTCAAGGGATTCTAATGATGAAGAGGTGAGAAAGCCAACGCACGGTCAATGCCTTATGGTGAAGGGTGACAGCTCCGAATTCAGGGGGTACTCCACAGATGGGTGCCAAACGTCAGCGAGTTGTTTCGCAGCGAAGCCTGTTTCGGAACAAGTTGAAGAATGTGAGGCTGTCGTAAACAAGGTACACTCAATCCTTAAATCTTTAAATATTTGCTCTTCTAGTTATGATAAAGAATTAGATGATCTAAGGTTCACTATCTCTAGTTTCAGTGATAGTTTAAAACGAACACGACTTAGTAATTCTAACCTAAATGATCAATTGAGCAGGATATCGCTTAAGAATAAGGAGAGGCGAATGAAAATTGATACGTTGGAGTTCGAGTTAATTAGAGCTAGGGATGATGTTATTTATGTTCAAAGAGATAATTTGTTGCTTATTAAACAGCGAAACTTTTTTTGTTTAATTGCAAAACGTCTTTACAGCAATATTACTCAATTACACCTTGATTGTGATATAGGCAGGGGCTTGCACAATATGATTTTGCCCTTTCTGGAATTGAAAGAGGATGAAATCGATGTTGAATGTTATAAATGCGAAACCATTGTTACATCTGATGATGTTTCGGAAGCCTATCGTATCGGACTTGACAAGATTGAAAATTACATCCAGTCCAAAGAACATAAAAGCATGCTTAACGAATACTTATCTGAAAATGATAAAGCAGAAATTAAAACTGCCACCTTAAAGAAATTTAATTCATTAAGCTCAAAATTGAATTCCGAAGATACTCTCAATACTGAGAATATTTCCGACTTTGACGAAAGCGAAATGAGTGAAATATCAGTTGATGATGAGGTTGACTGTTCTGTTTTTGTGAACAATCATACTGAATCTAAGAAAATATCATTTCTGAAAATTCAGTTGCTTTTGCAATAATTGTTGAAAACAAAGGATCACAAGCCTTAAATGAAGAAGCAACAGTTTTTCCAAAAATTCAAACTGTTCCGAATCAAGTTTTCATTATACAAGGCCTGAACACTAAAGATACTTCAAAAGTTAAAGTCCTTGTTGATAACGATAATTCCGATGGTTGTGATACCTTCTTTTGGTCAGAACCAATTGATAACTCAGATGAAACCAAAGGTCTTTCCGAAATGACCTCCTGGAAGTCCCAAGGCAAGTACATATCACGATCTCTGAATCGCAAAGATTCATTCTCGCAGCCAGGAACCAGTGACACAAATCATTTTCCGAACTCTATCTCTAGTGCTTTTAAATCGATACCAACAAAATCCTCAACATCAGTATCTCGCATTCATAAGTCTCCTGAAGAGCTTATTGCAAAAAGGAAACAGATGAATGCAAGATACAAAAAGAATTTGAAGGAACGAAAACAATTTTGGAGAAATAAAGACACTTTCAATCCTACTTCAAATTCCAATCAAAAGGTTGGTAACACAAAACAGACTTTTCCGAAATCACAACCAAGTTCATCCACAAAACAGACTTTTCTGAAATCTCATATCTTTGTGAAAAAGGTTGAAGTTCTCAAAACACCCGAACCCACAAAGAAAAATCCTTTCAATCCTACTCTTAATTCTAACGATTTAAAGGGAAAAGCCAAACTTTATCTTGAACCTCAACAAAAGCCAATTTTCAAAGAAACAAAATTTTTACAAGCTCAAAAAGAATGTTACCTTAGGAACCAAACACTCGTTCCATTCGGTAATATCTTCAAAAGGTTTGAAAAGTCATCCAACTCCAATTCCAAAATCCAATACTTTTGTTCAAACAAAATCTCGCTTTGCTAAAGAAGTTTTGCAAAATACCAAAACAAAAGTATTTCGCTTCGAAAACGAGAAAAATCAACCCTCCAAGAAGAAATCATTTTGGGTTGACAAGTCTAACATATTCCCTATTTTCCAGAAATTCTCACAAGGACCCACATTGGTTTCGGTTCCTAAATCTCTCTAAATTGTGCAGGTAATACGTGACGAAAAGTATGATCCGGAATGATACATAGATAGTGGTTATTCGCGTCACATGACAGGAAGAAGAGAAGAACTGCGAGAGTATCATTCGTTATGAAATGGAGGAAGAATACGCTATGGCAATAATGCGGCAGGAGAAATCAAAGGCTATGGCATGATTACTAATGGCAAACTCTCAATTTGGAAAGTGGCTTATGTAGAAGGACTCCAACACAATCTAATCAGTGTTTCGTAATTGGTAGTTGGAACTGGGCTTAAAGTTGTTGGATTTGGTGTCTAAGCCATGTCTTATAATTTTATTTATCTTGTTAATTGAAGCAAAGTCCATTTGCGTTGCCCTCATAGCTGGAGGATTAGTGTAGAGTTCAGTAGATAGAAAGGTTGATTTATTAATTGTTTAATAAATCAATAGAAATAAATAAATAGTTTATTAATATATTGAAGTGTTAATATATTAATTAGAAACTATATTAATTAATTAGGAATTAATCTAGAATTAATTGGATTTAATTTGAGATTAAATTAATTAATTAAAGTACATGGACTGGTTTGAAATTATTCAATAGTTGAATAACTGGCAAGAGAGAAGCCAGGGGCCAAAAGTGGCGCCACCCTGGAGGCTCCCTCTAGGGTTGGCGAAAACCCTAATAAGGGTTTAAGGGATCTGGTCCAAGTGGTCAACAGGCTTACCCACTTTGGAGACTCCTCTAGGGTTTCAGGTGTACCCTAGGAGGCTATATAAGGAACCCCCTGGCACCCTGAAATTCATGCCTCCCTCTACTCTCTGTTACTCTGCTGTACTCTCTTCTCCTTTACTTTGGGTGTGACTTGCATTTGAGGCAGGATCTGTTTGCTGCTAGCTTCAAGAACAAGATCAAAAGGTTGGTTAATTCTTATTTTGATCTTTAGAAATAAATGTTGGCCTTAGGTTTTTAGTTTATATCTTCATAGAAGAAAACATAGATCTTTTAGGGTTGCATGTGAACTTAGGAATTTTGTAGTTCATTGATTGTGCAATACCCTTCAGTGGTATCAGAGATATGGCTTGTTTTCTTATGATTTGATATAAACTGCTTGACTTGACCTAAAGGGTTTTTGAAATTAACCATTTTGAGAGGCCATGATCGATTTCAAGGCTAGGGTTTCCTAACCCTAGCCGCTACCCCCTATGGTCCCCTCTTTTTGCTTGCCTTTGATAGTTGGTGGTTATTTTTGGTAACTATTGAATAATTAAAATAACAGGAACCCCTTATCTTTGATTGCAATTTTCGTGGACTAGGGGTAAGGGTTAGGAAATTAATTTGAATAATTTTTGTGATTCCCTTATTTGATTTAATTAGTTTAATTAATTGTTAATTAAAAGATCAATTAAATCAACTTAAAGAATTAATTTAAATTTTTGAAAAATTGATATAAATTAGCGAAAATTAAGAATAAATTAATTCTAAAATATTTTAATAGGATTAAAATATACCTTATATATTTATGATTAAAAGTTAATATTTATATATAAGATAAATTGGTTAGTCTTACCGTTAGTAGGCCTCATTCACAAAACTTTCCTATAAAGAGGGTATAAGGTGACTGCCTATAAAATGGTAGTCTAATGGGTATCTACTCTTACCCACCGCTCTCAGTCATGTGTCGTTAGCCGAACAGGTTTGATAGAACCGCTAAGCCTCTTAAAATTATAATGCTATAATTGAAAGTACTAGAACATTGAACAAAACCCAATCTAGTTACTTTAGGTTCAAAAATATGAATTGGTGCTAATCCATGGAATTGCACATTGCACTTTGTGGAACGTTGGTGGAGCGTGTGTGGTTTACCGGCACGCCAACTTGGGTCCGCAAAGAGTCAAAATGGGTTTCTCGATTTTGCCACTATTGACGGATCGTGTGTGGTTAACCGGCACGTCAATTAAAGATAGTAATTGACTTCGAGAGTACCGAGCTAATTTGCATGGTTATTCACACTTGGTTTGTGATCCTCGGTATCCCAGTCACAAACAGCAGGGCATTCCTGAGATTAAAACATGCTATTGAACAGTTCAATAAATCTCAAAAGAAACTAGGAATTCCATTATAATTTGATTATGTTTCCGTGGTGGAATTGGCTGAATCGTCATTTGCCTACCTTATAAAATTTACAATAAAGATTACGGCATCCCTCTTCGATATTGTAGATTGTTATTGTAGGATCCTAGCCTTATATTTATTCTTGGGTGAATATAAGGATTATTTATTAATCTCTAATTAAAACTACCTTCTTCTTATTCAGATGTCTTCTGACCAATCCGTTCCCAACTCGAACCTCGGTAATGTCACCTCGATTCTGTCATTGTGCTCAAAAGTGACGTTGGACGGCACTAATTACAATGATTGGATCCGCAACATCAAAATGGCTTTAAGGTTTGAACATAAAGAGTATGTTCTGGAAACCGGGCTGGTTGAGGTTGACCCATATACCGCTACTCCCGAGGAACTCGCCTCGTACACCAAACACTCGGATGATGCGACCAAAGTGGCCTGCATCGTGATCGCTACCATGAACCCTGAACTGCAGCGTATTTATGAGGAATACTGGCCTTACGAGATGCACAAAGAGCTCGCAGAAAAGTTCCGCAAGCAAGACCGCATCGAAAGGTGTGAGGTGGTTAAAGCATTCACTAACGGCAAGCCTAAGGATGGAGAGTCCATCTGCACTCATGTGCAAAGGATGCAGGGTTATGTGGAAAGGCTTAGAAAGCTGGAGATGCCTATACATGAGGATTTGGCTGCTGACATAGTGCTGAATTCTCTACCCAGTTCTTATGACCAGTTCACACTGGCTTATCATTTGAACAACAGTAATGCGACTTTGGCTGAACTACACTACATGCTTCGTACTGCTGAAGACGGAATGAAAGGGAAAAGTGTCCTCCCGATCAACCCGCATATCCTGGCTATTGGATCTGGCAAATGAAAGAATAGGAAGGGCCCTCCAAAGCAAACTGGAGGGAAAAGACTCATGTCGGGTCATCTAGCAGTGCCCCGAGAGCCAAGTCTTCCGGCATTCCGTACGTCACGAACCCCAAGGAAACCGACTACTTTTACTGCAAGGAAAAGGGTCACTAGAAGAGAAGCTGCCCCAGGTATATGCAAGACATCAAGGATGACAAAGTAAAGCCATCACAAGCAGGTACATATTATATATCTAATAACTCATATTCTTCCTGCTCTTGGGTCCTTGATATCGGATGTAGTTTTCATATTTGTTTTGATTTGCAGGGCCTAGAGGAAAGTAGGGAGCTGGAGCACGATAGATTGAACCTGGTCATGGCCAATAGGCGAACGTCACCTGTTACCAAGATCGGTGTCTATAGACTAGTGCTTAGTAGTGGAGTTAGATTAGACTTACATAATTGTTGCTATTCGCCTGATATGGCAAAGAACATAATTTCTTTTCATGCATTGTCTAAACAAGGCTTTTATTATGAGTTTAATAAATTGAATGGTTCAATTTCAGTTTTCAAAAATGATGCTTTTATATTTAATGCTATGCCTTGTGATGGAGTGTATGAGACTATTATGTTTGTTGATAATTATGGTAAAAATGTTTTAGCTATTGATTCTTCAAGCGGTATAGAAAAGGCGTGTTTGTGGCACTGTCGCCTTGGCCATATTAATAAGAGACGCATCGCCCAACTCCAAAAGGATGGATTGTTGGAATCATTCGACCTAAAATCGGACGATGTATGCGAATCTTGTTTACTTGGCAAGATGAAAAAATCACCATTCAAAGGTTCCTTTGAAAGAGGTGAAGGTCTGTTGGACATCATACACACAGATGTGTGTGGTCCCTTCAGAACAACCACAAAAGATGGCACACGGTTCTATGTGACCTTTACTGACGATTTTAGTAGATATGGTTATATCTACTTAATCAAGAATAAGTCAAATACCTTTGAAAAGTTCAAAGAGTTTAAAAATGAAGCAGAAAATCAATTGGGCAGAAAGATAAAGATGCTTAGGTCCGACAGAGGCGGTGAGTATCTTAGCATCGAGTTTCTCGATTATCTTAAGGAATGTGGAATAGTTTCACAGTTGTCGCCTCCAAGGACACCGTAGTTAAACGGCGTTGCTGAGAGACGAAACCGAACCTTGTTGGACATGGTTCGTTCCATGATGAGTCGAGCTTCGCTTCCAATCCATTTCTGGGGGTATGCCTTAGAGACTGCCGCCCATATCCTCAACCTTGTCCCAAACAAGAAGGTTGTGAAAATACCGCACGACATGTGGACAGGGAAAGTTCCCTCATTGGCACACATCAAAGTCTGGGGCTGTGAGGCTTTCGTAAGATGAGAGACTCAAGACAAGCTCATGGAAAGAAGTGAAAGGTGTTTCTTCATCGGATACCCGAAACAGTCATTTGGATACTTGTTCTACAGACCGAGCGAGGACGTGGTCTTTGTAGCAAGATGAGGATTCTTTCGAGAGAGAAAACTCATTTCCAAAGAGGACAGTGGGAGTACAATTGATCTCGAAGAAATTCAGGAGACGCCCGATGAACCAACCTTAGGAGAAACTAGCAACCAACATGAGGAAGAAGTTCCTGTTGGACCAACCGACATCTCATTACCTCTTAGACGTTCGGGTAGAGTTAGCATGCCACCCGGGTTTTATGGTTTCCATATCACTTCGGATGGTGACACGTTAGTCAGTGATCGTACGTTGACTAATTTGGATGAGCCAACTAACTACCATGAAGCAGTGGCGGGCCCCGAGTCTGCCAAGTTGAAAGAGGCAATGGACAGCGAGATTAAGTCCATGTATGACAATCAAGTTTGGAACTCGGTTGACAATGTGCCGGGTCGTAAGACAGTCGGGTGCAAGTAGATCTTCAAGAAGAAGACCGACATGGACGAAAAAGTACACACTTTTAAAGCTCGGCTGGTTGCGAATGGATTCACTCAAACCCCGGGGGGTTGACTATGATGAAACCTTCTCACCAGTAGCCAAGATTAAGTCAATTATGATAATGCTTGTCATAGCTGCGTTTCATGACTATGAAATTTGGCAGATGGATGTCAAAACCGCTTTCCTTATCGGGAAACTGACTGAGGATGTTTACATGAATCAACCAGAAGGTTTTGTAGACACAAAGCATCCTGATAAAGTGTATAAGCTTGAGAGATCAATCTACGGGGTGAAACAAGCATCTCGCAGCTGGAATCTTTGCTTCCATGAGAAAGTCAAAGAGTTTGGCTTCTCTAGGAGTGAAGATGAGTCCAGTGTATATGTCAAGGCTAGTGGGAGTATAGTCACTTTTCTGGTGTTGTATGTTGATGACATATTACTCATGGGAAACGACATTCCGACCTTGCAAGATGTCAAGTCTTCGCTCGGGAAGTGTTTCGCCATGAAAGACCTTGGAGAAGCTGCTTATATTCTCGGGATAAGAATACCGAGAGATAGAAAGAGAAAATTAATAGGTCTGAGCCAGTGTATATATTTGGAAAAGGTGTTAAAAAGTTTTAACATGGAAAATTTCAAAAAGGGAGAACTACCAATCCAGAGTAATGCCAAGTTGAGTAAGACTCAAAGTCCGAGTACCGATGAGGAAATAGCTGAGATAAGTCGGGTACCTTATGCTTCGGCAGTAGGGTCGATCATGTATGCTATGACATGTACTCACCCGGACGTATCCTTTGCATTGAGCATGGTTAGTCAGTACCAGGGTAATCCTGGAAAGGCACACTGGATAGCGGTCAAGAACATACACAAGTATCTACGAAGGACAAAGAATATGGTATTAGTCCTTTGTGGCAGTGATGACTTGAAAGTGAGTGGATATACAGATGCCAGCTTCCAGACAGATAGGGACAGTGGTCGGTCCCAGTCGGGCTGGGTATTTCTTTTGAACGGTGGAGCGGTCACTTGGAAAAGTTCCAAGCAAGAAACGGTGGCTGATTCAACGTGCAAAACAGAGTACATTGCAGCGAGTGAAGCATCTAAGGAAGCGGCTTGACTGAAGAACTTTATCGGTGACCTTGGAGTTGTCCCGAGCATTCAGGAGCCGGTGGAACTTTTCTGCGATAACGAAGGAGCGGTCGCTTTGATAAAGGAACTGTGAGACCATGGAAAGTCCAGGCATATCGAAAGAAAGTACCACTATATTCGACATCAAGTTGAAGAAGGTCACTTACTGGTTAAGAGAGTATCATCAGAAGACAATCTTGCAGATCCTTTGACTAAGGCACTGAGTAGGATCAAGCACAATCAGCATGCTCGGAGCATTGGACTGAAGGATGATATTAGTTTTAGTAATTAGATAGATTTGAAACTTGTAACAGTATAAATGTAATTGACTTGGTGATTTTATAATGGAGATTTATAAATAAGTATTGTTACTACCTTTGTCAATTGTTTATTATTGTGTTTCTATATTTGCATGTTTAACTTCCTAAGTAATTAGATTATTTGAAATTCCACAGTCGATCATACTGTTAGGGAGTAAGTATGAACGAAGACTGTCATGAATCGGTTGTAGATTGTCTAAAGAGTTACACATTGCAGTAAGACTGCTACAACGTTCATGAGTACTTAGAAAATAGAGATTTGAGTATTGGATAAACCCACGCTTAACAGATTGCTTCATGGATTACATCACGAGCAATGTTAAGACGATAATATCCTTTGATCTTTAAGTGGAGAGATATGATCTGTAATTTGCGAGACGGTTGCTCATTGATAATGCAAAAACGGCTCGGTAACTCGGTGTTATAAAACGCATTGTTGTGAGTACTCTAGCTGGTAAAAGGTATAGACATATAAGTCGAAACTTATCCGTCCCCTGAACCGATAGGGAAACAGATATCTATAGGCCTCTCGATGATTTTGAAGTTGACTGAAAGTGTTAGCCAACCGGGACTGAATTGATGTGTTCAATTAGCAGTCTTAAAGTCATAAGCAAATCAGAAATCGAGAAACAGAGTATCAGACCAAGATTGATCTTAATCCATGTCTTGAGTCTGAAAATATCTTGTTGGATGGAGGATAATCTGATCACTTATCTTTGGACAGAACTGACTGGGTCAGAGTTCATAACAGTTTCTGGGAAACCGATATTAGTCAGAAGGTAAATGGACAATTAAAGTCATAGACTTATCCAAGTGGGAGACTGTTGGATTTGGTATCTAAGCCATGACTTATAATTGTATTTATCTTTTTAATTGAAGCAAAGTCCATTTGCGTTGCCCTTATAGCTGGAGGATTAGTGTAGAGCTCAGTAGAGAGAAAGGTTGATTTATTAATTGTTTAATAAATCAATAGAAATAAATAAATAGTTTATTAATATATTAATTATTAATATATTAATTAGAAACTATATTAATTAATTAGGAATTAATCTATAATTAATTGGATTTAATTTGAGATTAAATTAATTAATTAAAGTACAGCGACTGGTTTGTAATTATTCAATAGTTGAATAACTGGCAAGAGAGAAGCCAGGGGCCAAAAGTGGCGCCACCCTGGAGGCTCCCTCTAGGTTTGGCGAAAATCCTAATACGGGTTTAAGGGATCTGGTCCAAGTGGTCAACAAGCTTGCCCACTTTGGAGGCTCCTCTAGGATTTCAGGTGTAACCCAAGGAGGCTATAAAAGGAACCCCCTGGCACCCTAAAATTCACGCCTCCCTCTACTCTCTGTTACTCTGCTGGACTCTCTTCTCCTTTACTTTGGGTGTGACTTGCATTTGAGGCAGGATCTGTTTGCTGCTAGCTTCAAGACAAGATCAAAAGGTTGGTTAATTCTTATTTTGATCTTTAGAAATAAATGTTGGCCTTAGGTTTTTAGTTTATATCTTCATAGAAGAAAACATAGATCTTTTAGGGTTGCATGTGAACTTAGAAATTTTGTAGTTCATTGATTGTGCAATACCCTTCAAAAGTAACCTTTGATGAAGATTGTTCGGAATTGATAGAAAAGAGGACAAAGAAGATTGTTCTAAAGTCTAAGCGAAAGGGTGAAATGGATATGAAGCCTATCACAGGAAATCCCGCCATCTGCTTACTTACCAAAACTGCAAACGATGATAGCTGGTTATGGCACAGACGCTTTTCTCACATGAACTTCAGAGATATTAACAAGCTCCTACTTGGTGATCTAGTGCGAGGCTTACCGCTACTGAAGTATGATAAAGATCGTTTATGTGATGCTTGCGAACTCGGAAAACAAAGCAGAAAGAGTCACTCCACAATTATCAACACAAAGATCATTGAACCTCTGGAACTTTTACATATTGATCTTTGTGGTCCATCTGTAATAGAAAGTGTAGCTCACAACAAGTACATTTTGGTTATAGTGGATGATTTGTCTCGTTTCACATGGGTCTTCTTTCTTTAACAGAAATCCGAGGCAGCCACAAACATGATAAATTTCATCAAGCAAGTAGAAGTACTTCTCCGAAAGCAAGTTCGGATGATTCGAAGTGATAATGGCACGGAGTTCAAGAATCAGGTTCTCGATGATTTTCTTGTCAGCAAAGGAATTTCTCATAATTTTTCCGCTCCTTACACACCTCAACAAAATGGAGTAGTGGAATGACGCAATCGCTCTCTCTGTGAAGCTGCTCGCACCATGCTTTCTTTTGCGAAACTTCCTTTGTATTTCTGGGCCGATGCCATCGCAACAGCTTGCTTTACTCAGAATCGATCAACCATCAATAAAAGATTTCTACTCACTCCTTATGAAATTCTCAACAAGAGAAAACCGAATGTGAAATTCTTTCATGTTTTCGGATCAAAGTGCTTCATTTTGAACTCGAAGTAGAAAAGAGTTAAGTGGGATGAGAAGGTGATGAAGGAATTTTTCTAGGCTATTCTTTAACTTCCAAAGCCTATCGTGTTCTGAACAAACGATCTCGGAATATTGAAGAAACTTACTATGTCACCTTTGATGACAAGTACAATTCCAGAGCACAACATCCTGGAAAGAAATCGCAAGAAATCTTCCCTAAGTCAAATCTCACAACGATTCCTCTCATGAACTTGTATGAGGAATTCATGAATCTGTTCGATGAGCCTGAAACTGCGAAATCAGCAGAAAAACACCCACCTGATAATCAAGGAGATGAACTTCTGAAAATTGTAGACAATGCAGTCAATGAATCCGAATGTACTCCAGAAGTATCACCTATTCCGACTCCGAATTCGGACAATTCAATACCCATTCCAGAATTCCCGATTCCGATTTCTACTGAAAATCAACCTCCAATAAATAGTTTCGAATCTCTACCCCAGAGGGAGAATCCTACACCTATCTAGGGGGAGGGACCACCTACTGTACTGGCGGAGCCTATTACTGTTGTCGAGGGGGAGCACACAAGTGTCACAAATAACGAATCTCATGCAATCTTCCAGGGGGAGAATGTGAATGAAAATAATGGAGATGACACTTAATCAGAGGCACAATCAGAAACAGAAGAAATTTTCACAGAAATCAATCATGAGTATGATCCAAACTATCCTCCAATGTTAAAATGGACGAAAGATCATCTACAATCATAGATAATCGGAGAAACGTCAGGTGTTTTAACAAGAGCTCAACTAAAAGCGAATCAAACTGCATTATTTTAAAAAATGGAATTTTGTATGTTCAATTCGTTTATTTCAAAAATAGAACCCAAAACGGTCAAAGTTGCACTTGATCATACTGACTGGGTCCAAGCTATGCAAGATGAGCTGAATGAGTTTGAACACAACAAGGTCTAGAGATTAGTTCTGACTCCGGATAAAGCATCTGTTCTCGGAATGAAGTGGGTATTTTGAAATAAACTTGACAAAGAAGGTAATGTCATTCGGAATAAAGCTCGATTGGTAGTCAAAGGCTATTGCCAAGAAGAAGCAATCGACTATGAAGATACTTTCGCAACTGTTGCAAGATTGGAATCAGTTCGGATCTTTCTTGCATATGCGGCACACAAGGGATTTGAGGTCTACCAAATGGATGTTAAGTGTGCATTTCTGAACAGATAACTAGAAGAAACCGTCTATGTCGAACAACCGCCAGGTTTTGTCAGCAAGCATCCAGATCACTGTTACGTTCTGGATAAGGTGGTTTATGGTCTGAAGCAAGCTCCAAGAGCATGGTACAAAATGTTGACTCGCTTCCTCAAGCAGTCAAAATTCAAGCAAGGCTCTGTCGATCTAATCTTCTTTCGCAAAAAGGAAGGAAACCATCTCATGATCGTTCAAATTTATGTTGATGACATCATTTTCGGATCTACTCATCCAATTTTAACAGTTGAGTTCCGAAAACTAATGGAAACAAACTTTGAGATGAGTTCAATGGGCAAAATCAACTTTTTCCTAGGTCTCAACATCAGACAAAGTTCAGAAGGAATCTTCATAAATCAAGAAGCTTACACCAAGTCACTCTTAGAGAAATTCGGAATGATGGGAGATTCAAAAGTCAAAGTTCCGATGACGTTCGGAACTAAGCTCACTCATTCTCTGGAGAAACCTGCAGCAGATATTACACTTTATCGTCAAATGATAGGTTCACTTCTTTACCTTACTTCTAGTCGACCTGACATTATGTTTGCTGTATGTTATTGTGCTAGATATCAGGCTAATCCCAGAGAGCCACATCTTACTGCTGTTAAAAACATATTCCGATATCTGAAGAGGACAACTTCACTTGGGCTATGGTATCCTTCAGGATCTGGATTTTTTGTACAAGCATTCTCAGATGCAGATCTTGGTGGATGTGGACAAGATTGGAAAAGTACCTCAGGAGGATGTCAACTTTTAGATGTCAAGCTTGTGAGCTGGCAGTCTAGAAAACAGACATGTGTTTCATTCTCCACGGTTGAAGCAGAATACATTGCTGCTGCTTCCTGTACCTCTCAGATTATTTGGAATCAAAACCAACTGAGGGATTATGGAATTAGCATTAAACGTATTCCACTTTATTGTGACTCCGAAAGTGTGATTCGGATTTGTCACAATCTAGTGCAACATTCAAAGACGAAGCACATTGCACTCAGATACCATTTCATAAAGGATCATGTTGAAGACGGTAACATTGAAATCCATTTTGTTCGCACAGCAGATCAACTAGCAGACATTTTCACCAAGGCCTTACCTGAACTCACTTTCAATCGAATATGACAAGGGCTTGGAATGATGGAAGCTGAATCCGTTCCGAAATCTCCTTAATATTCCGACTGATTCCGAATTTCGGAAAGCCTCGGAATCGCAACTGAAAATCAGTGGATTCGGAATGGATGTATCCTTTTGTACACTTTGTTTGTTTTATTTTTTACTTTATTTATTTTGTTTTATTTTTGCCTCATTTTTCTTCTATAGTTTTCACTTTTATTTTCACCTATCAAGACAACAAAAATATGTTTTATTTTCAAAGTTTTTTTTGGGTATATCTTATTATTAAAATTACCAAAAAGATTTTTCTTTGTTTTGTTTGATATTGTTTTTTGTTTTTATTTTTATTTTTATTTTTATTTTTGTGTTGCTTCATTACAAAAATTCCAAAAAGAATTTTTTTTGTTTTGTTTTGTTTGTTGTGTTTTTGTTTGTGTTCAGTTCACAGAAAAGGATCCAAAAGGCAAAAGATGGCAACTTTTTATTACACTAAATGAAGGAAGTACAGAACATAAAAATAAACAATACATCATCTTCCTAAACTTTATAATAGTGCCAACTGGGGGGATCACCGAGATGGAAAGCCTGGTGGATTCGCAGCTCACTCTAATCCATAAAGAGCCGTGTTCCGTCAGCCAGCATCACGTGATACTGGCTGTGGGGAGTTGTGCGAGAGATCACTGCCGGCCACCACCCCCTCCTGTGCCAGACCTCTACAAGGTCAAACTGTTTATACTCCACCAAGATTTTTAGTGGGACAGGATGCAGGTAGGGATAGCTTGTGTGAACCGTCAGGGGACCACCGGTCTTACCATCGTTGAGGGTGGTCATCTTCACCTCATAACGGTGATTCCAAGCTCCAATGATCACGCCGCCATAAACACCACCAGCGTACTCTCCTTCTTGCATCTTGACTTCGACTTTGTCGTAGTGGTTGTAGGGACGCAGAGCCATCAATCAGTTCTTCTGTTGGTATTCCTTTTCTAGTGTATTTTTTTGCTTCTAACGAATGATCCTTTTATAGGCAGAAAGCAACCGGTTTGTCTTCCCAATTATAGTGATTAATTTACTTTTTGGAGTAATTTATGAACTTTGCAGCCATAATTGCACTTCATTAAGGCAGAGACGGCTGATTGGGAAACTGATTGGACGCTTCCCTCTTATTCGCCTGAGCATTTAATGGATTCTTCATGATGACTGATATTGACGTCAGCAATCTACGACTTGATCATCATTTTTGATCTGACGTGTGTTTTTCTTTTGTATACATTTTTATATAAAACTCAAAAATATTTTTTTATACTGAGAATGAAACTTTGAATTGATGGAACGTTTCTCTCTACACTTTCAAAGTACCAAAAATGAAATCTGATGATTATTGAAATTTAAACCCATTTCGATATATGGTTTCAAAAACTCTAGTCAAAGATCGCAAATCATTTTCACCATGATGCGCTGTGAGACTCGCCAAACTTTCTTGACCAATCTATCAATTCTCCATTTAACTCATTTCCATATAACTGCAACCCTTATGAAGGTTTTCAGCATCACCACTGAAAACTGATGGTCACACAATAAATGTGTTAATGATTTCGAAATTGATGTCACCACATTTCCGAATGAAACTGAAACATCCTATCACCCTCTTGGAATTGACGGATTCTTTTGCGAAATCTCAAAACTTTTCATTTTCTGAGTGATCTTAATGAAATATACTAGACCAAAGTTATTTCTTCCCATAAGATCTATTTTTTATTTTATTTTTCTTGAGATTTCCACACTTCCAACGTCACCTCAAAATATCCAAACCTACTTGTTATTAATGACTACACCGGTCAAACAAGTACGTTCTTCCGATTTCGGACTTATATCAAGTTTCGAAATTTGTTGGAAGCTAAACCAACCCAAAAAGGAACCTTCGAGTTCTGACACAAAGTCGTATGAAGATAAATCACAACAGAGCGTTTCAAACAATCCTATCAAAATTTCGATCAAAAAACTTAAAGTCAATCATGAAGGGACAAGCTCCTTGAATGATTCTTTATCTGACTCTTCCCCAAGAGAAATTTTTCAAAAAGGAAAAAGGAAAGAATCTAACCAAACAAGGAATAAAACCAATCCTAAACAGAAAAGATCTCCAATCTCCTCGATCTCACGCAAGATTTGAACAGAAAAAATGCTTCTACACCCAGAAACGATCAGAAGCTAATTCAATTATTTTCACTCCAAGTCGTACTCAGAGATCAATTTCTTCCACACCACGAAAGTATATCCACAAGGGATTACTTCCGACACCAAATATCAAATCCATTCAGCAACTTCAAAATATCAAAAACTCCGATTACAACTCAGAATTTCCAAAATTAACGAGAAATTCGAAAATCACACAAAATAATTTCACAACCACTAAGAAAACTGTGAATGAATTCTCTAAATCATTTTCAAGTGTCATCAGAAGCAACAAACAAACCCCAAAAGATATCGGAACCAAGATTCAGAACTACAATCTTTCTGAATCCACTCCGAAAATCTTAAAGCGACAACAAAATAATATTTTCTATCTTTGTTGCAAGCATCATTCTGAAACAATCAATGTCTCGAAATTTAAAAACCCTAAGCACACAACAAAAAACTACTCTCCAAAACTCTCAAAAAGATTCAGTCAAAAATGGGTTGTAAAAACATCCACTTCTGAGTCAAACCTATCTTCAGAAATTGAAACTCCCATCAAATCAACTGTCAAAAATAAATCTTCCATATCCATAAAAACAAATGGGACCAAACAAGTTTGGGTACCCAAACTAATTGTCTAATCTTTTAGGCATTTAGTACTGAAGAGCAGAATGACGAATGGCTAATAGACAGTGCCTGCTCAATACACATGACCGGAAGATTGGAGTTTCTAAGAGATTACAGAGAAGTCAGCTTTGGAGGATACGTCACATTCGGAAATGACGCAAAAGGCATCATCAAAGGCTATGGTGTACTTACAAACGGAAACTTCACCATTCAGAAGGTTGCCTATGTTCTCGGACTTAAACACAATCTCATAAGCGTAGGTCAACTCGTCAGTACCGGTCTACGAGTTGAATTCAACAATGAATTCAGTTACATCATGACGTTTAACAGAGACAGATGTCGAATAAAATCTCCAAGACAACTCAACATGTTTCCATTAGACATCTCTATGTTTATCGGAAAACCAAGACTTTGCCTATTGTCAAAAGCACACTCCGAAATCAGTTGGTTATGGCATCGGAAACTAGCTCATCTCAACTTCCGATACATGAACCAATTGGTAACAGGAGAAATGGTCAGAGGAATGCCGGTTCTGAGGTTTGACAACGAAAACTTATGTGCAGCATGCGCATTAGGCAAGCAAAAGAAGAAATCTCACAAATCAATCACCGATTCAAGTATCACTCGTCCATTAGAACTTCTCCACATGGATCTCTGTGGTCCATCAATCGTTGCCAGTCTGAATCACAAGAAATATATTCTAGTCATCGTGGATGACTTCTCCCGATTCACCTGGGTATTTTTCTTAAGATTAAAATCAGACACCTTCCCAGAACTTAAGAACTTCATCAAATCAATTGAACTCAAAATTCAACTAGCAGTAAGAAGAATCCGAAGTGATAATGGCACTGAGTTCAACAACAAGCAAATTGAAGAATTTCTAGCTTCAAAAGGAATAGAGCACAACTTCTCAGCACCATATACACCTCAACAAAACGGTGTTGTAGAAAGAAGAAACAGAACCTTAGTGGAAGCAGCTCGATCAATGCTGACTTTTGCAAATCTTCCACTAACATTCTGGGCTGAATCAATCGCAACAGCATGTCATGTTCATAATCGATCCATCATCAACAAACGATTACAGAAGACACCATATGAAATCTTAAACGGGAGAAAACCCAATGTCAAATTTCTTCACATCTTTGGTTGCAGATGCTTCATTAAAAACAACAAAGATCATCTAGGAAAATTTGCACCCAAAAGTGATGAAGCAATCTTCATGGGATACTCCCCAAGATCAGTAGCCTATCGTGTTCTAAACAAGAGAACACGAGTCATTCAAGAAAGCTTCGACATAGAATTCGATGATCAATATCAATGGAGAAAGAAGAATCAAGATATTCTATATGTAATGGAGGATGATATTCCTATAGGACATCGACCCATTCATACAGTCGAAATTAATTACGACATGCTCTTTGACCAACCAGAAACCGCAAAAGAAGCCGAAGTTGTTCACTCTCCAAATGCCATTCAGCAACTCATCTCAGCATCAGGACCCTCAGATTCATCAGAACCTACCGCATCCGACAAACAGACACACCTTCTGATCAACACTCCAACAATTGAGGGGGAGCCTCTGCTCCCTTCTCCGAATCATCAGACTCAGAAGGAACCCTCAATCCCAGCAACCTCTGAGGGGGAGTCTAGACTCCCTACACATGTTGATGGGATACCTCAATCCAAGGATGACCGTCAACCCTCAGAAGATACATCGTCAGCAGATATCCCATCAGAAGATGTCATAGCCCACTCCTCTGATGTTATGGTCAACAATTCACCGGTCTTTATCTTTGAAGCCGATCAGAATACATCAGCTGAAGAATCACAAATTCAAAACACCTCTCCTGAAGACACCCACTTCATTCAAGATATCTCCCCTCCTATTTCTGGTCCAGCTCTCCTTCCACGCTTACACAAATGGACTCGGAGTCATCCTCCGAACCAAATCATCAGAGATCCCTCATCCAAGGTTCAGACAAGGTTAAGGAAATCAATTCAAGATGAATGCCACTATGCCGCATACATCAGCAAAGTTGAACCAAAGACAGTCCTAGACGCTTTAGATGACGACGATTGGATCAAAGCCATGCAAGAAGAACTATCAGAATTCAAAAGAAACAACGTCTGGGATCTTATTCCGAGACCCTCCAATCACAGAGTCATAGGAACCAGATGGGTCTTCCGAAACAAACTTAATGACATGGGCACTGTAGTAAAAAAACAAAGCCAGATTAGTGGAAAAAGGGTATAGTCAAATCGAAGGACTTGACTATGATGAAACGTATGCACCAGTAGCTAGACTAGAAGCCATTCGGATCTTTCTAGCCTAGGCTGCACATAAAAATATTATTGTACATCAAATGGATGTAAAAAGTGCATTTCTTCAAGGTGATCTTCAAGAAACAGTCTACCTTCAACAACCTCCTGGTTTCAAAGATTTATCACGATCCAACTACGTGTATCGTCTGAATAAGACAGTATACTGTCTAAAACAATCACCCAGGGCTTGGTATGAAACACTATCAACTTTTCTAGTATCATCAGGATACAGAAGAGGAGTCATCGATCCCACATTCTTTGTACGATCACATCAAAATCACATCATGATTGTACAAGTCTATGTAGACGATATCATCATCGGATCAACAAATCAAGCAATGGTTGATGAATTTGCAAAAGTAATGACAGACAAATTCCACATGAGCATGAATCGAGAAATAAACTTCTTCTTAGGCCTTCAAATTACACAAACCAAAAGAGGAATCTTCATACATCAAGAGAAATATACAAATGAACTTCTGAAGAAATTTTCTCTTGAAAATTGTTCTACTGCCAACGTTCCGATATCCACCAACCATAAAATCTTTGCAGACCCCGAAGGCGAGCCAGTAGATCATAAGTTGTATCGAGGGATGATAGGCTCACTATTGTACTTAACCGCAAGTAGACCCGATATCATGTTTTCAACCTGCCTGTGTGCCAGATATCAAGCTGCTACGAAAATGTCACACCTGGCAGCAGTGAAACAAATATTCAAATATCTCAAAGGGACTAACGCAATGGGCCTATGGTATCCAATCGGCGACAATTTTAAACTCCAAGCATTCACCGATTCGGACCATGCCGGATGCAAATTGGATCGGAAAAGCAGATCCGGAGGCTGTCAATTCCTTGGTGGAAGATTCGTCAGCTGGTCCTCCAAGAAACAAAACTATGTCGCATTGTCATCAGCAGAAGCAGAATATGTGGCTGCATCCACCTGCTGTTCACAAGTTCTCTGGATGAAAACACAGCTCATGGACTATGGTTACCGATTCCTTCAAGTTCCTATCTATTGTGACTCCAAGAGTGCCATAGCAATTTCTCACAATCCTATTCCGCACTCTTTGACAAAACACATCGATCTGAGATATCACTTCATCAAGGATCAAATTTTAGAAGGTAACATCGAACTCTACTTCATTCCTACCGATGAACAAGTGGCTGATGTCTTCACAAAAGCCTTAGATTCCACTAAATTCAACAATTTTCTGGACAAATTGGGTATGTTAAATCCTGACTCTGACTTCTTCAGAGAATGATAGTCATTTTCTGATTATCATCCACTCAGCAAGATAGTCAGCTCTGAACAATCTCTGAATACACTCTCAGTAATTTAAGTCTTTCGACATCTCTCATTATTGTCTCAGAAAATATACCTCTCAACATTCTCCTCAATAAGGGCTATTCACAAACACACAAAAAACAAACATACTTTCATTTATATAAAAGGAAGTTACATCCACTGAATCCATTAAGTCACACACCAAAAACAACTTAAAAACTATGACTTAATATTCTACTACTAGAAAACAGTTAGAAAACATTAAAAACAAAAGATCATTACTTCTTCTCCCCTTCTCCTTAATGCTTGTTGTATTGCCATTTGGGAGGACTGCCATATGTAAAGGTCTGTGTGATTCGCACAGACGAATCACACACTCGCACAGTCTTGCCATCCAGCAGCACAACGTCATACACATCGTCGCCGATCACATCGTCGACGACACCACTCCACCACCCCTGTCGATCCCATGCATCGACATAGTCTCCAACCTTGTATTCCACTATCACGGTCGGTGGAATAGGACGAAGCACACCATATTTGACTCTCACAATCATCATCTTTCTGGTGGTATTGTCCGGTAAACACCTCAGCTGAACCTCACATCGTCGTTTCCAAGTCTTCGTGATCACCCCTTCGTAAAACCCTCCAGCAAAATCTCCGTGAGTCAGTTTCACTTCGACCTCATCAAAACAATTGAAGAAAAATCGAGCCATGTTGAAAGCAAACTAAGTTCAGCTAATTTCTTTCTTAACACGAGTGGTTAAACATTCAGCCGAAACCCCTTTTTATAACCAAACAGCATGCCCATTCATCTTCTCGAATCCATTTACTTAGGGGTCATAATGACCCTAGTGGGCAGTTAATGCACCCGTCAAATCAGCATCATGGCCTAAACGGTTGATAAGACGGATCGACAACTTAGCCGGCGTAATGGATAAACCACTCTCGATTCCATGCAGATTTTCTTCGTTTTTTGAGATCTGACACACACTTACCTAACCCTCTCTCCCCTTCTATCTCTATCCTTATCTCTTCGATATACGACAAAACTCATCCCCTCTCTGAATCCTCTCTAACCGCACTCTGAAAGCAACAGTTCTGAAGTTTGATTCACAAACAAGATAACCATAAAAATGCCAAAACGTGCTTTCATTCATCACATACAAAAGATTACAACATTCAATGAAAGCAACTTTTACACAAACTTAGACACACAAGATAACATAACATCCGATAACACATCACAAACATCGGGAGATCCACAGTCCTCCCCAATCATCAGAGCTTATAGTATTGCCAAATCGGAGTCTCTCCAATATGATACCTCTGAAGAATTCTCAGTTCCGACTCATCAACAAACAGATGAGTCCCATCCACCAACACCACATGGAACTGATTGAATGGTGTCTTTCTAGAAATGGCAGCTGGCCACATCCTCGCCGGTACCACACCTCCACAAAATCAAACTACTTAAACTCCACCATAACCTTAGGAGGAACAAGTTGCATATATGCAAAGTCCACATGCACGTTCATAGGACCTCCAGTGGATCCTTCAGTCAACGTTGTCATTTTCACCACATAACGATGATTCTATACAAACTTGATCACACCACCATAAATTGCACCCGCAAACTCACCATCCTGCATTCTAACTTCCACCTTCTCATCACGGTTAAACGGACGTCTTGAAGCCATGTTAATCCTCAAAATCTTCACTAGTGTGATTTCTAAGTGTCATAAACAACCCCCTTTTATTACCACTTCCCCCTTACCACTTCTTGACACCTCATCACTTCGAGATCAGTAATTTAGAGATGCGCTATATGATTTGACTGCTTATTTTAAACAGTCTGCACCATAGTTTATCTCTACAGAAATGACATGACAACTCCTAAAGCTATCCATTGCACAGCTACATTTAGAAAGCAAGTTCTGACCTCTTCTCTCCTGACTACAATCAGAACCTTCACCCCTATCTTGCTTATGTTCTCAGAAATTCTATTCCCTTCTCCGAATCTTCATAATCAGAACTCACTCTTTCGCTCCGAATCAACACTTCTGACACTTTCCAATTTCCTCAGAACTCCCCTATCCTCACCACCACCCAGAATATACTTTCACTCTTTGTCAGAACACATAAACCTACTGATTCGGGACTTCACTCAGAATTCCTTCCCTTCTGACCAAGTCAAAACTATCAAAGTCATACTAGTCCGTACCTTAGACACCTCACCTCGACATATTTAATACGGGAATGAAAATTAAATTCGAAATACATTTAATACCCAATAATTAAAATCCATATGATCCATTTTTTCTCCAACGGATAGTCTCTCTGCCACACATGTCCATCCTTTAATGGACCATCCCTTTTCATCATTTCTTCGCATTTCATGCCAAGCATACGCTTTTCTGACACGACTATCCACACGTCCCTATTCCCGCAACCCGGCGGTTTCTTACACTTTTTCAAATTGTTATAATCGTTTCCTTTTATTTCAATCCCTCACACTTCTTCATCTTCCCCAACGATCCCTCTCTATTCACATAAACCTCTCCCGCCGTCGTCAACCTCTCAACCCTAAATATCTCAAAACTTCCATTATTCCCATTCCTCACATCAAAACTCTTCAATGTCCTCCCAATCCAAGAACGACAACGACACTGTCAATATTGCCATCTCCAATCTCTACCTTTCAGAAGATCTCCAAGTCTACAAACAACACTTACGAGTTCTCCTTCACATACTCTCAAGACACACACTGGCTAGAGCTTTCTTCTATCCACCCCCTTCTACACCAGTCTCACTACTACAAGATATCATCTCCTCCGCCACCAAGTGTCCCTCTGGTTACGCCGTGACACTACACGAGGATCAACGTATCGTCATCGACAAGAAAATCTTTGCAGCAGCACTACATCTTCCCTACTACGAATCCACTTTTGACCAACCAACCGATGACGATCTCAAATCCATGATCTACAATATGGGGTATATGTACGATTTGCCAAAATTATTCCACATGTCTAAAGGACACATCTCTCCCATATGGCAATGCCTCATACATTATATCATTAAGTGCTTAACTGGCAAAATGGGCGGTACAGACCAGTTAAACAGACGTCTCATGGGACTCCTTTGGAGCCTCTACTCCGGTCGCAAGGTTGATTATGCAGCAATTCTGTTTGACGATTTCCTTTCCTACATGGGTTCCTCCCCAAAACCAACCGGTCAAATTCACTCAGCACGTTTTTGGGCTATGTGCATCGAGCACATATATCAGAATCTTTAACTCACCTTTCCTACATCCAGATCAGACGCAGACAAATTGGTCATGCCCAAAGCTAAACCCTACACTGCCAAAACAGACTCTATATTTGGGCAAATCTACAGACTGCCTGCAGCACTACTGAAATTGGCTGATCCAACAGACCTTACTGTCACTTTTCACATCACTTCTACTGAAGGAGTCTCTGATTATCCACCTCACTCTCTCAAACAATGTGAGGCCCCCAAGAAACTCAAAAAGAAAGCTTTTGAATCCTCTCTATCCAAGCAACCACCCAAAAAGAAGCAACAAAAAGTCAAAATGGTACCTCTTTCATTACCTCTCTCTACTTGTCAGAAATCTCTTACTTCTGATATCCCCCCTTCTATTTGTCAGAAGTTTCTTACTTCTAATATCCCCCCTTCTACTTGTTAGAAGTTTCTTACTTCTGATATCCTCCCTTCTATTTGTCAGAAGTTTCTTACTTCTGATATCCCCCCTTCTATTTGTCAGAAGTTTTCTTACTTCTGATATCCCCCCTTCTACTTATCAGAAGTCTCTTACTTCTGAATTCCACCTTTTTTTTATTTGTCAAAAGTCCCTCACTTCTGAGTTTCCTTTCTTCCCTGAGTCAGAAGATAATTATTTCAGTAGCCTCTGAATCATCTATTCACCTTTTGACAAAAGTCCTCTATCCTTAAAGATCTTTTGATGTCTGATCACTACACTTTAAAATATCTGAATTCCATCAGTCTCAACTTCTCTCTATGCTAGATTAACAGAACATAAAAACAACAACTGGTTACCTTGTCCGAATCTCACAGTTTCAAAGAACAAAAAAAACGAAATTCATCTATTTATAGTACTGTGCATTGAAATCACTTTTTGATTCTCTCAGGTATGTATTACATCTAGTATACATAATCACTATCTAACTTGTGTTCTTTCTTGTTAGACATCTGAACCATCTTCAAAGGATTCCGAGTCAGAACATTTGGAGGAAAGACAGAACTCTCCAGGCTCGGGAGACACTCAGGAAGATATCTTAATGGAGGAAAAATAGAAATCACCTCCACAATCTAAAAAGAACTCACCAATCACCAAAAGGAAACCCAACATTGATCTCATACCCGATCTCACTCAACCTCCACCTGATGCATCCGAACTTGCTAAATGGAAGTTCAAGACCGCCGTTCAAGAACACCATGCACTGGTTGAACGTCTTCAACACCAATTCGAGCACAAACAAAAGTAGCTTCAAACCCTTTTCATCTTTGGTCCCCCATCCGATAATGACTCGGACCATGTCAAGTCCGAAAGGGAACGAATCAATGCACTCACTCTCCAGCTCGATTCCCTCTTGCACTCCTCTCTCGAAAAACTGGTAGACTCCTCCCTCTACAGCAGCACACAGTCGAACACCCTTCTGAATCCAACTCCCGAGAACTCATCTCTGAGACTCAATCGATCCCAATCGGCACCTCCCTTTTTGGAGTTGATCAAGAAGTAGATAAACCATCATCTTCCCAGATGCATTTGGTCGATCTTAGTGACACCAATTCATCCTCCGATAAAGCTGCCAAAGATAATCTGCCTCCATCCGTCAACTCTTTACTCAAGGATGACTCCCTTCATCAGAAAGTTGACACATTGACCACCCTCCTGACTGGCTTAAAATCCTCACAAAATCAGGAGGCTATGATCAAAGAACTAGCAGCAATCAAAGAACGAGTCGCTGCACTAGAGAAGAAAGACAAAGACATTCTTCTTCGTTGCGACGATCAAGCGGAAAAGATCATCCACAATGGGCTCGCAACCCTTGATGCTCAACGAGAATCCGACGCAGCCAACATGATGAAGACTGCACAAAAGATGCTCACTGAAGTTGAAAAATGTCAACAACAAGTTCCTGAGCTACTGACCAATGTGCAAACCAAGCTCAAAGACTCCATGGACCATATATCCAACTACCTGAATGGAGTTCTGGCCGAAAACTTCTCCCTCAGAAGAACCAATGCTCTCCTCCTTCAGATGGTTACCCAAACCATGCAAAACATTACCGGCACCATGGCTGGTCCTATTGAACAGATTAAACTTTGCACAATGTTGAATATCGAAGACATGGAAGCCCTCCAAAACAATGTATGATACGCCACTTCCTGATTGTATCAAGAAGGAAGTGACAGTTGTCTCCGACAAACTTGATTCCATTCTGGCCCGCCTGCCTGTGACCCCTTCCGTCCCTACAGCTGTCCCAGGAGGGGGAAAGGCGGATGATAAAGTAGAAACAATTCAATCTACCGACATGGAAGTAGATACCACTGTTGGTCCAAGTGGAACAAAAGACCAAGCAAAATCTCAACAATAAGGAATCAATCAGCAAGAAGACACAAATGCTGATAAAGAAGAAACCCAAGAGGACACGAACAATGACAAGGATGAAACTCATAATAAGGAATCAGAAAATGATCGTCCTATCAATTCTCCTCCAAAATCTCCTCATACATCTCCGAAACCACCTTCTCCTCCAAAAATTCACACTTCTCCGAAACCACCTTCTCCCCACACTTCTCTGAAACCACCTTCTCCTCCAAAAATTCAAACCCCAACAGAGAAAGATTCATCAGAAGACGACGAGATTTTTGTAGACTCGCCGATCAAGAAATCTGATCCCCCAGAGGTCAAGGAAAAAAATCAAAGTTCTTTGACTCTCAAACTAATGAACATGCTGAGAATTTCAGCACTGAGTCAGAACCTGATCAAAACCAAGCTGATCTAACTGGTCCCAGCAAATCTGTCTTTTCAAATATCACCGGTTACCGACCACTGACCGATTCGGATTTCCAACCCTTCAAATCATACAATCCTCTCCCCACGTCCCAACACAACTGGGACATACTACTGACCCCCAACGGAGAAAAATACCGATACACTCTGAACTTCACTGCGGAATCAGGACCACACAAAGAGCTAGCTGCATACTACAAGAATCTACAATTATTCAAGAAATGGACCAAACCTCAAGCCAATACATGGTCAAATGAAGTCATAACAGCCGTTCGAAGTGTTAAAAGAAAAAGGTTTCAGAAATCAGAATACTTTGAATACGAGCTAGTCAGAAACGGCGACTACAACAACACGACTCTGATAACAGAAGCCGACTTTCGAAACATGAATCCAGCCGACATCTTCTCAATAACTGTAAAGTTATCCTACAAAGAAAATCAAGAAGCCAGAGAAGCTTATGTTGCAGCAAGAAGATTTCTACACCGCCTAGTAGAGGAATTCTGCTACAACGATGCAGAAATGTATAAAATCCTCAAAGATCACCATGAACCGCAGATCATACCCAAACCTGACTTATCTCTGCCAGACAACCGCGACAACTGGAAGAGAGGTGCCACATTCGATCCAGAACTCGGATTGGTATACAGAAATCCTGCAGAAAAAGGATCTTTTCTCTTTCTTCGGGCTGATCATATCAGAAGAGTCTCCAATAAAATGATAAAAGAATACATCAAGGCCGTGCAGAAATCAACATCATCAGATCCATAAGCCAAGAAAGAACTACTCCTCAGAATGCAGTGGCTACTGGCAGTCAGAAAGTTCTGGGAATATGCTGCAAAACAAGGAGTAATGGATCAATGTTAAAGAATGACTCAAACCCCTCGATTGGTCACCGAAGGGGGAATTGTTAGAACTGAAAGTCAAATCGTTGACCAACTTGTAGTTTGATATATTAGGATTGTATTATCAAACTTCTTATTTTTATGGAATGAATTTACTTTTGTATGAATGTTTTAAGAAATGAACAATTATCTATATCTTGTGTATGTTGTCAACTTATATCTCTGATGAGTTGTGTTCTGATAATATTGTAACTATCTGAAATCCAGTATTGGATTTCGGACCTTCAAAAGAATTCAGAATCAGAAATTACCTCATCCAGAAGAAAGAGTTCTAAAGTCCATAATCCGAACTAACTCAGAAGATCAAGACATTCACAACCATATTTCCAAAGACACTATGATAATACCAGCCAGGACTCCGAAATCCACTCAGGATTTCGGACTATCAATATCAACAAATCTAAGGAAGTATCATACGTAAACATTCAACAAAGAAGACTGAAGACCAAAGAACATCTAGAAGATAAGGCAAGGGATAAGCACTTCAACTTATAGGATATGATTAGACTAGGTAGGCGTGGCCCTCTAGAAGCATGTATGTTGTACTTTATAGTATTATTAAATTATAGACAAGTCACCCTAGTCTGACATTGTATTATTATATTAGATTCACCCTTTCTTATCTGACTGAAGAGAGACGTGTTGTCTCCTCTTCAGTCCATAGGTTATTATCCGAAGGTCCTCCCTTAGTCTATAAAAGGGAGACCAAGTTCATCTTCAGTCCTTATGGTTTTGAGATACTTCATGTAACAATTTCACTTATCAATACAATCTCTCATTCCATCAACTCTTAAGTTCTTATCTGCATTTCTGATCGTCCTTACATTTCTAGCACTCTTTAATTCTAGTCTTTACATTTCCAAGTTATATAACTACTAATCCTTGTTATTTATTGTTGAGCTATTAAAGATCTATTCTAAGTATCACTCCTTCATTATAATTCCGCAACCACATCAAGTCTTCGGACTTGTCCATCTCAAGTCTTAGGACTTGTCCCTCCGAAACCTTTGGTTTCAGACCTTTACTTTCCGCAATCTTCATTTCCGCACTTACTTAGAATATTTGGCGACAACAGATTTTTTAATTATATTTATTGTGTTAATTTTATCAATTTGTAGTGTACCCGGTTCATGAAAAATTGCATAAGTTTCGAGTTTTTTTAAAATTTATAAATTACTCTTTGTGATAATTTCAAGCATTTCTCTTGTACCCAGGTTCATGAAAAATTGCTTAAATTATGAATTTTATAGATTTTTTAGTTATATTTATTGTGTTAATTTTAACAATTTATCGTGTACCTGGGTTCATGAAAAATTGCATAATTTATGAATTTTTGTAAAATTCGTAAATTACTCTTTGTGATAATTTTAAGCATTTCACGTGTACCCAGGTTCATGAGAAATTGCTTAAATTTTAAGTTTTTATAGATATTTTAATTGTATTTATTGTGTTAATTTTAAAAATTTGTCGTGTACCCGGGTTCATGAAAAATTGCACATGTTTTGAGTTTTTTTAAAATTCATAAATTACTATTTGTTATAATTTTAAGCATTTCTCGAGTACAATTTGTCGTCTACCCGGTTTCTTGAAAAATTGCATAATTTTTGAATTTTTATAAATTTCATAAATCACTCTTTGTGATAATTTTAAGCATTTCTCGTGTACCCAGGTTCAGGAGAAATTGCTTAAATTTTGAATTTTAATAGTTTATATAAATTTTTAGTGTACCCGGGTTCATGAAAAATTGCATAACTTATAAATTGTTATAAAATTCATAAATTACTCTTTGTGATAATTTTAAGCATTTCTAGTGTACCCACGTTCACGAGAAATTGCTTAAATTTGAGTTTTCATAGATTTTTAATGATATTTTTTGTGTTTATTTTACCAATTTGTCGTGTACCCGGGTTCATGAAAAATTGCAAAATTTATGAATTTTTATAAAATTCATAAATTACTCTTTGTGATAACTTTAAGCATTTCTCGTGTACCCAGGTTCATAAGAAATTGCTTAAATTTTGAATTTTTATAGATTTTTTAATTATATTTATTGTGTTAATTTTAACAATTTGTAATGTACCCGGGTTCATGAAAAATTGCATAAGTTTTGAGTTTTTTTTAAATTTATAAATTACTCTTTGTAATAATATGAAATATTTCTCGTTTACCCAGGTTCATGAGAAATTTCTTAAATTTTGAATTTTTATAGATTTTTTATGATATATATTTTTTTTAATTTTAATAATTTGTCGTGTACTCGGGTTCATGAAAAATTCCATAAATTATTAATTTTTATGAAATTTATAAGTTACTCTTTGTCATAATTTTAAGCATTTCTCGTGTACTCACGTTCATGAGAAATTGCTTAAATCTTGAATTTTTATAGATTTTTTAATTATATTTATTGTGTTAATTTTAACAATTTGTCGTGTACCCGGATTCATGAAAAGTTGCGTAATTTATGAATTTTTATAAAATTCAGAAATTACTCTTTGTGATAATTTTAAGCATTTCACATGTCCCAGGTTCATGAGAAATTGCTTAAATTTTGATTTTTATAGATTTTTTATGATATTTTTTGTGTTAATTTTAAGAATTTGTCATGTACCCGGGTTCATGAAAAATTACATAATTTTTGAATTTTTATAAAATTCATAAGTAACTCTTTGTGATAATTTTAAGCATTTCTCGTGTACCCAGGTTCAGGAGAAATTTCTTGAATTTTGAATTTTTATAGATTTTTTAATTATATTTATTGAGTTAGTTTTAACAATTTTTCGTGTACCCGGGTTCATGAAAAATTGCATAAGTTTTGAGTTTTTTTTAAAATTCATAAATTACTCTTTGTAATAATTTTAAGCATTTCTTGTGTGCCCAGGTTCATGAGAAATTACTTAAATTTTGAATTTTTATAGATTTTTAGTGATATTTTTTGTGTTAATTTTAATAATTTGTCGTGTACCCTGGTTCATGAAAAATTGCATAATTTATGATTTTTTTTAAAATTCATATATTACTCTCTGTGATAATTTTAATCATTTCTCGTGTACCCAGGTTCATGTGAAATTGCTTAAATTTTTAATTTTTATAGATTTTTTAATTATATTTATTTTGTTAATTTTAACAATTTGTAGTGTACCCGAGTTCATGAAAAATTGCATAAGTTTCGAGTTTTTTTAAAATTTATAAATTACTCTTTGTAATAAATTTAAGCATTTCTCGTGTACTCAGGGTCATGAGAAATTGCTTAAATTTTGAATTTTTATAGATTTTTAATGATATTTTTTTGTTAATTTTAACAATTTGTCAAGTACCCGGGTTAATGAATAACTGCATAATTTATAAATTTTTATAAAATTCTTAAATTACTCTTTGTGATAATTTTAATCATTTATCGTGTACCCAGGTTCATGAGCAATTTCTTAAATTTTGAATTTTTATAGATTTTTAGTGATATTTTTTGTATTAATTTTAACAATTTGTCGTGTACCTGCGTTCATGAAAAATTTCATAATTTATGAATTTTTATGAAATTCATAAATTAATCTTTGTGATAATTTTAAGCATTTGTCGTGTACTCAGGTTCATGAGAAATTACTTAAATCTTGAATTTTTATAGATTTTTTAATTATATTTATTGTGTTAATTTTAACAATTTGTCGTGTACCAGGGTTCATGAAAAATTGGATAATTTATGAATTTTAAAAAATTCAGAAATTACTCTTTGTGATAATTTTAAGCATTTCACATGTCCCAAGTTCATGAGAAATTGCTTAAATTTTGAGTTTTTATAGATTTTTTAATGATATTTTTTGTGTTAATTTTAAAAATTTGTCGTGTACCTAGCTTCATGAAAAATTACATAATTTTTGAATTTTTATAAACATCATAAATTACTCTTTGTGATAATTTTAAGCATTTCTCGTGTACCCAGGTTCATGAGAAATTGCTTAAATTTTGACTTTTAATAGATTTTTAATGATATATTTTGTGTTAATTTTAACAATTTGTCGTGTACCCGGGTTCATGAAAAATTCCATAATTTAAGAATTTTTATGAAATTCATAAATTACTATTTGTGATAATTTTAAGCATTTCTCGTGTACTCAGGTTCATGAAAAATTGCTTAAATTTTGAATTTTTATAGATTTTTAATGATATTTTTTGTCTTAATTTTAATAATTTGTCGTGTACCCTAGTTAATGAAAAATTGCATAATTTATGATTTTTTATAAAATTCATATATTACTCTCTGTGATAATTTTAAGCATTTCTCGGGTATCAGGTTCATGAGAAATTGCTTAAATTTTGAATTTTTATAGATTTTTTTAATTATATTTATTGTGTTAATTTTAACAATTTGTAGTGTACCTGGGTTCATGAAAAATTGCATAAGTTTCAAGTTTGTTTAAAATTTATAAATTATGCTTTGTAATAATTTTAAGCATTTCTCGTGTACCCATGTTCAGGAGAAATTGCTTAAATTTTGAATTTTTATAGATTTTTTATGATAATTTTTGTGTTAATTTTAACAATTTTTCAAGTAACCGGGTTAATGAAAAATTGCATAATTTATAAATTTTTATAAAATTCATAAATTACTCTTTGTGATAATTTTAAGCATTTATCGTGTACCCAAGTTCATGTGCAATTTCTTAAATTTTGAATTTTTAAAGATTTTTTAATTATATTTTTTGTGTTAATTTTAACAATTTGTCGTGTACCCATGTTCATGAAAAATTTCATAACTCATGAATTTTTATGAAATTCATAAATTACTCTTTGTGATAATTTTATGCATTTCTCGTGTACTCAGGTTCATGAGAAATTACTTAAATCTTGAATTTTTATAAATTTTTAAATTATATTTATTGTGTTAATTTTAACAATTTGTCGTGTACCCGGGTTCATGAAAAATTGGATAATTTATGAATTTTAAAAAAATTCAAAAATTACTCTTTGTGATAATTTTAAGCATTTCACGCGTCCCAGGTTCAAGAGAAATTGCTTAAATTTGAGTTTTTATAGATTTTTTAATGATATTTTTTGTGTTAATTTTAACAATTTGTCGTGTACACGGGTTCATGAAAAATTACATAATTTTTGAATTTTTATAAAATTCATAAATTACTCTTTGTGATAATTTTAAGCATTTCTCGTGTACCCAAGTTCATGAGAAATTGCTTAAATTTTGAATTTTAATAGATTCTTTAATGATATTTTTTGTGTTAATTCTAACAATTTTTCGTGTACCCAGGTTCATGAAAAATTCCATAATTTATGAATTTTTATGAAATTAATAAATTACTCTTTGTGATAATTTTAAGCATTTCTCGTGTACTCAGGTTCATTAGAAATTGCTTAAATATTGAATTTTTATAGATTTTTTAATTATATTTATTCTGTTAATTTTAAAAAATTTTCGTGTACCCGGGTTCATGAAAAATTCCATAATTTATAAATTTTTACAAAATTAAGAAATTACTCTTTGTGATAATTTAAATCATTTCACGAGTCCCAGGTTCATGAAAAATTGATTAAATTTTGAGTTTTTATAGATTTCTTAATATATTTTTTGTGTTAATTTTAAGAATTTGTCATATACCCGGGTTTATGAAAAATTGCATAATTTATGAATTTTTATAAAATTCATAAATTACTCTTTGTGATAATTTTAAGCATTTATCGTGTACCCAGGTTCATAAGAAATTGCTTGAATTTTGAATTTTTATATATTTTTTAATTATATTTATTGTGTTAATTTTAACAATTTGTCGTATACCCGGGTTCATGAAAAATTGCATAAGTTTTAAGTTTTTTTTTTTAAATCATAAATTACTCTTTGTAATAATTTTAAGCATTTCTTGTGTACCCAAGTTCATGAGAAATTACTTAAATTTTGAATTTTTATAGATTTTTAATGATATTTTTTGTGTTAATTTTAATAATTTGTCGTGTACCCTGTTTCATGAAAAATTGCATAATTTATGATTTTTTATAAAATTCATATATTATTCTCTGTGATAATTTTAAGCATTTCTCGTGTACCAGGTTCATGAGAAATTGCTTAAATTTTGAATATTAATAGATTTTTTAATTACATTTATTGTGTTAATTTTAACAATTTATAGTGTACCCGGGTTGATGAAAAATTGCATAAGTTTCGAATTTTTTTAAAATTTATAAATTACTCTTTGTATTAGTTTTAAGCATTTCTCGTGTAACGAGGTTCAGTAGAAATTGCTTAAATTTTGAATTTTTATAGATTTTTTATGATATTTTTTGTGTTAATTTTAAAAATTTGTCAAGTAGCCGGGGTTAATGAAAAATTCCATAATTAATTAATTTTTATAAAATTCATAAATTACTCTTTGTGATAATTTTAAGCATTTATCGTGTATCCAGGTTCATGAACAATTTCTTAAATTTTGAATTTTAATAGATTTTTTAATGATATTTTTTGTGTTAATTTTAACAATTTGTCAAGTACCCGGGTTCATGAAAAATTTCATAATTTATGAATTTTTATGAAATTCATAGATTACTCTTTGTGATAATTTTAACCATTTCTCGTGTACTCAGGTTCATGAGAAATTACTTAAATCTTGAATTTTTATAGATTTTTTAATTATATTTATTGTGTTAATTTTAACAATTTGTCGTGTACCCGGGTTCATGAAAAATTGGATAATTTATGAATTTTAAAAAAATCAGAAATTACTCTTTGTGATAATTTTAAGCATTTCATGCGTCCCAGGTTCTTGAGAAATTGCTTAAATTTTGAGTTTTTATAGATTTTTTAATGATATTTTTTGTGTTAATTTTAACAATTTGTCGTGTATCCGGGTTCATGAAAAATTACATAATTTTTGAATTTTTATAAAATTCTTAAATTACTTTTTGTGATAATTTTAAGCATTTCTCGTGTACCCAGGTTCATGAGAAATTGGTTAAATTTTAAATTTTAATAGAGACTTTAATGATATTTTTTGTGTTAATGTTAACAATTTGTCATGTACCCGGGTTCATGAAAAATTCCATAATTTATGAATTTTTATGAAATTCATAAATTACTCTTTGTGATAATTTTAAGCATTTCTCGTGTACTCAGGTTCATTAGAAATTACTTAAATCTTGAATTTTTATAGATTTTTTAATTATATTTATTGTGTTAATTTTAACAATTTGTCATGTACCCGGGTTCATGAAAAATTGCATAAGTTTTGAGTTTTTTTAAAATTCATAAATTACTCTTTGTAATTATTTTAAGCATTTCTTGTGTACCCAGGTTTATGAGAAGTTGCTTAAATTTTGAATTTTTATTGAATTTTAATGATATTTTTTGTGTTAATTTTAATAATTTGTCGTGTACCCTGGTTCATGAAAAATTACATAATTTTTGAATTTTTATAAAGTTCATAAATTACTCTTTATGATAATTTTAAGCATTTCTCGTGTACCCAGGTTCAAGAGAAATTACTTAAATTTTGAATTTTTATAGATTTTTAATTATATTTATTGTTTTAATTTTAACAATTAGTCGTGTACCCGGGTTCATGAAAAGTTGAATAAGTTTTGAGTTTTTTAAAATTTATAAATTACTCTTTGTAATAATTTTAAGCACTTCTTGTGTACCCAGGTTCATGAGAAATTGCTTAAATTTTGAATTTTTATAGATTTTTAATGATTTTTTTTGTGTTAATTTTAATAATTTGTCGTGTACCCTGGTTCATGAAATATTGCATAATTTATGATTTTTTATAAAATTCATATATTCCTCTCTGTGATAATTTTAAGCATTTCTCGTGTACCCAGGTTCATGAGAAATTGCTTAAATTTTGAATTTTTATAGATTTTTAATTATATTTATTGTGTTAATTATATAAATTTGTAGCGTACCCGGGTTCATGAAAAATTGCATAAGTTTCGAGTTTTTTTAAAATTTATAAATTACTCTTTGTAATAATTTTAAGCATTTCTTGTGTATCTAGGTTCAGGAGAAATTGCTTAAATTTTGAATTTTTATAGATTTTTTATGATATTTTTTGTGTTAATTTTAACAATTTGTCAAGTAACCGGGTTAATGAAAAATTGCATAATTTATAAATTTTTATAAAATTCATAAATTACTCTATGTGACAATTTTAAGCATTTATCGTTTACCCAGGTTCATGAGCGATTTCTTAAATTTTGAATTTTTATAGATTTTTTAATGATATTTTTGTGTTAATTTTAATAATTTGTCGTGTACCCGGGTTCATGAAAAATTACATAATTTTTGAATTTTTATAAAATTCATAATTTACTCTTAGTGATAATTTTAAGCATTTCTCGTGTACCCAGGTTCATGAGATATTGCTTAAATTTTGAATTTTAATAGATTCTTTAATGATATTTTTTGTGTTAATTTTAACAATTTATCGTGTACTCGGGTTCATGAAAAATTCCATAATTTATGAATTTTTATGAAATTCATAAATTACTCTTTGTGATAATTTTAAGCATTTCTCGTATACTCAGGTTAATGAGAAATTACTTAAATCTTGAATATTTATAGATTTTTTAATTATATTTATTGTGTTAATTTTAACAATTTGTCGTGTACCCGGGTTCATGAAAAATTGGATAATTTATGAATTTTAAAAAAATTAAGAAATTACTCTTTGTGATAATTTTAAGCATTTCACGCGTCCCAGGTTCATGAGAAATTGCTTAAATTTTGAGTTTTTATAGATTTTTTAATGATATTTTTTGTGTTATTTTTAACAATTTGTCGTGTACCCGGGTTCATGAAAAATTACATAATTTTTGAATTTTTATAAAATTCGTAAATTACTCTTTGTGATAATTTTAAGCATTTCTCGTGTACCCAGGTTCATGAGAAATTGCTTAAATTTTGAATTTTAATAGATTCTATAATGATATTTTTTGTGTTAATTTTAACAATTTGTCGTGTACCCGGGTTCATGAAAAATTTGATAATTTATGAATTTTTATGAAATCCATAAATTACTTTTTGTGATAATTTTAAGCATTTCTCGTGTACTCAGGTTCATTAGAAATTGCTTAAATATTGAATTTTTATAGCTTTTTTAATTATATTTATTGTGTTAATTTTAACAATTTGTCGTGTACCCGGGTTAATGAAAAATTCCATAATTTTTAAATTTTTACAAAATTAAGAAATTTCTCTTTGTGATAATTTTAAGCATTTCACGTATCCCAGGTTCATGAGAAATTGCTTAAATTTTGAGTTTTTATAGAATTTTTAATATATTTTTTGTGTTAATTTTAACAATTTGTCGTGTACCCGGGTTCATGAAAAATTACATAATTTTTGAATTTTTATAAAGTTCATAAATTACTCTTTGTGATAATTTTAAGTATTTCTCGTGTACCCAGGTACATGAGAAATTGCTTGAATTTTGAATTTTTATAGCTTTATTAATTATATTTATTGTGTTAATTTTAACAATTTGTCATGTACCCGGGTTAATGAAAAATTGCATAAGTTTTGAGTTTTTTTAAAATTCATAAATTACTCTTTGTAATTATTTTAAGCATTTCTTGTGTACCCAGGTTTTTGAGAGATTGCTTAAATTTTGAATTTTTATTGATTTTTAATGATATTTTTTGTGTTAATTTTAATAATTTGTCGTGTACCCTGGTTCATGAAATATTGCATAATTTATGATTTTTTATAAAATTCATATATTACTCTCTTTGATAATTTTAAGCATTTCTCGTGTACCCAGGTTCATGAGAAATTACTTAAATTTTGAATTTTTATAGATTTTTTAATTATATTTATTGTGTTAATTTTAACAATTTGTAGTGTACCCGGGTTCATGAAAAATTGCATAAGTTTCGAGTTTTTAAAAAATTTATGAATTACTCTTTGTAATAATTTTAACCATTTCTCGTGTACCCAGGTTCATGAGAAATTGCTTAAATTTTGAATTTTTATATATTGTTTATGATATTTTTTGTGTTAATTTTAACAATTTGTCAAGTACCCAGGTTAATGAAAAATTGCATAATTTATAAATTTTTATAAAATTCATAAATTACTCTTTGTGATAATTTTAAGCATTTATCGTGTACCCAGGTTCATAAGCTATTTCTTAAATTTTGAATTTATATATATTTTTTAATGATGTTTTTTGTGTTAATTTTAACAATTTGCCGTGTACCCGGGTTCATGAAAAATTTCATAACTTATGAATTTTTATGAAATTTATAAATTACTAATTTTAACCATTTCTCGTGTACTCAGGTTAATGAGAAATTATTTAAACCTTGAATTTTTATAGATTTTTTAATTATATTTATTGTGTTAATTTTAACAATTTGTTGTGTACCCGGGTTCATGAAAAATTGGATAATTTATGAATTTTAAAAAAATTCAGAAATTACTGTTTGTGATAATTTTAACCATTTCACGCGTCCGAGGTTCATGAGAAATTGCTTAAATTTTAAGTTTTTTTAAATTTTTTAATGATATTTTTTGTGTTAATTTTAACAATTTGTCATGTACCCAGGTTTATGAAAAATTACATAATTTTTGAATTTTTATAAAATTCATAAATTACTCTTTGTGATAATTTTAAGCATTTCTCGTGTACCCAGGTTCATGAGAAATTGCTTAAATTTTGAATTTAAATAGATCCTTTAATGATATTTTTTGTGTTAATTTTAACAATTTGTCGTGTACCCGGGTTCATGAAAAATTCCATAATTTATGAATTTTTACGAAATGCATAAATTACTCTTTGTGATAATTTTAAGCATTTCTCCTGTACTCAAGTTCATTAGAAATTGCTTAAATCTTGAATTTTTATAGATTTTTTAATTATATTTATTGTGTTAATTTTAACAACTTGTCGTGTACCCGGGTTCTTGAAAAATTCCATAATTTATAAATTTTTACAAAATTAAGAAATTACTCTTTGTGATAATTTTAAGGATTTCACGTGTCCCAGGTTCATGAGAAATTGCTTAAATTTTGAGTTTTTATAGATTTTTTAATATATTTTTTGTGTTAATTTTAACAATTTGTCATGTTTCCGGGTTCAGGAAAAATTACATAATTTTTGAATTTTTAAAAAATTCATAAATTACTCTTTGTGATAATTTAAAGCATTTCTCGTGTACCCAGGTTCATGAGAAATTGCTTGAATTTTGAATTTTTATAGCTTTTTTAATTATATTTATTTTGTTAATTTTAACAATTTCTCGTGTACCCGGGTTCATGAAAAATTGCATAAGTTTTGAGTTTTTTTAAAATTCATAAATTACTCTTTGTAATTATTATAAGCATTTCTTGTGTACCCAGGTTTATGATAAATTGCTTAAATTTTTAATTTTTATTGATTTTTAATGATATTTTTTGTGTTAATTTTAATAATTTATCGTGTACCGTGGTTCATGAAATATAGCATAATTTATGATTTTTTATAAAATTCATATATTACTCTCTCTGATAATTTTAAGCATTTCTCGTGTACTAAGGTTCATTAGAAATTACTTAAATCTTGAATTTTTATAGATTTTTTAATTATATTTATTGTATTAATTTTAACAATTTGTCATGTACCCGGGTTCATGAAAAATTGCATAAGTTTTGAGTTTTTTTAAAATTCATAAATTACTCTTTGTAATTGTTATAAGCATTTCTTGTGTACCCAGGTTTATGATAAATTGCTTAAATTTTTAATTTTTATTTATTTTTAATGATATTTTTTGTGTTAATTTTAATAATTTATCGTGTACCGTGGTTCATGAAATATAGCATAATTTATGATTTTTTATAAAATTCATATATTACTCTCTGTGATAATTTTAGACATTTCTCGTGTACCCAGGTTCATGAGAAATTGCTTAAATTTTGAATTTTTATAGATTTTTTAATTATATTTATTGTGTTAATTTTAACAATTTGTAGTGTACCCGGGTTCATGAAAAATTGCATAAGTTTCGAGTTTTTTTAAAATTTATAAATTACTCTTTGTAATAATTTTAACCATTTCTCGTGTACCCAGCTTCATGAGAAATTGCTTAAATTTTGAATTTTTATATATTTTTTATGATATTTTTTGTGTTAATTTTAACAATTTGTCAAGTACCCGGGTTAATGAAAAATTGCATAATTTATAAATTTTAATAAAATTCATAAATTAATCTTTGTGATAATTTTAAGCATTTATCGTGTACCCAGTGTTAGTGCTAAATATCGTTGACCAACTCGTAGTTTGATAGTTTTGGGATTGTATTATCAAACTTTCTATATAGATGGAATGAACTTATTTTCACTAGAATGCTTTTAATGAACAATATCTTATCGTGTATGTTGCCTCTGATAAACTGTACTCTGATTACTTGTCCCTATCCGAAATTCAGTATTGAATTTCGGACTCCGTCCTTCAAAGAAACTCAGTATCAGAACGTAATTCACTCAGAAGATTTAGCTCAGAAGATCACACTCAGAACCAAGTCAGAAAGTCAGAAAGTCAGAACATACATAACTATTTCCAAATACACTCTGATAACATCAGCCAGGACTCCGAAATCCATTCAGGATTTCGGACTATCAATATAAATATATCATTGGAAATATCACACTTAAGCATTCAACAAAGAAGACTGAAGAACAAAGAATATCTGAGAGATAAGGCAAAGGATACGCACGTCAACTTATACGATATGATTAGACTAGATCAAGCGTGGTCATTTAGAAGCATGTCTATTGTACTTTAGAGCATTATTAAATTATAGACAAGCCACCCTAGTCTGACATTGTATTATAATAATAGATTTACCTTTCTTATCTGACTGAAGAGAGACGTGTTGTCTCCTATTCAGTCCATAGGTCATTACAAGAAGGTCCTCCCTTAGTCTATAAAAGGGAGACCAAGTTCATCTTCAGTCCTCATGGTTTTGAGAGACATTATGTAACACTTTCTCTTATTAATACATTCTCTCATTCCATAAACCCTTATGTTATCATCTGCATTTCTCATCTCTCTCTCATTTATAGTAATCTTACTTTCAGTGTTTATATTCCCAAGTTACTTAAATGTCTATCTTTACTGTTTATTGTTGAGCTATTATGATCTGTTCTAAGTATTAACTCCTATTTATAATTCCGCATCCATCTCAAGTCATCGGACTTGTCCATCTCCGAAACTCATAATTTCGGACTTTTAATTTCCGCAATCTTTTATTCCGCACTTACTTAGAATATTTGGCGACAACAATTGTTATTAGAGCCTGAATAGCTGTCTATAAGGTTCTAAGTGTCCAGTTTGCTCAAAACCCTGGTTGGAGCAACAACCTTAGAATCCTCTGTGGATCTTTGCATGCTATTATAGCTCACTCACAATTCTCTTCGAAATTCTCTTCTCTCACAATGTAGATGAACTACTCTTTGAACGTTGCTAACAGCTTTGGAAGCTCTAATCGAGCCCCCATACTCATTCCTACTGAGTACAATGGTTGGGCATCTCGTATGCGCAACTATCTCAAAACCAAAGGCAAAGACATTTGGCGTTCAGTTGAGGAAGGTCCTCATCTTCCAACCTTCACTCCCAAAACGAACACAGCTGAAGAAGCACTATGTGGCACTTCTCAACCAAGGCTAACCCCCTTGGACATTGAGAAAATGGACAATGACCAAATCGCCTTCACTGAGATTCAATATGGAATACCACCAGAACTCTTCGATCTCATATAAAATTGTACTACAGCTCAGCAGATCTGGGTTCTTCTTCAAAACATGTTCCTAGGAACAGAAGAGGCAAAAGATCAAAAGCTGGAGTCAAGTGTGTCAGACTATACACACTTTTCAACATTTGCCGGAGAATCTCTAAGTCAAGCATTCACCCGTTTCTCCATAATCGTTACCAAACTCCTAAGTTTAGGAGCAGAAAGAACCAATCAAGAAATCAATCTCCGATTTCTTGAAGGGTTAGGAAAAGACTGGGTACTCGTCAAGATGATTCTTCATGATTCTGGCAAATTAAAAACGTTCAACATGTACCGACTATACAACAATCTTATCGAACAAGAACGAGATATCAAAGGTAATCAGCAACTTTAACTTGGCGGACCTCTAGCCTTAGTTGCTGAGCACAACCATCAGACAAAGAACATCCTCAGCAACAAACGAATTCAAACATCACTAGTCCTCAGATCATTCTAACCCAAAATATTGAGTCTCAACAAACAAACTCCATACCTTCATACCACCCATCTCAACCACAAATCTCTTACCCATCAAACTACCAAACTCCAACAAAGCAACACAAATCATCTTCAATCTCCCAACCATCCATCCAATCCAAATCTCCTACCCTTGCACTACCAGCACCGGTACAAACTTCTGACTCTCACTACTCAGAATACGACGAAACCGAAGAAGCAGCATACCAACATGAAATCGCATTGATCAGTCAAAAATTCAACAGGATACCATCCTACTCTAACAGCAAAAAGAACTATCGTCCCACCAACCAAAATGGAGGATTTCAATTCAGAAACAGCTATCAAAGAGGACATCAGATTCCAAATCGTTATTACCAGAAACCGGAAGATCAGCACCAAGAAAAAACAAAGCCAGATCCCGCTATAAGCTCTAACCCTGTTCCAACTGCTGAAATGAAAGAATCAGAAGTGATCAAATGTCACAACTGCGGAGGTCTATGGCATTACGCTGCTGACTGTCGAGCACCAAGAAATTATCCAAAGGCAAAAGAAGAAGAAAAAGTCAAAGCATTCGTAGCATCAGGAAATGTGGAAATATGGTCTTCAGGAGATGATGATGAGCAGTTTGAAAACAAAAGAAAATGAGGACAAGGATTTGGAGAATGCATGATGGTACAAGCAAATCAAGATACTCCAATCCCAGGTCTGACAAGTTCCAAACATTCTAAGAACATCGCAGAATCCTCATCTTCTTACACACCAAAAAACTATGCCTTCATGGTCAACCACAAAACAGGAAAAGGTGTCAGCATCATAGAACAGGTACGTAATATGCTCCATACACATCAAATTTACTCTAACAATCTAGAACCTGCTCTAGAAAATATATCTAACACTTGTGCAGATGCCTTAGCTGCATATCAGCGGGTGTTGGAAGAAAGAGATGATGGGTATGACGAGGTGTTAAAGTTGAAAAGTAGACTTGAAGATAAAAAGCTATTTTGTGACAAGCTTACTGCTTATTTGAAGATCGAACAAACTTCTAGAACTTTGTTAGAAAACTCAAATCATCTTTTGACATCACAAAGGGATTTAGCCCGAAGTGATAATGTAAGGTTAAACAAATTAATAGATCAGTTGTATCATGCAACTGAAATTTTCAAATCTCCTGCCAATATTAATTCTTCAGAAAATACTTTCAATTGGGGATGGGCAAGAAAAACCACAAATAAAAATTATCCTATATACAACAGAAAAAGTCCATTCTTTCAATATCCATCAAATGAATATGATGATAAACACGATAAAGACGCAACCATGAACCCTTCTGAAACTCTAGATCTTGAATCAGAAAATGCCACTTCTGAGTCAAAAATAGGAGTCAACATTCCCTTCTCATACTTTTCAGAGGCAGACACTGCCGAAATCAGTAAATTATCTATATCTTCAGTCCCATTCATGCCTAGACAAATGACCACGGTCACAAATAGCTCATCATCAAACTCTCAGAAACTCTGTCTTTTAGAAGACACTTCCGAAATCTTGGAAAACTCAGACCAAGAGAAAGTTGATGAGAAAATTGAAATGGAGAAGTCCCCAAGCAATATCATTATAAATAAAAATTTTAAAAAAATAAAAATCAGAAATCCTAATGCTGGTGACATATCCAAGACGACTTCTGAACCCTTGTGTTCCAAATCCAAGTCATTCGAAGATACGTCTCAACATAGTCTTTCAGAAAATCCAATCAGAACTTCGCTCAAAAATCTTAAAGTTAATCATGAAGAGATATACTCTTTAAATGATTCTTTATCTGACTCTTCCCCAAGAGAAATTTTTCAAAGAGGAAAAGGAAAGAATCTAACCAGACAAGGAATAAAACCAACTTTAAATAGAAAAGATCTACGATCACCTCGATCACATGCTCGACTTGAACAGAAGAAATGCTTCTACACTAAGAAGCTGTCGGAAGCTAATCCAACTCTCAACATCCCAAGTCATACTCAGAGATCTACTTCTTCCACATTCCGAAAGTATATCCACAAGGGATTACTTCTGACTCCAAAAATCAAACCCATTCAACAATTTCAAACCATCAGAAAAAAGGATTACAACTCAGAATTTTCAAAACTAACAAGAAACTCAAAAATAACTCATCAAGATCCATCCACTTCTATGCAGCCAGTGAATGAATTCTTGAAACCAAAAATATCATTTTAAAAAATCTTCAAAAGCAACAAACAAACGACGACTGTCATCGGAACCAGATCTCAGAACTATCATCGTACTGATATCACTCCGAAAATTTTAAAACGACAACCAAATAATACTTATTGCCATTGTTGCAAACACTATTCTAAACCAACTATGGCTAGCACTTCAAAAACTTACAAAAATACAAATATCTACTCCTCAAAACCATTAAAAAGATTCGTTCAAAAATGGATTGTAAAATCTCCTGCTTCAGAATCAAATTCTTCCTCTAAAACAGAAACTCTCACCAAATCTTCCATGCCTACTAAAACAAATGGGACCAAACAAGTTTGGATGCCCAAACTAACTGTTTAACTTTTCAGGATTTTAGCACGGAAGAGCAGGATGATGAACGGCTAATTGATAGTGCCTGCTCAATGCACATGACTGGAAGATTGGAGTTTCTAAGGGATTATAGAGAAGTCAATTTTGGAGGATACGTTACATTCAGAAACGATGCAAACGGCATCATCAAAGGCTATGGTGTACTGACAAATGGAAACTTTACCATTCAGAAAGTTGCCTACGTCCTCGGACTAAAACACAATTTAATAAGTGTAGGTCAACTAGTCAGTACTGGTCTCCGAGTTGAATTTGACAATGAATTCAGCTATATTATGACTGGTACCAAAGACAGATGTTTAATCCGATCACCAAGACAAATCAATATGTTCCCGCTAGACATCACTATGTTTCCTGGAAAACCAAGACTATGCTTACTAACAAAAGCTCACTCCGAAATTAGTTGGTTTTGGCATCGGAAACTAGCTCATCTCAACTTCCGATACATGAATCAGTTGGTAACTGGAGAAATGGTCAGAAGATTGCCACTTCTGAGGTTTGACAACGAAAACTTATGTGCAGCATGCACACTTGGGAAACAAAAGAAGAAACCTCACAAAACAATCTCCGAATTAAATATTACTCGTCCACTAGAACTTCTTCATATGCATCTTTGTGGTCCATCAACAGTTGCTAGTATAAATCACAAGAAATATATCCTGGTCATCGTTGACGACTTCTCCCGATTCACCTGGGTGTTCTTCTTAAGATTAAAATCAGACACCTATTCAGAACACAGAAACTTTATCACCTCAATCGAACTTAAGATTCAACTTCCAGTAAGAAGAATCCGAAGTGATAATGGAACTGAGTTCAACAACAAGCAAATTGAAGAATTTCTGACATCCAAAGGAATATAGCATAACTTCTCAGCACCAAACACACCACAGCAAAACGGTGTAGTCGAAAGAAGAAATAGAACTCTAGTAGAAGCAGCTCGATCAATGCTAAACTTTGCAAATCTTTCTCTAACCTTCTGGGCAGAAGCAATATCAACTGCTTGCTTTGTTCAAAATCGATCCATCATCAACAAGAGGCTACAGATGACTCCCTATGAAGTTTTAAACAAAAGAAAACCCAATGTTAAATTCTTTCATATATTTGGCTGCCGATGCTTCATTAAAAACAACAAAGATCACTTGGGAAAATTTGCACCCAAAAGTGATGAAGCAATATTCATGGGATATTCATAAAAATAAGTAGCCTATCGAGTCCTAAATAAAAGAACACGAGTTATAGAAGAAAGTTTTGACATAGAATTCGACGATCAATACCAATGGAGAAAGAAGAATCAAGATATTCTATATGTAATGGAAAATGATGTTCCAGTAAGACATAGACCCATTCATACAGTTGAAATTGATTACGACTTACTCTTTGATCCATCAGAAACAGCAAAAGAAGCCGAAGTTGTTCATTCTCCTGATGCAATTCAGCAAATTATCTCAGCATCAGGACCAACCACTTCCTCAGAACCTACCGCATCTGAAAATCAAGCAGACCCTCCGATAAACTCTCCAACAATCGAGGGGGAGCCTCAGTATCCCTCTCCTAGTCATCAGAATCAGAATGAAGCTTTTCACTTAGCAACTTCTAAGGGGGAGTCAAGACTCCCGACACATGTAGATGGGATTCCTCAATCCCAGGGGGACCATCAGCCTTCAGAAGACATTTCATCAGCCGACATCCTTTTAGAAAATGTCATAGCCCACTCCTCTGATGCTATAATCAATAATCCACCACTCCTTATACTTGAAACCGATGAAAATACATCAGTCGAAGAATCACAAATTCAAAACACATTTACTGATGACACTGACTTCATCCAAGATATCTCTCCTCCTATCTCTGACCCAGCTCTTCTTCCACGCTTACACAAATGGACTCGGAGTCATCCTCCGAACCAAATCATCGGAAATCCTTCATCCAAAGTTCAAACAAGATCAAAGAAATCAATTCAAGATGAATGTCACTATGCCGCTTATATCAGCAAAATCGAACCCAAGACAGTCCTTGATGCCTTAGATGACGACGATTGGATCAAAGCCATGCAAGAAGAACTGTCAGAATTCAAGAGAAATAAAGTTTGGGATCTTGTTCCGAGACCCTCCAATCACAGAGTCATAGGTACCAGATGGGTCTTCCAAAACAAACTCGATGACATGGGCACTGTAGTCAGAAACAAAGCCAGATTAGTAGCCAAAGGTTACAGTCAGATCGAAGGACTTGACTATGAAGAAACGTATGCACCAGTAGCAAGACTAGAAGCCATTCGGATCATCCTAGTCTATGCCGCACATAAAAACATGGTACATCAGATGGATGTTAAAAGTGCATTTCTTCAAGGTGATCTCCAAGAAACAGTCTATCTTCAACAGTCTCCTGGCTTTGAAGATCTATCTCGACCCAACCATGTGTATCGCCAGAATAAAGCTGTATATGGTTTAAAACAATCACCCAGAGCTTGGTATGAAACACTATCAACTTTTCTAGTTTCGTCAGGATACAGAAGAGGAGTCATTGATCCGACATTCTTTGTCCGATCCCATCAAAATCACATCATGATCGTACAAGTCTATGTGGATGATATTATCTTCGGATCAACTAATCAAGCAATGGTCGATGAATTTGCAAAAGTAATGACAGACAAATTTCACATGAGCATGAATCAAGAAATAAACTTCTTCCTAGGCCTTCAAATCAAACAAACAACATGAGGAATTTTCATACATCAAGAAAAATACACAAATGAACTTCTGAAGAAATTTTCCTTTGAAAATTGCTCTACTGCCAAGATTCCAATCTCCACAAATCACAAACTCTTTGCAGACCCCGAAGGCGAGCCGGTAGATCACAAATTATATCGGGGAATGATAGGTTCCCTACTATACTTAACTGCCAGTAGGCCCGATATCATGTTTTCAACTTGCTTGTGTGCGAGATATCAAGCTGCTCTGAAAGCATCCCATTTGTCAGCAGTTAAACAAATTTTCAAATACCTAAAAGGAACTAAAGCCATGGGACTATGGTATCCAATCGGAGATAACTTCAAACTTCAAGCGTTCACCGATTTAGACCATGCTGGATGTAAATTAGATCGGAAAAGCACATCCGTAGGCTGTTAATTCCTTGGTGGAAGGTTAGTCAGTTGGTCCTCTAAGAAACAAAATTGTGTTGCTTTATCATCAGCAGAAGCCGAATATGTCGCTGCATCCACCTGTTGCTCACAAGTCCTCTGGATGAAGACTCAGCTATTAGATTACGGCTACCGATTCCTTCAAGTTCCGATTTATTGTGACTCCAAGAGTGCCATTGCTATCTCTCATAATCCTATTCAGCACTCTATGACAAAGCACATTGATCTAAGATATCACTTCATTAAGGATCAAATCTTAGAAGGTAACATCGAATTATACTTTATTCCTACCGATGATCAAGTAGCTGATGCCTTCACAAAAGCCTTAGATTCCACTAAATTTAACAATTTTCTAAACAAGTTGGGTATGCTAAATCCTGACTCTGATTTCATCAGAGAATGATTGATTCATTCCTAATTTTCTCTCTCCGACGAAACATTTCTAAGCCTTCCAATTTTTCTCAGAATTTCTAAATCTTCCGATTGTTCTCAAACATTCCGATATCTCTCATAATAACTTCATGAAAACATATATTATCAACACACACATAAAACACCAAACTTACGATTCATTCATATATAAGCATTACATTAATTGAATCCATTAAGTCATATTTCTAAACATCCCAAAAGTATATGACTTAAGATTCCACTACACAAAGACGACTACAAAACATTAAAAACAAAAGATGATCCATTTCCCCTTCCTCCTAATGTTTGTTGTGCTGCCACTTTGGAGGATGTCCATACACAAAGCTCTGTGTGATTCGTACAGACAAATCACACACCCGAACCATCTTCCCATCTAGCAGCACAACGTCGTAAACATCATCGCCGATCACGTTATCCACAACTCTAGCCTACCACCCCTGTCGAACCCATGCATCGACATAGTCACCAACCTTATACTCAACTACCACAGTTGGTGGGATAGGACGAAGGAGACCATATTTGACACGCACAATCATCATTTTTCCAGTAGTATTATCTGGCAAGCATCTCAGCTGCACTTCACACTGCCGTTTCCAAGTTCTTGTAATTACCCCCTCATAGAAACCACCAGCAAAATCTCCAGTTGCCAACTTCACCTCTACCTCATCGAAACATTTGAAGAAGAAACGAGCCATGATTGAAAGCAGGAAAAGTTAAGCTAATTTACATGTTAAGTTTGCGTGGTTAAACAATTGGACGAAAACCCCTTTTTATAACCAACCAACATGCCCATTCATTTACCCTAATTCATTTACTTAGAGGTCATAATGACCCTAGTGGGCAGTTAATGCACCCATCAAATCAGCATCATGGCCAAAACGGTTGATAAGACTGTTTGGCGACTTAAGCAGCGTAATGGATAAACCATCCTTCACCCCATGCTGATTTTCTTCGATTTTCGAGAACTGACACACATTCACCTAACCCTCTTTTTACACATTTCTACCCTTACTTCTTCACAAAACGACAAAAATTCATTCTCTCTCTAATACTTTTCTTCTGATTTACAAATATTCCGATAATTAAGTCCAACAAAAAATATCAACCCATAACAAAGTTCATTTTCATTCATACATAGTCAAAAGGCTTACATATCTTGCTCACAAAAAAAATACAACCATATCCAGAAAAATACAAATCTAACCTTCAAACACAAAAGACATTCTACCCACAACATAACTAATCTTTCCCCCCTTTCTACCTCTCTTCATCAGAGTTTATAGTACTGCCACATCGGAGCCTCTCTGAGATGGTACCTCTGATGAATCCTTAGTTCGGACTCATCCACAAACAACCTCGTTCCATCCACCAACACCACATGAAACTGGTTGAATGGTGTCTTCCTTGAAATGGCAGCTGACCACCAACCACGACGATACCATACCTCCACGAAGTCATATTGCTTGAACTCCACCAAAACCCTTGGAGGCACCGATTGAAGATACGCAAAATCCACGTGTACACTCAACGGACCACCAGTAGATCCGTCAGTCAAAGTTGTCATCTTTACTTCATACCGATTGTTCCATACAGACTTGATCACACCACCATAAACAGCACCCGCAAACTTCCCATCTTGCATCCTCACTTTAACCTTCTCATCTCGACTAAATGGACGTCTCCCTGCCATACCTAACATTTAACCCCCTTTCGAATGACTTACGTGTTCATCTCAAACCTCCTTTTATAATCAATCAAACTTCATCATTTCACGACACATCATCACTTCGAGATCAACAACATAGAGATTGATACATGATTTGACTAATTATTACAGACAAACGACGCCATTACCCCTCTTTACAGCACTAACGTGACAACTCTACAGTTATCTTTTTCAACAAGTCTTCTCAGAACTCCATGTTCAGACACTCAATCATCCTCTGATTCTCGTTCTCCAAAACATAATCAGAACCCTTCTGTCCATACTTCTTCTGATACTTTTATTAGAACTACCAACTTCTCCGAAACATGATTCAACTCAGAACTCCACATTCCCTTTTTCTGATTCCATAGATCTAATCAATCAGAATTCTCATTCATTTCTGAACAAGTCAGAACTCTCATCCGTACTTACGACATCTCGTCACGACACATTTAATAGTGGAATAAAAATTCAATAAGAAAAACATTTATTACCCAATTATTAAAATCCACACGATCCATTTTTCTCCAACGAATATTCTCTCTGTCACACATGTCCGTCCTTTAATGGACCATCCTCTTTCATCATTTCCTTGCATTTAATGTCAAGCATACCATTTTCTGACACAACTGTTCACACGTCCCTTCTTTTTCGCAAACCGGCGGTTCATTTCACTTTTTCGAATTGTTATAACCGTTCCCTTCTTTTTGATCTCTCTCACTCTTCATATAAACCCCCTTTCTCATTAATCCTCTCTCACCGCCGTCTACAATCCTTTAACCCTAAAAATCTCAAAACTTCTTCCTCCGGTCAATCCTCAAATCTCTTCAATGGCTTCCCATTCCAAAAGCGATACCGACACTGTCAATATCGCCGTATCCAATCTTCCACTTTCAGACGATCTCAAAGCCTACAAACCTCACCTGTAAGTTCTAATTCATGTACTTTCGAGACACACACTGGCTAAAGCCTTCTTTCATCCCCCTCCCTCCATTCCAATCTCTCTTTTACAGGAAGTAGTCTTCTCCGCTACAAAATGTGCCAGCGGTTATGCCATCGCCCTGCACAACGATCACCGTGTCGTCATCGACAAGAAAACCTTTGCAAAAGCCCTAAAACTCCCCTACCATACCTCCACCTTTGACCAACTAACCGATGGTGATCTTAAGTCTATGATCTACAACATGGGTTATATGTATGACTTGCCAAAGCTCTTTCATATGTCTAAAGGACACATCTCCCCTTTATGGCAATGTCTCATACACTACATCATTAAGTGCTTAACCGGCAAAATGGGTGGTACAGACCAATTGAACAAACGTCTTATGACACTTCTTTGGAGCCTCTACTCCGGTCGAAAAGTCGATTACGCCGGAATACTGTTTGATGACTTCATCAATTATGTACCTTCCTCCTTAAAACCCGCAGGTCAAATTCACTCTGCACGTTTTTGAGCTATATGCATCGAGCACATATATCAGAGTCTTGACCTTGCCCTTCCTGACCCAGGATCAGCAGACGACAAACTGGTCATGATTAAGGCTAAACCATACACTGCCAAAACGGACCCCATATTCGGGGAAATACGAAGACTGTCTGAAGCACTCCTGAATTTGGCGGATCCAGCACACCCTGCTGTCATCTCTCACATTACTTCTACTGAAGGAGTCGATGCTTATCCTCCTCACTCTCTTAAACGATGTGAGGCCCCTAAGAAACTTAAGAAGAAAGCTTATGAATCTTCTCCATCCAAGAAACCACCGAAAAAGAAACAACGAAAAGTCAAAACGACTTCTGAACCATCCTCAAAAGATTCTGAGTCAGAACATTTGGAGGAAAGACAGAACTCTCGAGACTCGGAAGATACTCCGGATGACACATTCATGGAAGTAAACCAAAATCAACCCCACCTTCCCCACCTAAAAAGAATTCACCAACCCCCACACAGACCCCCCACATTGATCTCCTTCCAAACCTCACTCAACCTCCTCCTGATGCATCTGAATTTACTAAATGGAAATTCAAACAAGCAGTACGAGACCAACAAGTATTGGTTGAACGTCTTCGAGATCAATTTGAATATAAAAAAAAGGAACTTCAAACTCTGTTCATCTTTGGTCCCCCATCTGACAAAGACTCTGCCTATGTCAAGGCAGAAAGAATTCGCATCAATGCTCTCCTTCAACAACTTGATTCTCTCCTTCACTCATCACTTGAGCCACTGGTAGACTCCTCATTCTACCTCTTTGACACCACTGAAACTGACTGGTCCAAAATTGCATCCGCAATAGTCCCTCTCACCTGGGACAAATTCTGTGCTCAAGAAATTCAGAAAGAGCAACTACGAAAGCAAACATTGGAACAACCTACTAAGTCCGACTCTCGCATCCTTATCTCTGAGACTCAATATATTCCAATCAGCACCCCCAACTTTGGTGCTGATGAAGAGGTCGATAAACCTTCCTCATCGCAAATGCATCTGATCGATCTAAGTGACACCAATTCATCCTCAGACAAAGCTGCCAAAGAGACTCAGCCACAATTCGTCAACTCCTTACTTAAGGATGATTCTCTTCATCAGAAAGTTGATGCTCTGACAATACTCCTGACTAACTTCAAGCCTCACAAAATCAGGAGCCCTTGATCAAAGAAATCGCTGAACTCAAAGAAAGAATTGCTGCTTTAGAGAAGAAAGACATCGAAATTCTTCTCACTTGCGACACTAATGCTGAAAGGATCATCAATGATGGGCTCGCAAACCTAGATGCTCAACGCGAAACCGATGCAGCCAACATGACGAAGACAACACAAAAGATGCTGACCGACGTTGAAAAATGCCAGCAACAAGTCCCTGAGCTCCTGACAAATGTGGAACTCAAACTCAAAGAAGCCATGGACCATTTTGCCAAGTACCTAAATGGCGTTCTGGCTGAAAACTTCTCTCTTCGAAGAACCAACACTGTTCTTCTTTAGATGGTTACCCAAACCATGCAGAACATTACCGGTACTATGTCAGGTCCCATTGAACAAATCAAACTCTGCACCAAGCTAAATATGGAGGTAATGGAGGCCCTCCAGACCATGTACGATACGCCACTTCCTGACTGCATCAAGAAGGAAGTCACCAAAGTCTCCTCCAAGATTGACTCTATATTGGCTCGCCTACCTGTGACCCCTTCCGTTCCTACAGGAGCCCCAGGAGGGGGAAAGGCGAATGACAAAGCAGAACCTGACCAACTGACTGGCATGTTAATAGATTCTACTGCTGGTCCAAGTGGAACAAAAGACCAAGGAAACATTCAACAAAAAGAAACAAATGAAACTGTTACTGATACAGGAACCAATGAAGACGAAAATCAGAACAAGGAATCATAAAATATCCAATATCCAACTCCGAAATCTCCAACTCCGAAATCTCCAACTCTGAAATCCCCTCCTCCGAAATCTCCAACTCCAATCCCCTCCTCTCCGAAATCTCCTCATCAGAAATCCAATCATTCAGACGACGAGATCTTTGTATACTCGCCAATCAAGGATTCTGATCCACCAGAGATCAAGGAAAGAAAATAAAAATTCTTTGACGATCAAGCCAATGAATATGCTAAAGAATTCAGCAACGAGTCGGAACATGAACAATATCAAACTGATCCAACTGGTCCCAGCAAATCCCTCTACTCAAACACCAATTATCGACTAATAACCGACTCAGACTTCCAACCCTTCAAATCATACAATCCTCCCCCATCAAAAGAATACAACTGGGATCTTCCTCTGGCCCCCAACGGAGACAAATATAAGTATACTCTGAACCTCTCGGCAGTATCAGGACCTTTCAAAGATCTAGCTGCCCACGATAGAAACTTGCAATTCTTCAAGAAATGGACCAAACCTCAAGAAGAAACTTGGTCAAATGAAGTCGTAACAGCAGTCCGAAGTATTAAAAGGAAACATTTTCAGAAAGCAGAATTCTTTGAATTTGAGCTTGTCAGAAATGGTGACTACAACAACACATCTTGGATAACAGAAGCCGACTTCAGAAATATGAACCCAACCGACATTTTCTCGATAACCATGAAGCTGTCTCATAAAGAAGATCAAGTCGCCGGAGAAGCTTACGTTGCAGCGAGAAGATTTCTACATCGTTACGTTGCAGCGAGAAGATTTCTACATCGTTTAGTAGAGGAATTCTGCTACAATGATGCAGAAATGTATAAAATCATCAAAGATCATCCAGAACCACAGATCATACCAAAACCTGACTTGTCTATTCCAGACAACAGAACTAACTAGAAGAAAGGTGTCACCTTCGATCCAGAACTTGGCCTAGTGTACAAGAATGAAAAAGAATTTCTTTTTCTTTGTGTTGACCAACTCAGAAGAGTTACCAATAGTATGCTAGACAAGTACATCATAGCTGTGGAAAGATCAAAATCCTCAGAACCAGAAGCCAAGAAAGAACTCCTTATCAGAATGAAGTGGCTTCTGGAAGTCAGAAAATTCTGGAGATATGCTGCAAAACAAGGAATACTGGATCAACGATACTAAATCAAAACCCTCGTTTGGTCACCAAAGGGGGAATTGTTAGTGCTAAATATCGTTGACCAACTCGTAGTTTGATAGTTTTGGGATTGTATTATCAAACTTTCTATATAGATGGAATGAACTTATTTTCACTAGAATGCTTTTAATGAACAATATCTTATCGTGTATGTTGCCTCTGATAAACTGTACTCTGATTACATGTCTCTATCCGAAATTCAATATTGAATTTCGGACTCCGACCTTCAAAGAAACTCAGTATTAGAACGTAATTCACTCAGAAGATTTAGCTCAGAAGATCACACTTAGAACCAAGTCAGAAAGTCAGAACATACATAACTATTTCCAGATACACTCTGATAACATCAGCCAGGACTCCGAAATCCATTCAGGATTTCGGACTATCAATATAAATATATCATTGGAAATATCACACTTAAGCCTTCAACAAAGAAGACTGAAGAACAAAGAATATCTAAGAGATAAGGCAAAGGATACAAACGTCAACTTATAGGATATGATTAGACTAGATCAAGCGTGGTCATCTAGAAGCATGTCTATTGTACTTTAGAGCATTATTAAATTATAGACAAGCCACCCTAGTCTGACATTGTATTATAATAATAGATTTACCTTTCTTATCTGACTGAAGAGAGACGTGTTGTCTCCTCTTCAGTCCATAGGTCATTACCAGAAGGTCCTCCCTTAGTCTATAAAAGGGAGACCAAGTTCATCTTCAGTCCTCACGGTTTTGAGAGACTTTATGTAACACTTTCTCTTATTAATACATTCTCTCATTCCATCAACCCTTATGTTATCATCTGCATTTCTCATCTCTCTCTCATTTCTAGTAATCTTACTTTAAGTCTTTATATTCCCAACTTACTTAAATGTCTATCTTTACTGTTTATTGTTGAGCTATTAAGATCTGTTCTAAGTATTAACTCCTATTTATAATTCCGCATCCATCTCAAGTCTTCGGACTTGTCCATCTCCGAAACTCATAATTTCGGACTTTTAATTTCTGCAATCTTTTATTCCGCACTAACTTAGAAAATTTGGCGACAACACCCAGGTTCATGAGTAATTTCTTAAATTTTGAATTTATATATATATTTTTTAATGATATTTTTTGTGTTAATTTTAACAATTTGTCGTGTACACGGGTTCATGAAAATTTCATAATTTATGAATTTTTATAAAATTCATAAATTACTCTTTGTGATAATTTTAAGCATTTATCGTGTACTCAGGTTCATGAGAAATTATTTAAATCTTGAATTTTTATAGATTTTTTAATTATATTTATTGTGTTAATTTTAACAATTTGTCGTATACCCGGGTTCAAGAAAAATTGGATAATTTATGAATTTTAAAAAATTCAGAAATTACTGTGTGTGATAATTTTAAGCATTTAACGCTCCGAGGTTCATGAAAAATTGCTTAAATTTTAAGTTTTTTTAGATTTTTTAATGATATTTTTTGTGTTATTTTTAATAATTTGTCGTGTACCCGGGTTCATGAAAAATTACATAATTTTTGAATTTTTATAAAATTCATAAATTACTCTTGGTGATAATTTTAAACATTTCTCGTGTACCCAGGTTCATGAGAAATTGCTTAAATTTTGAATTTTAATAAATTCTTTAATGATATTTTTTGTTTTAATTTTAACAATTTGTCGTGTACCCGGGTTAATTAAAAATTTCATAATTTATGAATTTTTATGAAATTCATAAATTACACTTTGTGATAATTTTAAGCATTTCTCGTGTACTCAGGTTCATTAGAAATTGCTTAAATCTTGAATTTTTATAGATTTTTTAATTATATTTATTGTGTTAATAAAAAATTCCATAATTTATAAATTTTTACAAAATATAGAAATTACTCTTTGTGATAATTTTAAGCATTTCACGTTTCCCATGTTCATGAGAAATTTCTTAAATTTTGAGTTTTTATAGATTTTTAATTTATTTTTTTTGTTAATTTTAACAATTTGTCGTGTACCCGGGTTCATAAAAAATTACATTTGTTGAAAAAATACGATAGCTGATCTCCACGAACAAGGTTTTTAAGCCTATTACCGTGTGACAGATATGTATTTTATCTATACTATGCGGAATAAATAAGAGATGCGGAATAAAATAAAAGGTAAATCTAAACTAGACAGTATTTAAATAGACAGAAAGCGGTAAATAAAGTAAAAGTTAGAAGTTAGAGGTTAGATGTAATAAACTCCATTATCAACGATAACGTGTTTTTACAATAAATAAAAAGGTTAGAAGTTAGAAGTTAGAAGTTAGATGTAAAATGTAATAAACGCCATTATCAACGATAACGTGTTTTTACAATAAATAAAAAAGTTAGAAGTTAGAAGTTAAATGTCTCGGTTAAATACAGTCCACATATGTTTTGGTTGTCACGGTTCAATTCGGGTGTATTGGAAGTTTGGTACAGTTGATTTATTACAGTTTAAATAAATCAATAACGACACATATAATTTTAAAAGAACTTATCGATAGTTGCGGAAGATAACGTTTTTCTTGATATGTCGATTTCTTGTTCTTCACGGTAAGATGAGGTTTTGGTGATTTTTGGTGTCGGGTAGAGGTTGTTTAGAGGTTTGGAGTTTGGTGTCGGGTAAGGGTTGTTTGGAGGTTTGAAGTTTGGTGTCGGGTGGATGTTTTGATTCTTGCGGTTTTGCGGTTTGATCCTCGTTGCCAAATGCAGAAATATCAGAATTTTGAGCTGTTTGGTCGTGGATTAGAGTGAATGGAGCTTGGATAATATGTGTGTGTTGTATGGTTGTGCTCTCAAAATCAGCAAGAGAGAGCTTCAATTTATAGTCTGTTCCAGCGGAGATCGGGTCGCGATCTTTATGGGATCGGGTCGCGATCTCGAGTGGTTCCCGCTTTTGTGCTGGCCACTACCCGTCTCGGTGGAGTTGGTCGCTGATATCGGGTCGCGATGGGATAAAGATCGGGTCGCGATCTAGGTCGGGTCGCGATCGATGGAAGATCGGGTCGTGATCTCAAGTGGTTCCCTGCTTTTGTGCTGGCCACTACCCGTCTCGGTGGAGTTGGTCGCTGATATCGGGTCGCGATGGGATAAAGATCGGGTCGCGATCTAGGTCGGGTCGCGATCGATGGAAGATCGGGTCGTGATCTCGTCGGGTTGCCATAGGCTCGCGATCCTTGGTCAGCAAAGCGTCACGTGTTTGTCACTTAGATCGGGTCGCGATCTGGGTTGGATCGGGTCGCGATCTACACTGTTACAGCCTTTTTCTTCTTTTGTTTTGATTTTCTTCATTTCGCGACACATGAGCTGTTGGGTCGCGATTTCTGTCGCTGGGTGACATTTTTGCTCTTTGGTACATAGCGTCATTTTCTCCGGTTTGGTTGATCTCGAATTTATGCAATCTGAAATAAACTGTTAATAAAAACATTTCGACTTATTTCAGTGATGGTCACATAAAAACATAAAAACATTATTCAACAATTTCCCCCTATGTGATCATTAATGAAATGAGGAGTAAAATGTTTGATTGAAATTCTTGAAATTTGGATAAGACATTTATAAAACCATATCACTTGTTTTGAAAGAGTGTGACTAGATTTTACTTATGTTTTGAAAAATGTTTTTCAAGAATATTTGTTTCTGAATCATAGTCTCGAGTTCGATTATCAAAAGGTTTTTGTATATGTATTTTCATAATATTCCTTAAGATTTTATAGCATTTATAAAGACGACAAATGATCTTAATAGGTCGATTCAGATGAACGCTCATAGGTATAGCTCACACTTGACTGAGGTGTTTGTTTGTTCTGGGTGCAGAACGGGTGTATAATCACTAAAGATGAGTGATATCTCTCAGTTTGAAGGTGTTGACTTATGCTTAATGTGGATTTATACCTATATACTTTAGTCACTTGGTCTTCATATTAGATAATCAATCACATAAGACTGGTTTCGGCATTACTCAGAGGGTTTCTTCATTCATGCCATTGATGTTTACTCTCTCTCCGTCGGTAAATACATGTAGAGGGGTTTAGAAATATTCATAGTGTATTTTGCAACTAAGAATATTTAATTATGAAGGCTACAGTATCCCGGTAAATCTTTGGTTTTGACAGCTATATTTGATAAAGCTTTTTGAGAATTCGTTGTTTTGAGAGGTGTCTGTCTTGATGGATTGTTGTTGTAAATCTTCTTTTTCTTTGGTGAGGCGTTTACCTTTGTCTTTATCTTTTCTTGATTTGTGTGAATACACATTGTGTAAAAGATATCTGATGTGGTTACCAATTGTGATTTGTTGACAGCATTTGTTGGATATGACTTTGTCGTTTCTTCATTTGTCAGATTCGTTATGCCAGATGATCAGTCTTTTCTTTGAAGTGGTTTGATTGAGGATAGGGATAGGTGATATAATAGACAGTTTGTCTAATATATAAGAAAATGAAAGTATCGTCCCTGGTCATTTTGATATCTAAGCAAAAATGAGACTAGCATCACGGTATAAGAGTATAAATCCTATAAGTCATAATGAAAACACCTTTGCTCACAGAAATGAATTCCACTTAGCAGTTAAAGACGAGGCACAATTTCTCACATGGGTTTGGTTTTCATCTGAATCTCCTGATCTTATGTCCCTTTACAGATAAAATCGTTATAATTGAAATAAATTCAAAGGGAATAGGAGAATGTACATAACAAAAATGTTTGAAATTTGAACCTTCTCTTTAATTAAGAATCAATATAACTGAGAACATTCATCGAGCATAAGTATCTGAAAATTTAGTCAAGAAGATGTTAAATCACATGGTTTTATAAAGACTTTAAAAGGATAAAACTTTATTCTAATTTTTTTGAATAATTTGGTTATTTGAATGTTTTGGTAAATTTTGGTTATTTGAATGTTTTTGGTAAATTTTGGTTATGGGGGTGAGAATTGGGTAACGAGAGTTCCCCCATAAATGATGCACTGGGATCATTTTGGATAGGTAGATTGGGATTGTTTTAGAGAGGAATTTGGTTTTGGTGGTTTTCCCATAAATGATGCATTGGGATCATTTGGACAGGTGGATTGGGGTGTTTTAGGAGGGTTCTGGTTTTGGTGGTTCCCCCTTGACTGGATCCGCATCATTTTGGTTTGATTGTGAAGTTTCTGCATCGGAGGTAGTGTGGGTTTGAAATCTTGTAGAAGGCTATGGTTTGTTGTCATATGCTTGGAACGGCCACTATCGATATACCATGTATCATCCTTGGGCTCTCCAGCACAAAGTACCTGCAATTAGACAGAAAGTTTAGGTACCCAAACCATGGTGGGTCCTGATTTGTTAATGGTTTTCGGTGATTTGAAATCATTATGGTTTCTGTTAATTGGACGAAGTGGTTGAGGCTTGATTTGACTTATCAGATTTTCCCAATTTAAGATTTGTTTTTGAAAACCTGTCATTTGGAAAGATTTCTGATTGTGTGAAAGGTATCCTTTATGTAATGACTTGTCTGATAACCTTTCTTTGTTTTTGGGATGAGGATGTTTTTGAAAATTTTTTTGTTTTTGTGGCAAAGAGGCTGGTTTCAAAGGTTTCTTTTGGGTTTGTTTGAAAACTTTGGGTTTGCCTTGTTCCTTTTGAAGAGCAATTGGTTTAGAGGTACTGTCTTTTTTGTAAAAGGAGTTTGCTCTATTCAAAAATTCTTTAAGTTTGGAGTTTTGGTTGGTAATTTGGATTTGGTGGGTTGAAGACCTATTAGTGAAAGATCTTTTGGAAACAGTGAAATCAGTATCATCTGGGTTACAGTTGATAACTGTTTCGTCATCTGAATCGTCCTCATTAGCAGATAAGAAAAAATCTGGTAGAGGCAATTTAGAGTTTTCACAAATTTTTCCATTTTTCTTTTCAGTCTCTTCATTTTCAAAAGATTCTCTTCCAATTCCCGGTTTATAATTCGTATCAATTTTGCCAGTTCCTAAGTTATTTGCTTTATTGAAAACATCATCACTCAATTTTCTGGCAATATTGATAGAATCCAGTTTTCCTTGAAATCTTTGATTTTCGGATTCAAGAAATTTGATTTGCTTTGAAGAATCATCTAGTTTTAGAATCAAACTAGTGTTTCTGTCAGTTAAATCTTGAATTTTTATTTTTAATTGAAGGACTTCTATTTCTAAAGCATCTTTTATTTCAGATGGAAAAACAGATTGATTTTGTATTTCTAAGTCCTTTTTTGTTTTAGAGCTTCATTTAATTGTTCTAAGACGTGATTATAATCTTCCGATTTTCTTTCAACGTCTCTTTCCAATTTGTTTTTAGTCGTCGTTGATTCTCCAAATCTGAGTTGCAATGTTTGTAATTCAGATTTGTAGATGTCAGATTTGACTATTGTGTCATGATATAGTTTGAGATCAGCTTTCAAACTATTCTCAATCTTAGTCATGTGGGACTCAAATGGTGTTTTTGAAAGACCGATTTCTGAGATCATAGACCATACCTGATCGATGACATATGGAGCTCTTGAGTAGGTTGTGGAAGACATTTTTGGGTTGATCCTTTTTTTTTTTTTTTTTTTTTTTTGAAAATTTTAAGATTTTTAAATTTTTTTAATTTTAATTTTTTTGTTTTGAACAAGTGATATTAAGATGAAATTTTTAAAGGAAACTTATTGGTGGTTTATAAAAACGCTACACAAAAGTTCTCGACAAAAATTTCAGATTAAATCACACAAGCTCTGATACCAATTGTTGAAAAAATACGATAGCTGATCTCCACGAACAAGGTTTTTAAGCCTATTACCGTGTGACAGATATGTATTTTATCTATACTATGCGGAATAAATAAGAGATGCGGAATAAAATAAAAGGTAAATCTAAACTAGACAGTATTTAAATAGACAGAAAGCGGTAAATAAAGTAAAAGTTAGAAGTTAGAGGTTAGATGTAATAAACTCCATTATCAACGATAACGTGTTTTTACAATAAATAAAAAGGTTAGAAGTTAGAAGTTAGAAGTTAGATGTAAAATGTAATAAACGCCATTATCAACGATAACGTGTTTTTACAATAAATAAAAAAGTTAGAAGTTAGAAGTTAAATGTCTCGGTTAAATACAGTCCACATATGTTTTGGTTGTCACGGTTCAATTCGGGTGTATTGGAAGTTTGGTACAGTTGATTTATTACAGTTTAAATAAATCAATAACGACACATATAATTTTAAAAGAACTTATCGATAGTTGCGGAAGATAACGTTTTTCTTGATATGTCGATTTCTTGTTCTTCACGGTAAGATGAGGTTTTGGTGATTTTTGGTGTCGGGTAGAGGTTGTTTAGAGGTTTGGAGTTTGGTGTCGGGTAAGGGTTGTTTGGAGGTTTGAAGTTTGGTGTCGGGTGGATGTTTTGATTCTTGCGGTTTTGCGGTTTGATCCTCGTTGCCAAATGCAGAAATATCAGAATTTTGAGCTGTTTGGTCGTGGATTAGAGTGAATGGAGCTTGGATAATATGTGTGTGTTGTATGGTTGTGCTCTCAAAATCAGCAAGAGAGAGCTTCAATTTATAGTCTGTTCCAGCGGAGATCGGGTCGCGATCTTTATGGGATCGGGTCGCGATCTCGAGTGGTTCCCGCTTTTGTGCTGGCCACTACCCGTCTCGGTGGAGTTGGTCGCTGATATCGGGTCGCGATGGGATAAAGATCGGGTCGCGATCTAGGTCGGGTCGCGATCGATGGAAGATCGGGTCGTGATCTCAAGTGGTTCCCTGCTTTTGTGCTGGCCACTACCCGTCTCGGTGGAGTTGGTCGCTGATATCGGGTCGCGATGGGATAAAGATCGGGTCGCGATCTAGGTCGGGTCGCGATCGATGGAAGATCGGGTCGTGATCTCGTCGGGTTGCCATAGGCTCGCGATCCTTGGTCAGCAAAGCGTCACGTGTTTGTCACTTAGATCGGGTCGCGATCTGGGTTGGATCGGGTCGCGATCTACACTGTTACAGCCTTTTTCTTCTTTTGTTTTGATTTTCTTCATTTCGCGACACATGAGCTGTTGGGTCGCGATTTCTGTCGCTGGGTGACATTTTTGCTCTTTGGTACATAGCGTCATTTTCTCCGGTTTGGTTGATCTCGAATTTATGCAATCTGAAATAAACTGTTAATAAAAACATTTCGACTTATTTCAGTGATGGTCACATAAAAACATAAAAACATTATTCAACAACATAATTTTTGAATTTTTATAAAATTCATAAATTACTCTTTGTGATAATTTTAAGCATTTCTCGTGTACCCAGGTTCATGAGAAATTGCTTGAATTTTGAATTTTTATAGGTTTTTTAATTATATTTATTGTGTTAATTTTAACAATTTGTCGTGTACCCAGGTTCATGAAAAATTGCATAAGTTTTGAGTTTTTTTAAAATACATAAATTACTCTTTGTAATAATTTTAAGCATTTCTTGTGTACCCAGGTTCATGAGAAGTTGCTTAAATTTTGAATTTTTATTGATTTTTAATGATATTTTTTGTGTTAATTTTAATAATTTGTCGTGTACCCTGGTTCATGAAATATTGCATAATTTATGATTTTTTATAAAATTCATATATTACTCTCTATGATAATTTTAAGTATTTCTCGTGTACCCAGGTTCATGAGAAATTGCTTAAATTTTGAATTTTTATAGATTTTTTAATTATATTTATTGTGTTAATTTTAACAATTTGTAGTGTACCCGGGTTCATGAAAAATTGCATAAGTTTCGAGTTTTTTTTAATTTATAAATTACTCTTTGTAATAATTTTAACCATTTCTCGTGTACGTTCATGAGAAATTGCTTAAATTTTGAATTTTTATATATTTTTTATGATATTTTTGTGTTAATTTTAACAATTTTTCAAGTACCCGGGTTAATGAAAAATTGCATAATTTATAAATTTTTATAAAATTGATAAATTACTCTTTGTGATAATTTTAAGCATTTATCGTGTACCCAGGTTCATTAGCAATTTCTTAAATTTTGAATTTATATATATATATATATATATATATATATAATGATATTTTGTGTCTTAATTTTAACAATTTGTCGTGCACCCGGGTTCATGAAAATTTCATAATTTATGAAATTTTATAAAATTCATAAATTACTCTTTGTGATAATTTTAAGCATTTCTCGTGTACTCAGGTTAATGAGAAATTGTTTAAATCTTGAATTTTTATAGATTTTTAATTATATTTATTGGGTTAATTTTAACAATTTGTCGTGAACCCGGGTTCATGAAAAATTGGATAATTTATGAATTTTAAAAAAATTCAGAAATTACTGTTTGTGATAATTTTAAGCATTTCACGCGTCCGAGGTTCATGAGAAATTGCTTAAATTTTAAGTTTTTTTAGATTTTTTAATGATATTTTTTGTGTTAATTTTAACAATTTGTCGTGTACCCGGGTTCATGAAAAATTACATAATTTTTTAATTTTTATAAAATTCATAAATTACTCTTTGTGATAATTTTAAGCATTTCTCGTGTACCCAGGTTCATGAGAAATTGCTTAAATTGTGAATTTTAATAGATTCTTTAATGATATTTTTTGTGTTAATTTTAACAATTTGTCGTGTACCCGGGTTCATGAAAAATTCCATAATTTATGAATTTTATGAAATTCATAAATTACTCTTTGGATTAATTTTAAGCATTTCTCGTGTACTCAGGTTCATTAGAAATTGCTTAAATCTTGAATTTTTATAGATTTTTTAATTATATTTATTGTGTTAATTTTAACAATTTGTCGTGTACCCGGGTTCATGAAAAATTCCATAATTTATAAATTTTTGCAAAATTAAGAAATTACTCTTTGTGATAACTTTAAGCATTTCATGTGTCCCAGGTTCATGAGAAATTGCTTAAATTTTGAGTTTTTATATACTTTTAATATATTTTTTGTGTTAATTTTAACAATTTGTCGTGTACCCGGGTTAATGAAAAATTACATAATTTTTGAATTTTTATAAAATTCATAAATTACTCATTGTGATAATTTTAAGCATTTCTCGTGTACCCAGGTTCATGAGAAATTGCTTGAATTTTGAATTTTTATAGATTTTTTAATTATATTTATTGTGTTAATTTTAACAATTTGTAGTGTACCCGGGTTCATGAAAAATTGCATAAGTTTTGAGTTTTTTTAAAATTTATATATTACTCTTTGTAATAATTTTAAGCATTTCTCGTGTACCCAGGTTCATGAGTCAAAATGCGACCAGTCTTCATTCTTTGAGTCAAAATGCGACCAGTCTTCATTCTTCAGGTTCAGGTTTCACAACTTTCAGCTCTTTCTCAAACACTTTCGAAATTAAGAGCATGATTCTTTTCCGAAAAGCTATGTACCAGGTCAGCATATCATTGAAGCATCTCTTATCATTCTCAGTATTCAGTTTTGTCTTGTTGATGAGATCGAGAATTTTCTTCAATGCGAGAGTTCGGTAGAGATGTTTGTCTCGCAGAAAGAAGATCTTTTTCACCGATTCATTTCCCTCCTTGGATAGATACGCCACATTCCAGTCACCCTTTTTGATCTTTCCGAGACGACGTCTCTTCAGATCAGAAGGAGGTTTTTCAGCTGAACATTTCGGAACGGAGCTCAGAACAGAAGCCACTTCAACATCAAGATTGGACACTTCCAGAATATAGCCAGTGAGAAGTTTCTTGACATGCTCATGAAGAATCTCATGGTCTTCCCTCCTTGAGAGAATGTTAAACAGAGACACCCAGTCAAACGGGTTCATGAATGGAAGATCAGTCAGGGTGAATTCATCTTTCTCATCATCTGACCCTCTGCGAGCAAGAAAAATAGCGTTTTTGAACGGAGAAGTCACATGAGGCATTCTTGGTGTGAGCTTCACAATCTTCTTCAGGCTCCAGGACATGTACTGCGGTTTGGAGTGCTCCAAGTAGAAGTTGAACAGCTTATCATTGACCACAGCCCGAGGTTCTGTGTTCGATTTCAGTTCATCGAAGTAGCGGATAAGAAATACTCTTGCTGTAATCGGAAAGTCCATTTGAGAGTCGACAGAATTTTTGACATCGTAAGAGCAAATTGGCTGCAACCAATTTTCTATGGGTTGAGTGATAGCTTCCGACTTCATGGTTTCGAAGTCCCAATCAAGGATACAGAGACTTACGAGCTTTCATATCAAGTTCCGCTTGTCGTTTGGCTGCATCTTCGGCATCAAGCTGTTTGGTGATCCGAATAATTTCATCAAGTTCTTTTTCCCTTGCAGCTCTGGCCAGTTTGGCATCCTCCGACATGTCCAGATTTTCATCTACATCATCTTCACCGATCTTCTTGCCCTTTCGTTTTAAAGGACCGGCAGATGTATCACCAACATTCATCTTCTCAAACCAATCAGCTTTTGGTTTTTGAATGTCATCAGCAGACTCTTGAGTCCCTGGTTTCTTCAAGTCAGTGATCGAAGAGAATTTTGGTTTTTGAACTGGGCTTTCTGTGGTCTTTTTCGTTCCTTTGCCCTTGTCGTTTTTAGAGACATCAGCAGTATCGTCTCTATTCTCCTTCTCCTTTCCTTGCCCATCGTCTCCATCATTGTCATCGGATTTATCCGCTTTGTCCTCATCTCCCCCTTGTTTCAGAATGGCAACGTCTTCTGAAACACCTTGGATTTTGCTTAGCAACAAAAGGACCGGATGGAGTTTATTCGTGATGTGACTACGAAGGTAAGGAGTTAGGACTGGATCGTCTTCTTCTACCATCTGTCGAATATATGTGTCAATCTTGGTGACACAGTTACGAACTGCCTGTGTTTGAGAGACAGCGGATGACAATACCGCTGTAGTGTTCTTCAGTTCGGCCTTCAGGAGTTGGATCTTCGTAGTTTTAGTTGCCACGAGATCCATCAACTCGTTTTCCGATGCCAGATCGTCTCGCAGCTTATCAATCTTAGACTGTAAGCCAGACGCCAGATCGGAATTTTCTTTCTGGAGATCGGAGCGAAGCATCGCAATCGCCTCCTTTTCAGCTTTTAGGGTCTCCGCAAACCCATGAATGACCTTTTGCATTTTATTATTGTAGGACTGAGTGGATTCATTGTAGGTCTTCATAAAATATAGAATTTCGGATTCCAAGGTCGCAACCTTTTTGACATTTTCCTCCATGCTGCCATTAGCCTTCTCCATTGTGGTAGAGAATTCTTCCACAAGTTTGACATTTGCCGAAATTAATGTCTCTACTTGAGTTTTGTGAGTGTCTAACTGGGATTGCCAGTCGGAAGTGGAAGGGCCCTGCTGTGTTTCAAGAAGTTTGTCTAATTTCGTAGACAATTCTTGAAATTGCTCCTAAGTCATAGGAGCAGAAGATTCCGAATCATGAAAGTGTACATTGAATGGAGACTCAATGTAATCGGCCAGGTCATCCTGATCATCGTAAATCTGGACGTCTTCATCTTCCTGTTCAGAAGTTGGCTCTTGGATGTTCGGAGAGTTGTGGGTAGTGGCTTCTGGTGTTGGGGATTTTCGTGGAGGGGATTGTCGTGGAGGGGATTTTCGTGGAGGGGATTTCTGTGATGGAGAGTTTGGTGGTGTCTGTTGTTGGGGTGGAGATGTAGGTGTTGGAGATTTTGGTGGTGTTTGATGTTGTGGAGAGACAGGAGGTGTGGATTTTGGAGTGGCTTCGGTAGTAGGTGTTGGAGGCCTTGTAGTTGATCCTTCACTTTCATCCGGATCGTCATCTAAATGATTTGTGACAATATGGTCGTCGGAGTTTTCATCCTCCGATTGAGGTTGTATGACCATTCTCCGAAGCCTTCGGGATCGCTTTGATTGTTTTTCGGTGTCGGAAGCGGTACCGCTGCCCTTCCTCTTGGTTACTTTCCTTGGATTCTCAAGCTTGTCAAAAGCTAGTTGAATTTTGTCGTCCAGGTCCCGAATAGCGAAGGTTGTCTTTTTGCAGTAATCAACAATACAGTTAACATCTTTCGGAACACGATCTAGCATTGCCATCGGAATGGCACCAATAAAATCGAAGTCCTCCGCCTTGCTGGTGACGAAGGTTGCTGTTGGCAAGGTTGGAATAACGGACATCACAGAATCCTTCATGATATGAATATCATGCTTCTCAATTGTTCGTTGAACAACGAGGGACCAAAATCGAGCACATGAGATTTCTTGATGGCGGAGTCTGTAGTTCACACTTTCGACAAATTGACTCCAAAGTATTGACCCATAGTCAAGATTGACAGCATTGTAAAGACCATAGAAAAAGGAGTAAAAGAGCTTACTCGCACTGTCAGTTCCAGTAGTTCGTTCTGAGAAGCTTTTGAAGAGAATGGTGAAAAGGGCATTCCACTGTGGTGGTAAACCTTTCTTGGTAAATTTAGACAGCTGGGTAATGTCCCCTTTGTAACCCATTTGATAGAACATACGGAGAAGGGTTACAGGTTGAAGCATCTCTGGGTCGATTAGGTCTCCGGTTTCAGTAAACCCTAGAAGTTTACTGAATCTTGATTTTGAAATTTTTGTCTTGACAGAACCCACTTCAAAAGAAACAAACTCCTCCGCTTTGTTGTAGAACGCGGTGGAGTAAGTGGCGGAGAGAAGCAAGATGGGTACCGTAGCAGATGCAGTCAGGGCTGTTGCGATTGGGGAGTACTTCAAACACTCGATCATAGGCCGAATAGATTCACTGTAGTGAGAGGAGTTGAGATCGATAATCAAGTTTTGATTTGCTTTGATCTTCAACATCAGTGTTGAAGAGGTGTTGTCGTTTGCAGAAGATGCACCAGCCATGGGAGAGAGCGTGAGAATTTTGGAGAAGAAGAGTACTTTGAGGGTTTAGTGTTCTTGCGTGGGAGATAGAGTGCAGAGAAGAGAGAAAGAAACCCAAGAAACCCTTTAAATATCTTTTGGAATTCAATTGAAAAGAGGTAATCCCGCTTCAGTCATTTCTGTTTCCCAAGAATCACGCTTTATCATCATGAGTGGCCCCTAAGAGTCGCATTGCAGGCGCGTGAAAAGCGAGAAAGTAACTGCTGCTGAGATGACGTTGTAACTGCCACGTCTTAATTACATCATCCAAAATTTCAAAAATTTGAAGAGGGAACAAATGCCAGGTCATCAATTTGAATCCTTATCATAAAAGCAACCAGAGTTAGAAAATCCAATAATGATTTTCGTGCAGGAGTGTGCCAACGATAAGGAAGAAAATCAAAGTTTATCTGGGAATATGTGATGTCGGATCAACATAAAACTATATGATCCCGGGAAAAGATATCTTCCTTCGGAACCAAGAGAGATTCGGAAGTGTTTTTGTGGTTTCCCGTTGAATTACGATCAATTGATTGATAAGAACCATTGAAAGATATCTTTTAGTTTTTAGTTTTATGGGGTGGGTTGAACTTTCTTTCGAATTCCGAAAACGTGAGAAATGTTCGAAATCGGAAGAAAGGACTTGTTTAACCAGTGTAGTCATAAGAACAAGTGAGGGTAAGGAGAGTTTTGTCTGACTTAGGAAATATTTTGAAATCTCAAAAAAAAATTAAAAACTGGATCTCTTTGGATAGAAATTACTTTGGTGGAGTAGATTTCATAAAGATCACGCAAAAATAAAAGATTGAGATTTCCTTTGAAGTTTTCGTCAATTCCTTAGTGTGTTCGGATTTTTGGGTTTCATTCGAAACTGTGGTAGAAACAATTCCGAAATCATGAACACAGATTTTGTGTAACCATCAGTTTTCAGTGGTAATGCTGAAAGCCTTCATAAGGGTTACAGTTATATGGAAATGTATTAAGTGTGGAGAATTGATAGAAGGGTCGAGAGAGGTTGTTTGAGTCTCACCGCTTCTCATGGTGAAAATGAGTTGCGATCTTTGACTAGACTTTTCGAAATCATATATTGAAATTGGTTTTTATTTCAATAATCATAGATATTCATTAGATGGTTAGACAGGTGGAAAGAGAGAGAAATTTACTGAGAAATACTACTTAGGAATAAAGTCATCATGAGAACTCATTAAATGCTCAGGAGAAAAGAGTGGAAAACGTCCAATCAGATGCTAATCAGCCGTCTCTGCTTTGATGACGCGTAATAATTGCAACAGACTTGCATCATTACTCCCAAAAAGCAATTTAATATCCACTATTGGGAAGCTTAATCGGTGACATGTTTGCCTATAAAAGGAAAATATTATTAGCAAAAACAGCACACACTCACGAAAGATTACCTTCAAACGGTTCATCAGATGGCTCAATGTCCTTACAACCGAGGTGACAAGGTCAAGGTGAAAATGCGTGAAGGTGAATACGCAGGTGGCACTTATGGTGGAGTCATCATGGCGGTTTGGAACCATTGGTATGAGGTCAAGATGATCATGCTCAAGGATAGTGATGGTGGTGGTCCCCTGACGATCCAGACCAGTTATCCCTACTTGCAGCCTGTCCCACCAAAGATCTTGGTGGACTATAAACAGTTCGACCTCGTGGAGGTCTGGCACAAGAGAGGGTGGTGGCCGGCGGTGATCATCAGGACAACTCCTCACAACCAGTTTTTGGTGGGACTGGCGGATGAGAGTCGTCTCTTCGTGGATGAGTGTGAGGTGCGAATCCATCAAGCCTTCCACCTTGGTGATCCTCCAATGTGGCACTATTATAAGTTGTAGGATGAAGTAGTTTTTGTTTTTCTTTTTGATGTACTGAACTACCTTCCTTTAGTTTAAATAAAAAGTGCCTTGCTTTTTTTTATGGATTTCTCTTTGGATTTTGTATCTGCATTCTCAAGTACAGTTGACAACAAGAAGAACAAAAAAAAATGAAAATAAAACTTAAGAAGAAAAATAAAACAAAATAAAATAAAACACACAATATACGAAAACACACAAAATAAAATTTTAAAGAACTAGAAAATATTTTTGATACAAAAAAAAAATTAGAGGTAAATAGAAAAAGAAAATAGAGGAAAAAAAATATACAGAAAGGATACATTCGCTCATAATCATTCTTGTCTAAAGTCTGATTCCGAGGCATTTCGAATTTCGGAATCAATCGGAAAATTAGTTGCATTTCGGAACAGATTCAGCTTCCATTATTCAGAGGCCTTGAAGAATTCTGTTAAATGCTAGCTCTGGAAGTGCCTTAGTGAAGATGTCTGCCAGTTGATCATTTGAGCGAACAAAATGAATCTCGATGTTGCCGTCTTCAACATGATCTTTGATAAAGTGATATCTGAGTGCAATGTGTTTAGTCTTTGAATGTTGCACTGGATTATGACAGATCCGAATCGCACTTTCGGAATCGCAATAAAGTCGAATACGTTTCATACTGACTCCATAGTCTCTTAGTTGGTTTTGAATCCATATTATCTGAGAGGTGCATGAAGCAGCAGAGCTTACGAGTTTTCCGTCGAGAAGTTGACATCCTCCTGAAGTGCTTTTGTGATCCAGTCCACAACCACCAAGATCAGCATCAGAAAATGCTTGAACGAATAACCCAGATCCTGACGGATACCGTAGCCCAAGTGATGTAGTTCTTTTGAGATATCAGAATATGTTCTTCACAGCATTGTGATGTGGCTCTCTGGGATTATCCTGATATCTAGCACAATAACATACAGCAAACATGATGTCAGGTCTACTTGAAGTAAGATAGAGAAGTGAACCTATCATCTGACGGTAAAGAGTGATATCTGCTGCAGGTTTGTCTAGTGAAGGAGTGAGTTTGGTTCCGAAGGCCATCAGAACTTTGACTTTAGAATCTCCCTTCATTCTGAATTTCTCTAAGAGAGACTTGGTATAAGCTTCTTGATTGATGAAAATGCCTTCTGAACTTTGTCTGATGTTAAGGCCTAGAAAGAAGTTGATTTTACCCATCGATCTCATTTCAAATTTTGTCTCCATCAGTTTTCGGAATTCAGCCATTAGGCTTGGATGAGTAGATCCGAAAATGATGTCATCGACGTAGATTTGAACAATCATCAGGTGACTTCCTTCCTTTTTGCGAAAGAATGTTGGGTCGACAGAACCTTGCTTAAACTTGGATTGCTTGAGAAACCGAGTTAAAGTTTCATACCAAGCTCTTGGAGCTTGCTTTAAACCGTAAACAGCTTTATCTAACACATAGCAATGATCGGGATGTTTACTGCTCACAAAGCCTGGTGGCTGTTCAACATAGACGGTTTCTTCTAATTCACCATTCAGAAATGCACACTTAACATCCACCTGATAGACATCGAAACCCTTGTGTGCTGCATAAGCAAGAAAAATCCGAACGGACTCTAGTCTGCCCTGGTGCAAATGTTTCTTCATAATCAATTCCTTCTTCTTGACAGTAACCTTTAACTACCAGTCGTGCTTTGTTTCGAATGACATTCCCTTCTTTTTCTAATTTGTTTCGGAATACCCATTTCATTCCGAGAACTGATGCCTTCTCTGGAGTCGGAACTAATCTCCAGACCCTGTTGCATTCAAATTCATTTAGTTCATCTTGCATTGCTTGGACCCAGTCAACATGATCGAGTGCTACTTTAACTGTTTTAGGTTCGATCTTGGAGATGAATGAATGAAACATGCAAAATTCCACTTTTGAAAATAATGCAGCTTGCTTTTCCTTAGCTTGAGCTCGAGTGAGAATTCCAGCAGATGTCGCTCTGATGATTTGAGATTTTGGATGATTTCTCGTCCATTTTATCATTGGAGGATAATTTGGATCATATTCAGGATTAATCTCTGGAATAATTTCTTCAGCTTCCAATTGTACCTCTGACTGTGTGTCAAGGTCATTGTATTTAGGATTAATCTCTGGAATAATTTCTTCAGCTTCGGATTGTACCTCTGACTGTGTTTCAAGGTCATTGTTTTCAATTTCATTCTCCCCCTGGGAGTTTGCATCGTTTCCTGCATGAACAAGATCGGAGTTGCCTTCTTCAACTGAAGGTGTGCTTGTCACTGAGTCAGAAGAAGAATCCTCCCTCTGAAAGGATGCTAAATTCTCCCCCTGGATAGGTGCATAACACTCCCCCTGGACTGGTGCATCGGAAATGGGAGTTGGAGTGGGAGCATCAAAACTGGAAGATGTGTTCTCAATCGGAACATCTGTGGAGTTGTCAGGTGAAGTTTCATTTTCACTGACTGCACTGTCTATTATTTTTAACAGCTCATCCCCTTGGTTCTCTCTTGCTTTTGCTTCTGCTGACTTTGCGTTTTCTGGTTCATCAAACAAATTCATGAATTCCTCATATAGATCTATAAGAGGAATAGTTGTTCTGTTTGATTCTGGAAAGATTTCTTGAGGCTTCGTAGTGGGTTGCTTTGCTCTTGAATTGTAGCTGTCATCGAAGGTGATGTAGTATGATTCTTCAATTTTCCGTGATCGTTTGTTCAAAACACGATATGCCTTTGAAGTAAGAGAGTACCCAAGAAAAATACCTTCATCAGCCTTTTCATCTCATTTAACTCGTTTTTCTTTTGAGTTAAAAATGAAACACTTAGATCCAAAAACATGAAAGAATTTGACGTTCGTTTTTCTTTTGTTGATTATTTCATATGGAGTAACGTTAAAGCGTTTGTTGATATTCGACCGGTTCTGGGTGAAGCATGCAGTTGCGATGGCATCGGCCCAGAAATATAGAGGAAGTTTCGCAAAAGAGAGCATAGTTCTAGTAGCTTCACAAAGAGAACGATTTCGTCTTTCTACTACTCCATTTTGTTGAGGAGTATAGGGGGCAGAGAAGTTATGCGAGATTCGTTTATTGACAAGAAAATCATCTAGAACTTTATTTTTGAATTCTGTGCCGTTATCACTTCTTACCATCCGAATTTGCTTTCGGAGAAGAACTTCTATCTGCTTGATGAAGTTAATCATGTTGATCGCTGCTTCAGATTTTTGCTTGAGAAAGAATATCCATGTGAAGTGAGAGAAGTCATCTACCACAACCAGAATGTATTTGTTGTGAGCAACGCTTTCGATGGCAGACGGACCACAAAGATCAATGTGCAGAAGTTCCAATGGTTCAATGATTTTTGTGTTGATGATTGTAGAATGACTTTTTCGGCTTTGTTTTCCCAGCTCACATGCATCACACAGTCGGTCTTTGTCGTACTTGAGTAGTGGTAATCCTCGCACAAGATCACCCAGCACCAGTTTATTAATATCACGAAAGTTCATGTGAGATAAACGCCTATGCCATAACCAACTATCATCATTCGTAGCTTTTGTGAGTAAACAGATGGCGGGTTTTCCTTGAATGGGTCTCATGTCCAAAGGAAACATCTCTCCTTTTCCTTTTGACTTCAAAACGAGCTTTTTAGATTCCTTTTCAACGAGTTCAGAACCATATTCATCAAACGAAACTCTGAGACCAGTTCCAACAACAAGTTGCGAAACGCTGATTAGGTTGTGCTGAAGTCCTTCAACATACGCCACTTTTCGGATCGAAATTTCACCATTTGTGATCATGCCATAGCCTTTGATTTTTCCGGTTGCATTGTTTCCATAGCTAACTTTTCCTCCATTCGTTAGCGAGCGATATTCTCGTAATTCCTCCTTCCTTCCTGTCATGTGACGTGAACAGCCGCTATCAATGTACCATTCTGGATCATACTGTTCGTCACATAGAACCTGCACAAGTTAGAGAGATTTAGGAACCCAAACCAATGTGGGCCCATGTGAGAATTTACGAGAGATAGGAAAAATGCATGATCTTTCAACCCAAAATGATTTTCTCACAGATGGTTGATTTTTCTTATTATCAATTCGAAACACTTTCATTTTTGTGGATTGCCATTGTACTCTAGCAAAACGAGATTTCGTAGGAGTGAACGTGTTGGATACTTGATAATAATGGGTTTTCGGACTGGGAGAGTTATAAGTAGGATTTGGAAGTTTAACTGACTGAGAGGAGGAGTTTGATTTAGAAACAACTGTTGGGTGAATCTTGTTGGTTTTGAGATTCTGACTGGTTTCAGGATAGAGCTTGGCCTTCCCTTTTGAATCACTTGCGCTGAGAATATGAGTGGGATTCTTTGTTTTTGTTGAATTTGAGATTGGATTGTGCTCAGATTTTGGAGTTTTCGGAATCGGAATTGGATTGACTTTCTGGGTTATGTTTAAGTCGTTTTTGTTTCTCCAAAACTGTTTTCTTTCTTTCAAATTCTTTTTTTACCTAGCATTCATTTGTTTCCTTTTGGCTATCAGCTCTTCAGGAGACTCATGAATACAAGATGTTGAGCAGTGGTTGAAGTCAGATTTGAAAGTACTTGTTTTAGAGTTTGAAGTATCGAATTTCAAATTCTTTGTACCCCATGAACCATTTTGCGAAACTGAATTTTTACAATTCAACGATCCAGAAATGCAGTTACCACAAGATTTCCAGGAGGTCATTTCGGAGAGACCTTTGGTTTCATCCGAATTGTCAATTGGTTCCGACCAAAAGAAAGTATCACAAATATCGAAATTATCGTTATCAACCAGGACTTTAAGTTCAGTTACATCTTTAGGATTAAGACCTGGTTTAACAAAAACTTGATTTGGTACTGTCTGAATTTTTGGAAAAACAGTGGCCTGTTCGTTTAAAGTGTGTGATCCTTTATTTTCAACAATTCTCGCAAAGGCGACTGAATTTTTAGAAATGAGATTTTTCTTAGTTTCAGTAGAATTGGTTATGAATTCCGAACAGTCAATTTCATCCTCAACGGATATCTCACTCATATCACTTTCATCAAAATCAGAAATATTCTCATTAATGGGAGTATTATCAGAATTTAATTTAGAGCATAGTGAGTAAATATTTTTCAAGGTTGCTGTTTTAATTTCCACATGATTATTTTCTGACAAATATTCTTTAACCATATTTTTATGTTCTTTGGACTGAATATAACTTTCAATTTTATCAAGTCCGATTCGATAAGCTTCCGAAACCTCATCGGATGAAACAATGGTTTCACACCTGTAGCATTCAGCATCAATTTCATCCTCTTTCAATTCAAGAAAGGGCAAAATCATTTTGTGTAAACCCCTGCCTATATCACAGTCAAGATGCAACTGAGTAATATTATTGTAAAGACGCTTTGCAATTAAACAAATAATATTTCTCTGTTTGACAAGAACTAAATTATCCCTTTTGACATAAATGATATCATCCCGTGCTCTAACTAACTCACTATCCAACGCCTCGATTCTCATTTGCCTCTCCTCATTCTTATTCGATACCCTGCTCAATTGGTCATTTAGGTTAGAATTGCTTAGACGTGTTCTTTTTAAGCTATCACTCAAACTAGAAACAGTGAATCTAAGATCATCTAATTCAGTATCATAACTATAAGAGCAGATATTTAAAGATTTAAGGATAGAGCGTACCTTGTTGACCACAACCTCACATTCCTCTACCTGTTCAGAAACAGGTTTCGCAGCGAAACAACTTGCTGAGGTTTGGCACCCATCTGTAGAGTACCCCCTGCTGTCGGAATGATCAGCCTTCACCATCAAACATCGGCCATGCGTCGGATTTCTCACCTCCTCATCTTCCGAGTCCGTTGACCAGACCTCAACTGCGCCAAACTCGCTATCCTCCTTGACTACAAAGGCTGCTTTGGTAGTTGAAGCATCATTCTTTTTCAGCTCCTCAATCTTCTTTGCGTAATAAGCTTCATCTTTTACCTGCTCCTTCTTCTCAATTTGCTTTCGGAGCAAGCAGTCTTTCACAAAGTGATTCTTTCCTTTGCAGTAATGGCAATCATAACCCGAGTCACCAACGAGCTTCTTATCTTCATCATCTTTCTTTTTCCGGATTTCTTCTGATATCTTTTCGGAATTAAAACTTCCCTACCGGGTTCGGTTTTTAAATTTAGAGAAGTTTTTCTTGAAAAACTTCTTGGGATTTGAAACCATCAAAGCTTTATCCTCTCTGGTCAGATCATCGTCGGAGAAATCTGAATCAGAATCGATTTCAGCAGATTTCTTCCCTGCGGCAACTAAAGCAAGCGAACCAAGGCTAACAGTCGCTTTAGCTTCCGAAGTAACTTCCTTTTCATGGGACTTAACGATTCCCACAACTTTAGCCAGCGTGTAAGTTTTAAACTGTTCATGCGCTTTTATTGTTGTAACAATGGCCTTCCATTCGGAACGAAGACCATCTAGAAAAGTGACCTTTTGCTCAATTACAGTCCGAGCAATTTTGTACTTCAACAACCGACTAAGAAGATGGTTGTAGCGATTGAATGTCTGGGTTAGAGTTTCTTCCGAACCTTGTGCAAAAGATCCGAAATCGGAAAGAAGAGTGGTCTGTATTGAGTGCTCAAGGTCAACATCTCCAGAGTACAATTCTTTAAGTCTATCCCAGATCTCTTTAGCCGTCTCGCATGAACTAACCAGGCGAAGAGTGTCTGCTTGGAGGGCGAATCTGATAATTCTGAATGCTTTAATGTTGCACATTAGTTTATCTTTTTCGTCTTGAGGAATGTCTGTGTGAGTAACAAGCAGATTGTTGTATTCTTTTAGAGTTTTAATAACTCTCCTTGAGGCCGTGTGGACATGAGTTTCTTCAGTAAGAGCTTGCCAAATCGTTGCTTCATGTTCTTCAATGCCAAGAACATAATCTTCAAAGTGCAATTCCCAAACCTCATATTCCTGTGTAAAGAGGATTGGTGTTCTAGTAGTGGATCCAATGCTGCTTGAGAGATTGAATGACTGAGTATGAGAGTCGTCAAAAGCCATTAAAACTTGTTTATGGTTTGAATCAGAAGTGTAAGAATAGATCAAAAGATGAATCTAACGTAAAGATCAAAGTCTGATTATCCAGAAATCGATCAAAACGATGAGGATATTCAAGAACAAATCTGTGAAAAACACTAACTCCTGCTCTGATACCAATTATTGTAACAATAGAGTTGGATCGAGATTCAAATAATGCGGAATAATAAAACTAAACAAGATCAAGAACAACCAATATGAAGAACAGATGTCGAATGATTAATATGCAACTCAAGAACAATTCGATGTGAACTATTCTGTATGAGTGCCGTAGAAAAGATTACAAAAGTTAACCCTAATTAGGGTACGTGCATGCTATTTATACAAAAACTAAGTATGGAAGGACAGACCCATTCCATAACTGATAGCTAAAATGAAGGCACTAGATATGGCGAAAAATCCGATCAGCATCTTTGACTCAATCTACATTTATAACTCAACATACTCTTTGTGATAATTTTAAGCATTTCTCGAGTACCCAGGTTCATGAGAAATTGCTTAAATTTTGAATTTTAATAGAGTCTTTAATGATATTTTTTGTGTTAATTTTAACAATTTGTCGTGTACCCGGGTACATGAAAAATTCCATAATTTATGAATTTTTATGAAATTCATAAATTACTCTTTGTGATAATTTTAAGCATTTCTCGTGTACTCAGGTGCACTAGAAATTGCTTAAATCTTGAATTTTTATAGATTTTTTAGTTATATTTATTGTGTTAATTTTAACAATTTGTCGTGTACCAGGGTTCATGAAAAATTGCATAACTTATGAATTTTTACAAAATTAAGAAATTACTCTTTGTGATAATTTTAAGCATTCCATGTATCCCAGGTTCATGAGAAATTGCTTAAATTTTGAGTTTTTATAGATTTTTTAATATATTTTTTGTGTTAATTTTAACAATTGGTCGTGTACCCGGGTTAATGAAAAATTACACAATTTTTGAATTTTTATAAAATTCATTAATTACTCTTTGTGATAATTTAAAGCATTTCTCGTGTACTCAGGATCATGAGAAATTGCCTGAATTTTGAATTTTTATAGATTTTTTAATTATATTTATTGTGTTAATTTTAAAAATTGTCGTGTACCCGGGTTCATGAAAAATTGCATAAGTTTTGAGTTTTTTTTAAAATTCATAAATTACAATTTGTAATAATTTTAAGCATTTCTTGTGTACCCAGGTTCATGAGAAATTGCTTAAATTTTTAATTTTTATAGATTTTTAATGATATTTTTGTATTAATTTTAATAATTTGTCGTGTACCCTAGTTCATGAAAAATTGCATAATTTATGATTTTTTATAAAATTCATATATTACTCTCTGTGATAATTTTAATCATTTCTCGTGTACCAGGTTCATAAGAAATTGCTTAAATTTTGAATTTTTATAGATTTTTTAATTATATTTATTGTGTTAATTTTAACAATTTGTAGTGTACCCGGGTTCATGAAAAATTGCATAAGTTTCGAGTTTTTTTAAAATTTATAAATTACCCTGATGAAAATAAAAAGACTGATCACCACAAATAAAGGCTTTGAAACCGTTTACTGTGTGACAGATATATAAATTAACTATAATATGTGGAATAAATACTAAAAGTTGTGGAATAAAAATAAACTCGAAAGCTATAAACGACTGAAAGCTACAAATAGAATAAATGACTATAATTAAAAGACATAAAACGATAAATAATGTAATTGACTATAATAAAAGACATAAAACGATAAATAATGTAAATGACTTATAATTAAAAGACATAAACGATAAATAATATAAATAACAATAATTATATATATATATATATATATATATATATATATATATATATATATATATATATATATATATATATATATATATATATATATATATATATATATATATATATATATATATCAAGTAGGTTCGTCAAATGAATTGACTGAACTGGTTTGTAACTAGACTGATGGAACGACTGGTCTATCAAGTAGGTTCGTCAAATAAATTGACTGAACTGGCTTAAGGTTGGACTGGATTTCTAATAGACTGTGTCTCTATTTGTTCTTGGTGTTCTTGGTGTTCTTGGTGATCTTGGTGTTCTTGGTGTTCTTGGTGTTCTTCGTGTTCTTCGTGTTCTTGGTTTTGATCTTGGTGTTCTTGGTGTTCTTGGTGTTCTTAGAGAGTGTTTGGAAGTTGGAAATAAGATGGTGGAAGTTGGAGAGGTTTTTGGGAGAGTTTTTGGTTTATTTTTAAGTGTAGTTATGAAAAAATGGTGTAAAAAATGGTTATAAAGGGTGTAAAATGGGTTTTGGGTGAGTTTTGAATGATTTTCGGAAGTTTAGGGACCAAAACTGTAAATATTGGAGCTGGAACACGCGGGTTTGTTGCTGGGTCGGATTCGGATCAGAAACTAGGTCGGTAACGGGTTTATGCGCGGGTCTGATGTGAGACAAAATGAGTCGGAGCCGGTCGGGTCGTGGGTCGGGAAGGTCCGCGAATGTTTGAGAGGGAGCCGGAGCTGAAGCCGGTTCGGACCGGGTGGTGATTCGGGTCGACGCGCGGATCCCGGTGTGAGGTAAAATGGAGCCGGTTTCGGGGCAGGGACGGGTCGGTGCCGGATCTGGAGCGGAGGAAACGGAGCTGGGCTTCTGGCGGATTGGGCTTGATTGAATTGGGCTGCCGGACTTGGGCTGGGCTGGAATTGTTTGGGCCGGCTGATTTTCTTTGTTTTTACTTTGAAAAAAGATTTTAAAATCCGAAATAAATTCAAATAAATTAGGAAAAATCATTTTTAATTTATAAAATTAATTAAGTCTAATAAAATAAATTATTTAGAAAATATATTTCCAAAAATTCATTTTAAATAGATTTAATTTAATTGTCTTTTATATTTTTCTTTGTTTTGGCTTTAAAACTCTTTTTCTTATTTTTCTCGTTTTTAATCTCGAATCCACGCAATCTGAAATACACTGATAATATTTGTTAGATAATATAAAAACAATCCGTCTTATTTCAATGATGGTCACATACAAAAACATTTTTCAACAATTTTCCCTTATGTGATCATTGATGAAATAATGACAGATATAATCACATTAACGATTTTGACATTGAAGATTTGGTATAAAAGTTTTGTCAATGATAAGATATTTATAAAACCATTGTAATTATTTTGAAAGTTTGTGACTTGGTTTTACATATCTTATGTTTTGAAAAAAATTTTGAAGACTGTTTGTTTCCGAATCAAAGTCTCGGGTTCGATAATCAAAGGGTAGCCATATATGTATCTAAATAAATTTCTTAAGATTTTGTAGCATTATTTATGACGACAAGTGGTCTAACAGGTCGATTCAGATGAACGCTCATAGATATAGCTCACATTTCACTTGGGTGTTTGGTTGTTCTGGCAGCAGAACAAGTTAATGATCACTAAAAATGAGTGATATCTCTCTCTGACGACTCACACTCATATTGGAGGTGTTCATCTATGCTTTTCTTGTAAAGTCACTTAGTCTCATTATTAGATAATCAATCACATAAGACTGGTTTCGGAATTACTCAACGGGTTTCTTCATTCATGCCATTAACGTTCACTCTCTCTTCGTCGGGAAATACATGTAGAGGGGTTTAGCAATTTTTATAGTGCAGTTTGCAACTAAGAATCTTAAGTGATGAAGGCTACTGTATCCCGTGAAATCCATTGTTGTTGCAGCTTCTTCTTTGATGGTATCCTGTTTGTTGATCAATATCGATTTATTGTAAAAGGATATTTTGTTTTATCATTGAGAAGTTGCTACAATTGAGAACAATTTTTTTGTTTTTGTTTTTTTTTTTGTTTTTGTTTTTTTTTTTTTTTGAAATAACCATTTGGTTGAAAGTTTTGTTTTGTTTGGTATTTCTTCGGTGAGTGATTTGACTTTCTTGTTGACTCGTCTTTGACCCAGCAGATATTAGTTGGTTATGGCACCGTCGCCTTTCCCATCTAAATTTCGGGTACATCAACAAATTCATTGGCGATGATCTAGTTCGAGGACTGCCACTTCTGAAGCTCGACAATGAAACTCTTTGTGCCGCTTGTGAAAAGGGAAAACTTTCCAAATCCTCTCACAAAAGCATTACAGAATCTAGTGTATCCGAACCACTAGAATTGCTGCACATAGACCTCTGTGGCCCCGCCAAAATCCAAACAATACAAGGGAAGAAGTATGTCCTTGTCATAGTTGATGGCTTCTCTCGATTTGCATGGGTCTTTTTCTTAAGACTAAAATCAGAAGCACCAGAAGAGATGATCAACTTTATAAAACAGATCGAACTAAAGCTCAAACGACCAGTTCGAAGAATCCGAAGTGATAATGGTTTAGAGTTCAAAAACATAACTCTAGACTCATTTCTCAAAAACAAAGGCATCGAACACAACTTCTCAGCCCCTTACACTCCTCAACAAAACAACGTTGTTGAAAGAAGGAACCAAACTCTATGCGAAGCTGCAAGATCAATGCTCATCTTTGCTGATCTGCCACAATACTTCTGGGCAGAAGCAATTGCCACAACTTGCTACACACAAAATCGCTCCTTATTTCACAAAAATCTTCATAAAACACCATATGAAGTCATTAACAACCGAAAACCAAATATCAAATTTTTTCATATTTTTGGTTGTCGATGCTTCATAAAGATTAATAAAGACCACCTTTCAAAATTTGAATCAAGGTCGGACGAAGGAATTTTCCTTGGTTACTCATTTTCTTCAGCTGCTTATCGAGTACTGAACAAACGTACAAGAGTAATTGAAGAAAGTACCGATGTCCACTTCGATGAATTTTATGTCAGAAAATTGGATCGTCAACATTTTGGTTCACAAATGATAGATAATATTTTTCAAAATCCAATTCCACAAACACCATCTCCTGACATAGACATTGAAGTTGATATTGATTTACTTTTTGAACAACCTAAAACTGATTATAATTCTGAAATTCTAACTACTCAAATTGATCCTACAGGAACACCCACTGAAGGAACTCCACAAAGAAACAGAAATGTTGCAGATCAAGTTGAGGGGGAACCACAAACACATACTTCCTCATTAGAACAAACACCAAATCCTCCTTTAACCACTCCAAATTTAACCACCCCAGATTTTACCACTCCATCCCCAAATATCCAAAACAATCCTGATGCAACATTTATGGTGGAACCTTCAAACCTCTTCCAAGAAGAAACTACTGGAGAAGAACAATGGGATACTGAAAATCCTATTATTACAACGGAAGAAAATCGTTTAATAAAATGGACCAGAAACCATCCTACTGACCTAATCATTGGAGATCCCAATTCAGGCATCCAAACTAGAGCTGCAACTGCCAATGATTGCTTATTTGGAGCCTTCCTATCCATGACTGAACCCAAAACCATACATACTGCTCTCAAAGACCCAGACTGGGTAAAAGCTATGCAAGAAGAGCTAGCTGAATTCGAAAGAAATGACGTATGGAATCTTGTTCCTACACCACCCGATGTTACTAACATAGGTTCAAGATGGGTATTCAGAAACAAGACTGAAGATCAAGGAGTCGTGTGTCGAAATAAGGCACGTCTCGTAGTCAAAGGCTATTCACAACAAGAAGGAATAGACTACGATGAAACATATGCTCCAGTCAATAGAAGCTATCCGCATCTTTCTCGCATATGCTGCACATAAGAACTTTAAAGTTTTTCAAATGGACGTTAAATGTGCATTCCTACATGGAGAGTTAGATCGAGATGTTTATATCCAACAACCACCAGGCTTTGAAGATCCCAACTTTCCTCATCATAGCTTTAAATTGCAGAAAGCTGTCTATGGCTTAAAACAAGCACCCCGTGCCTGGTATGCCACCTTGTCAACATTCCTCGAAGAATCAGGTTTCAAAAGGGGTTCAATCGATCAAACCCTCTTTCGAAAATTCTATAATAAACATCTCTTAATCGTACAAATATATGTTGATGACATTATTTTCGGTTCTACTGATGAATCTTTGAGTGTTAAGTTTGCAGATCTAATGAAGAGCAAATTTGAAATGAGCATGATTGGGGAGATGACTACTTTTCTCGGACTTCAAATCAAACAGTCCAATGATGGCATTTTCATCAACCAAGAGAATTATATCAAAAACCTTCTCACTCGCTTTTCAATGGACAAATCCAATACTGCCAAAACCCCAATGGCCTTTGGATACAAAATCGATGCAGACTTAGATGGCAAACCCGTTGATCAGAAAAAATATCATGGAATGATCGGATCACTATTATACCTCACTGCCAGCAGACCTGACATTATGTTTTCTACTTGTGTCTGTGCCAGATACCAAGCAAATCCTATGGAATCTCACGTAATTGCTGTGAAACGCATCTTCAAATACCTTAAAGGCACTCCCAAACTTGGCCTTTGGTATCCAGCTAAATCCGATTTTCAGCTGAACGCTTTCACCGACTCAGACTATGGAGGATGCAAGCTAGATAGGAAAAGTACATCTGGTAGCTGTCAATTCCTAGGAGGTCGACTAGTGAGTTGGTCTTCAAAGAAACAGAGTTGTGTATCCACATCAACAGCAGAAGCTGAATACGTCGCTGCCGCCAGCTGTTGTTCACAAGTCATATGGATGCAAACTCAACTGCGTGACTATGGCTTTAGAGTTTCACAAATTCCCATATTTTGTGACTCAACCAGTGAAATAGCCATTTCTCACAATCCCGTTCACCATTCCATGACAAAGCACATCGATATTCGATATCACTTCATTAAAGACAACATTCAAAAGGGTCATATCGAATTACACTTCATTAACACCGAAGATCAAATTGCCGATGTCTTCACTAAGGCTCTCGATGAAACAAAGTTTCTATACTTCCTAGGCCGTCTAGGAATGTTAAATCCAGATATCATCCATCCTTAAACATTTACTTTTTGTTTGTACAAACGTGTGTTTACTTTAATTCAAAAAGAAAAACAAATAAAAAAATTACAAAACTTCAAAAGACAAAAAGATTTTAGATTTTTATAATTTTCATATCTTTCCTTAAAAACCAAAATTTCCAAAAACATTCAAATAACCAAAATTTCCAAAAACATTCAAATAACGAAAATTTCCAAAAACATTCAAATAACCAAAATTTCCAAAAACATTCAGAAAAACAAATTTTCAAAAATACAATAAAAGACTTGCCACAATAAGCTTTTATAGAACCTTGTGATTAATCGTCTCTTGACTTAATTTTTCAGATGCTTATGCTCGATGAAGATTTTAAGTCATATTGATTCTCAATTGGAGTGAAGGTTCAAATCCCCTACTTTTCATAATGTATATAACTTTATTTCCTTCGATTTTATTTCATTATTGACGATTTTAAACAATCAAGGGACATAAGGTTAGGAGGTTCAGATGAAAACAAAAACCCATGTGAGAATTTGTGCCTCGTCGATGTAAATCATTGTGGAATTCAATTCTTGTGAGCTTAGGTGTGTCAATATTGCTAATAAGGTATACCCGATTATACCTTGTTACGGTCTCATTTTTGCTTAGATATCAAAATGACCAGGGATGATACTTTCATTTCTTACATACTAGACAAATTGTCTTTTATGCCACCTATCCCTACCTAGATAAAAGCCAACCAAAAATGAAGACAGCCGCAAAAATAGAAACACTTCAAACAGCGACATATCCTTACAAGAAAATCAAAGGCGAAACATTTTTTAATTATATTTATTGTGTTAATTTTAACAATTTGTAGTGTACCCGGGTTGATGAAAAATTGCATAAGTTTCGAGTTTTTTTAAAATTTATAAATTACTCTTTGTAATAATTTTAAGCATTTCTCGTATACCGAGGTTTAGGAGAAATTGCTTAAATTTTGAATTTTTATAGATTTTTTATGATATTTTTGTTTGTTAATTTTAAAAATTTGTCAAGTAACCGGGGTTAATGAAAAATTATATAATTTATAAATTTTTATAAAATTCATAAATTACTCTTTGTGATAATTTTAAGCATTTCTCGTGTACCCAGGTTCATGAGAAATTGCTTAAATTTTGAATTTTAATAGATTCTTTAATGATATTTTTTGTGTTAATTTTAACAATTTGTCGTGTACCCGGGTTCATGAAAAATTACATAATTTTTGAATTTTTATAAAATTCATAAATTACTCTTTGCGATAATTTTAAGCATTTCTCGTGTACCCAGGTTCATGAGAAATTGCTTAAATTTTGAATTTTAATAGATTTTTAATGATATTTTTTGTTTTAATTTTAATAATTTGTCGTGTACCCTGTTTCATGAAAAATTGCATAATTTATGATTTTTTATAAAATTCATATATTATTCTCTGTGATAATTTTAAGCATTTCTCGTGTACCCAGGTTCATGAGAAATTGCATGAATTTTGTATTTTTATATATTTTTTATTATATTTATTGTGTTAATTTTAACAATTTATCGTATACCCGGGTTCATGAAAAATTGCATAATTTTGAGTTTTTCTTTTTAAATCATAAATTACTCTTTGTAATAATTTTAAGCATTTCTTTTGTACCCAAGTTCATGAGAAATTGCTTAAATTTTGAATTTTTATAGATTTTTAATAATATTTTTTGTGTTAATTTTAATAATTTGTCATGTACCCTGTTTCATGAAAAATTGCATAATTTATGATTTTTTATAAAATTCATATATTATTCTCTGTGATAATTTTAAGTATTTCTCGTGTACCAGGTTAATGAGAAATTGCTTAAATTTTGAATTTTTGTAGATTTTTTAATTATATTTATTGTGTTAATTTTAACAATTTGTAGTGTACCCGGGTTGCTGAAAAATTGCATAAGTTTCGAGTTTTTTTTAAATTTATAAATTACTCTTTGTAATAATTTTAAGCATTTCTCGTATACCGAGGTTTACGAGAAATTGCTTAAATTTTGAATTTTTATAGATTTTTTATGATATTTTTGTTTGTTAATTTTAAAAATTTGTCAAGTAACCGGTTAATGAAAAATTACATAATTTATAAATTTTTATAAAATTCATAAATTACTCTTTGTGATAATTTTAAGCATTTCTCGTGTACCCAGGTTCATGAGAAATTGCTTAAATTTTGAATTTTAATAGATTCTTTAATGATATTTTTTGTGTTAATTTTAGCAATTTGTCGTGTACCCGGGTTCATGAAAAATTACATAATTTTTGAATTTTTATAAAATTCATAAATTACTCTTTGTGATAATTTTAAGCATTTCTCGTGTACCCAGGTTCATGAGAAATTGCTTAAATTTTGAATTTTAATAGATTTTTAATGATATTTTTTGTTTTAATTTTAATAATTTGTCGTGTACCCTGTTTCATGAAAAATTGCATAATTTATGATTTTTTATAAAATTCATATATTATTCTCTGTGATAATTTTAAGTATTTCTCGTGTACCCAGGTTCATGAGAAATTGCATGAATTTTGAATTTTTATATATTTTTTTATTATATTTATTGTGTTAATTTTAACAATTTATCGTATACCCGGGTTCATGAAAAATTGCATAATTTTGAGTTTTTTTTTAAATCATAAATTACTCTTTGTAATAATTTTAAGCATTTCTTTTGTACCAAAGTTCATGAGAAATTGCTTAAATTTTGAATTTTTATAGATTTTTAATGATATTTTTTTTGTTAATTTTAATAATTTTTCGTGTACCCTATTTCATGAAAAATTGCATAATTTATAATTTTTTATAAAATTCATATATTATTCTCTGTGATAATTTTAAGCATTTCTCGTGTACCAGGTTAATGAGAAATTGCTTAAATTTTGAATTTTTGTAGATTTTTTTAATTATATTTATTTTGTTAATTTTAACAATTTGTAGTGTACCCGGGTTGATGACAAATTGCATAAGTTTCGAGTTTTTTTAAAATTTATAAATTACACTTTGTAATAATTTTAAGCATTTCTCGTATACCGAGGTTCAGGAGAACTTGTTTAAAATTTGAATTTTTATAGATTTTTTATGATATTTTTTTGTTAATTTTAAAAATTTGTCAAGTAACCGGGGTTAATGAAAAATTGCAAATTTATAAATTTTTATAAAATTCATAAATTACTCTTTGTGATAATTTTAAACATTTCTCGTGTACCCAGGTTCATAAGAAATTGCTTAAATTTTGAATTTTAATAGATTCTTTAATGATATTTGTTGTGTTAATTTTAACAATTTGTCGTGTACCCGGGTTCATGAAAAATTACATAATTTTTGAATTTTTATAAAATTCATAAATTACTCTTTGTGATAATTTTAAGCATTTCTTGTGTACCCAGGTTCATGAGAAATTGCTTAAATTTTGAATTTTAATAGATTCTTTAATGATATTTTTTGTGTTAATTTTAACAATTTATCGTGTACCCAGGTTCATGAAAAATTCCATAATTTATGAATTTTTATGAAATTCATAAATTACTCTTTGTGATAATTTTAACCATTTCTCGTGTACCCAGGTTCATGAGAAATTGCTTAAATTTCGAATTTTAATAGATTCTTTAATGATATTTTTTGTGTTAATTTTAACAATTTGTCGTGTACCCGGGTACCTCAAAAATTACATAATTTATGAATTTTGATGAAATTCATAAATTACTCTTTGTGATAATTTTAAGCATTTCTTATGTACTCAGGTTCATTAGAAATTGCTTAAATCTTGAATTTTTATAGATCATTTAATTATATTTATTGTGTTAATTTTAACAATTTCTCGTGCACCCGGGGCCATGAAAATTTCCATAATTTATAATTTTTTACAAACTTAAGAAATTACTCTTTGTGATAATTTTAAGCATTTCACGTGTCCCAGGTTCATGAGAAATTGCTTAAATTTTGAGTTTTTATAGACTTTTAATATATTTTTTGTGTTAATTTTAACAATTTGTTGTATACCCGGGTTCATGAAAATTGCATAAGTTTTGAGTTTTTTTTTTTAAATTTATAAATTACTCTTTGTAATAATTTTATGCTTTTCTTGTGTACCCAGGTTCATGAGAAATTGCTTAAATTTTGAATTTTTATAGATTTTTAATGATATTTTTGTGTTAATTTTAATAATTTGTCGTCTACCCTGGTTTATGAAATATTGCATAATTTATAATTTTTTATAAAATTCATATATTCCTCTCTGTGATAATTTTAAGCATTTCTCGTGTACCCAGGTTCATGAGAAATTGCTTAAATTTTGAATTTTTATAGATTTTTTAATTATATTTATTGTGTTAATTTTAACAATTTGTAGCGTACCCGGGTTCACGAAAAATTGCATAAGTTTCGAGTTTTTTTAAAATTTATAAATTACTCTTTGTAATATTTTTAAGCATTTCTTGTGTACCTAGGTTTAGGAGAAATTGCTTAAATTTTGAATTTTTATAGATATTTTATGATATTTTTTGTGTTAATTTTAACAATTTGTCAAGTACCCCGGGTTAATGAAAAATTACATAATTTATAAATTTTTATAAAATTCATAAATTACTCTTTGTGATAATTTTAAGCATTTATCGTGCACCCAGGTTCATGAGCAATTTCTTAAATTTTAAATTTATATATATATATATATATTTTTAATGATATTTTGTGTGTTAATTTTAACAATTTGTCGTGTACCCGGGTTAATAAAAATTTCATAATTTATGAATTTTTATGAAATTCATAAATTACTCTTTGTGATAATTTTAAGCATTTCTAGTGTACTCAGGTTTATGAGAAATTATTTAAATCTTGAATTTTTATAGATTTTTAATTATATTTATTGTGTTAATTTTAACAATTTGTCGTGTACCCGGGTTCATGAAAAATTGGGTAATTTACGAATTTTAAAAAAATTCAGAAATTACTATTTCTGATAATTTTAAGTATTTCACGCGTCCGAGGTTCATGAGAAATTGCTTAAATTTTAAGTTTTTTTAGATTTTTTAATGATATTTTTTGTGTTAATTTTAACATTTTGTCGTGTACCCGGGTTCATGAAAAATTACATAATTTTTGAATTTTTATAAAATTCATAAATTACTCTTTGTGATAATTTTAAGCATTTCTCGTGTACCCAGGTTCATGAGAAATTTCTTAAATTTTGAATTTTAATAGATTCTTTAATGATAATTTTTATGTTAATTTTAACAATTTGTCGTGTACCCGGGTTCATAAAAAATTCCATAATTTATGAATTTTATAAAATTCATAAATTACTCTTTGTGATAATTTTAAGCATTTCTCGTGTACTCAGGTTCATTAGAAATTGCTTAAATCTTGAATTTTTATAGATTTTTTAATTATATTTATTGTGTTAATTTTAACAATTTGTCGTGTACCCGGGTTCATGAAAATTTCCATAATTTATAATTTTTTACAAAATTAAGAAATTACTCTTTGTGATAATTTTAAGCATTTCACGTGTCCCAGGTTCATGAGAAATTGCTTAAATTTTGAGTTTTTATAGACTTTTAATATATTTTTTGTGTTAATTTTAACAATTTGTCGTGTACCCGGGTTCATGAAAAATTGCATAAGTTTTGAGTTTTTTAAAAATTTATAAATTACTCTTTGTAATAATTTTAAGCATTTCTTGTGTACCCAGGTTCATGAGAAATTGCTTAAATATTGAATTTTTATAGATTTTTAATGATATTTTTTGTGTTAATTTTAATAATTTGTCGTCTACCCTGGTTCATGAAATATTGCATAATTTATAATTTTTTATAAAATTCATATATTCCTCTCTGTGATAATTTTAAGCATTTCTCATGTACACAGGTTCATGAGAAATTGCTTAAATTTTGAATTTTTATAGATTTTTTAATTATATTTATTGTGTTAATTTTAACAATTTGTAGCGTACCCGGGTTCATGAAAAATTGCATAAGTTTCGAGTTTTTTTAAAATTTATAATTTACTCTTTGTAATAATTTTAAGCATTTCTCGTGTACCTAGGTTTAGGAGAAATTGCTTAATTTTTGAATTTTTATATATTTTTTATGATATTTTTTGTGTTAATTTTAACAATTTGTCAAGTAACCGGGTTAATGAAAAATTGCATAATTTATAAATTTTTATAAAATTCATAAGTTACTCTTTGTGATAATTTTAAGCATTTATCGTTTACCCACGTTCATGAGCAATTTCTTAAATTTTGAATTTTTATAGATTTTTTAATGATATTTTTTGTGTTAATTTTAACAATTTGTCGTGTACCCGGGTTCATGAAAAATTACATAATTTTTGAATTTTTATAAAACTCATAAATTACTCTTTGTGATAATTTTAAGCATTTCTCGTTTACCCAGGTTCATAAGAAATTGCATGAATTTTGAATTTATATATATTTTTTTACTATATTTATTGTGTTAATTTTAACAATTTATCGTATACCCGGGTTCATGAAAAATTGCATAATTTTGAGTTTTTTTTTAAAACATAAATTACTCTTTGTAATAATTTTAAACATTTCTTTTGTACCTAAGTTCATGAGAAATTGCTTAAATTTTGAATTTTATAGATTATTAATGATATTTTTTGTGTTAATTTTAATAATTTGTCGTGTACCCTGTTTCATGAAAAATTGCATAATTTATGATTTTTTATAAAATTCATATATTATTCTCTGTGATAATTTTAAGCATTTCTCGTGTACCAGGTTAATGAGAAATTGGTTAAATTTTGAATTATTGTAGATTTTTTAATTATATTTATTGTGTTAATTTTAACAATTTGTAGTGTACCCAGGTTGATGAAAAATTGCATAAGTTTGGAGTTTTTTTTAAATTTATAAATTACTATTTGTAATAATTTTAAGCATTTCTCGTATACCGAGGTTCAGGACAAATTGCTTAAATTTTGAATTTTTATAGATTTTTTATGATATTTGTTTTGTTAATTTTAAAAATTTGTCAAGTAACCGGGGTTAATGAAAAATTGCATAATTTATAAATTTTTATAAAATTCATAAATTACTCTTTGTGATAATTTTAAACATTTCTCGTATACCCAGGTTCATGAGAAATTACTTAAATTTTGAATTTTAATAGATTCTATAATGATATTTTTTGTGTTAATTTTAACAATTTGTCGTGTACCCGGGTTCATGAAAAATTACATAATTTTTGAATTGTTATAAAATTCATAAATTACTCTTTGTGATAATTTTAAGCATTTCTCGTGTAACCAGGTTCATGAGAAATTGCTTAAATTTTGAATTTTAATAGATTTTTAATGATAGTTTTTGTGTTAATTTGAATAATTTTTCGTGTACCCTGTTTCATGAAAAATTGCATAATTTATGATTTTTTATAAAATTCATATATTATTCTCTGTGATAATTTTAAGCATTTCTCGTGTACCCAGGTTCATGAGAAATTGCATGAATTTTGAATTTTGATATATTTTTTTATTATATTTATTGTGTTAATTTTAACAATTTATCGTATACCCGGGTTCATGAAAAATTGCATAATTTTGAGTTTTTTTTAAATCATAAATTACACTTTGTAATAATTTTAAGCATTTCTTTTGTACCCAAGTTCATGAGAAATTGCTTAAATTTTGAATTTTTATAGATTTTTAATTATATTTTTTGTGTTAATTTTAATAATTTGTCGTGTACCCTTTTTCATGAAAAATTGATAATTTATGATTTTTATAAAATTCATATATTATTCTCTATGATAATTTTAAGCATCTCTCGTGTACCAGGTTAATGAGAAATTGGTTAAATTTTGAATTTTTGAAGATTTTTTAATTATATTTATTCTGTTAATTTTAACAATTTGTAGTGTACCCGGGTTGATGAAAAATTGCATAAGTTTCGAGTTTTTTAAAAATTTATAAATTACTCTTTGTAATAATTTTAAGCATTTCTCGTATACCGAGATTTAGGAGAAATTGCTTAAATTTTGAACATTTATAGACTTTTTATGATATTTTTTTGTTACTTTTAAAAATTTGTCAAGTACCCGGGGTTAATGAAAAATTCATAATTTATAAATTTTTATAAAATTCATAAATTACTCTTTGTGATAATTTTAAGCATTTCTCGTGTACCCAGGTTCATGAGAAATTGCTTAAATTTTGAATTTTAATAGATTCTTTAATGATATTTTTTGTGTTAATTTTAACAATTTGTCGTGTACCCGGGTTCATGAAAAATTACATAATTTTGGAATTTTTAAAAAATTCATAAATTACTCTTTGTGATAATTTTAAGCATTTCTCGTGTACCCAGGTTCATGAGAAATTGCTTAAATTTTGAATTTTAATAGATTCTCTAATGATATTTTTTGTGTTAATTTTAACAATTTGTCGTGTACCCGGGTTCATGAAAAATTCCACAATTTATGAATTTTTATGAAATTCATAAATTACTCTTTGTGATAATTTTAACCATTTCTCGTGTACCCAGGTTCATGAGAAATTGCTTAAATTTCGAATTTTAATAGATTCTTTAATGATATTTTTTGTGTTAATTTTAACAATTTGTCGTGTACCTAGGTTCATGAAAAATTCGATAATTTATGAACTTTTATGAAATCCATAAATTACTCTTTCTGATAATTTTAAGCATTTCTCGTGTACTCAGGTTCATTAGAAATTGCTTAAATATTGAATTTTTATAGCTTTGTTAATTATATTTATTGTGTTAATTTTAACAATTTGTCGTGTACCCGGGTTCATGAAAAATGCCATAATTTATTAATTTTTAGAAAATTAAGAAATTACTCTTTGTGATAATTTTAAGCATTTTACGTGACCCAGGTTCATGAGAAATTGCTTAAATTTTGAGTTTTTATAGATTTTTTAATATATTTTTTGCGTTAATTTTAACAATTTGCCGTGTACCCGGGTTCATGAAAAATTGCATAATTTTTGAGTTTTTATAAAATTCATAAATTATTCTTTGTGATAATTTTAGGTATTTCTCGTGTACCTAGGTTCATGAAAAATTGCTTAAATTTTGAATTTTTATAGATTTTTTATGATATTTTTTTTGTTAATTTTAATAATTTGTCAAGTAACCGGGGTTAATGAAAAATTGCATTATTTATAAATTTTTATAAAATTCATAAATTACTCTTTGTGATAATTTTAAGCATTTCTCGTGTACCCAGGTTCATGAGAAATTGCTTAACTTTTGAATTTTAATAGATTCTTTAATGATATTTTTTGTGTTAATTTTAACAATTTGTCGTGTACCCGGGTTCATGAAAAATTACATAATTTTTGAATTTTTATAAAATTTATAATTTACTCTTTATGATAATTTTAAGCATTTCTCGTGTACCCAGGTTCATGAGAAATTGCTTAAATTTTGAATATTAATAGATTCTTTAATGATATTTTTTGTGTTAATTTTAACAAATTGTCGTGTACCCGGGTTCATGAAAAATTACATAATTTTTGAATTTTTATAAAATTCATAAATTACTGTTTGTGATAATTTTAAGCATTTCTCGTGTACCCAGGTTCATGAGAAATTGCTTAAATTTTGAATTTTAATAGATTCTTTAATGAGATTTTTTGTGTTAATTTTAACAAATTGTCGTGTACCCGGGTTCATGAAAAATTCCATAATTTATGAATTTTTATGAAATTCATAAATTACTCTTTGTGATAATTATAAGCATTTCTCGTGTACTCAAGTTCATGAGAAATTACTTAAATCTTGAATTTTTATAGATTTTAACAATTTGTCGTGTACCCGGGTTCATGAAAAATTGGATAATTTATGAATTTTAAAAAAATTCAGAAATTACTCTTTGTGATAATTTTAAGCATTTCACGCATCCCAGGTTCATGAGAAATTCCTTAAATTTTGAGTTTTTCTAGATTTTTTAATGATATTTTTTGTATTATTTTTAACAATTTGTCGTGTACCCGGGTTCATGAAAAATTACATAATTTTTGAATTGTTATAAAATTCATAAATTACTCTTTGTGATAATTTTAAGCATTTCTCGTGTAACCAGGTTCAGGAGAAATTGCTTAAATTTTGAATTTTAATAGATTTTTAATGATAGTTTTTGTGTTAATTTGAATAATTTGTCGTGTACCCTGTTTCATGAAAAATTGCATAATTTATGATTTTTTATAAAATTTATATATTATTCTCTGTGATAATTTTAAGCATTTCTCGTGTACCCAGGTTCATGAGAAATTGCATGAATTTTGAATTTTGATATATTTTTTTATTATATTTATTGTGTTAATTTTAACAATTTATCGTATACCCGGGTTCATGAAAAATTGCATAATTTTGAGTTTTTTTTAAATCATAAATTACACTTTGTAATAATTTTAAGCATTTCTTTTGTACCCAAGTTCATGAGAAATTGCTTAAATTTTGAATTTTTATAGATTTTTAATTATATTTTTTGTGTTAATTTTAATAATTTGTCGTGTACCCTTTTTCATGAAAAATTGATAATTTATGATTTTTATAAAATTCATATATTATTCTCTGTGATAATTTTAAGCATCTCTCGTGTACCAGGTTAATGAGAAATTAGTTAAATTTTGAATTTTTGAAGATTTTTTAATTATATTTATTCTGTTAATTTTAACAATTTGTAGTGTACCCGGGTTGATGAAAAATTGCATAAGTTTCGAGTTTTTTAAAAATTTATAAATTACTCTTTGTAATAATTTTAAGCATTTCTCGTATACCGAGATTTAGGAGAAATTGCTTAAATTTTGAACATTTATAGACTTTTTATGATATTTTTTTGTTACTTTTAAAAATTTGTCAAGTACCCGGGGTTAATGAAAAATTCATAATTTATAAATTTTTATAAAATTCATAAATTACTCTTTGTGATAATTTTAAGCATTTCTCGTGTACCCAGGTTCATGAGAAATTGCTTAAATTTTGAATTTTAATAGATTCTTTAATGATATTTTTTGTGTTAATTTTAACAATTTGTCGTGTACCCGGGTTCATGAAAAATTACATAATTTTGGAATTTTTAAAAAATTCATAAATTACTCTTTGTGATAATTTTAAGCATTTCTCGTGTACCCAGGTTCATGAGAAATTGCTTAAATTTTGAATTTTAATAGATTCTCTAATGATATTTTTTGTGTTAATTTTAACAATTTGTCGTGTACCCGGGTTCATGAAAAATTCCACAATTTATGAATTTTTATGAAATTCATAAATTACTCTTTGTGATAATTTTAACCATTTCTCGTGTACCCAGGTTCATGAGAAATTGCTTAAATTTCGAATTTTAATAGATTCTTTAATGATATTTTTTGTGTTAATTTTAACAATTTGTCGTGTACCTAGGTTCATGAAAAATTCGATAATTTATGAACTTTTATGAAATCCATAAATTACTCTTTCTGATAATTTTAAGCATTTCTCGTGTACTCAGGTTCATTAGAAATTGCTTAAATATTGAATTTTTATAGCTTTGTTAATTATATTTATTGTGTTAATTTTAACAATTTTTCGTGTACCCGGGTTCATGAAAAATTCCATAATTTATTAATTTTTAGAAAATTAAGAAATTACTCTTTGTGATAATTTTAAGCATTTTACGTGACCCAGGTTCATGAGAAATTGCTTAAATTTTGAGTTTTTATAGATTTTTTAATATATTTTTTGCGTTAATTTTAACAATTTGCCGTGTACCCGGGTTCATGAAAAATTGCATAATTTTTGAGTTTTTATAAAATTCATAAATTATTCTTTGTGATAATTTTAGGCATTTCTCGTGTACCTAGGTTCATGAAATATTGCTTAAATTTTGAATTTTTATAGATTTTTTATGATATTTTTTTGTTAATTTTAATAATTTGTCAAGTAACCGGGGTTAATGAAAAATTGCATTATTTATAAATTTTTATAAAATTCATAAATTACTCTTTGTGATAATTTTAAGCATTTCTCGTGTACCCAGGTTCATGAGAAATTGCTTAACTTTTGAATTTTAATAGATTCTTTAATGATATTTTTTGTGTTAATTTTAACAATTTGTCGTGTACCCGGGTTCATGAAAAATTACATAATTTTTGAATTTTTATAAAATTTATAATTTACTCTTTATGATAATTTTAAGCATTTCTCGTGTACCCAGGTTCATGAGAAATTGCTTAAATTTTGAATTTTAATAGATTCTTTAATGATATTTTTTGTGTTAATTTTAACAATTTGTCGTGTACCCGGGTTCATGAAAAATTACATAATTTTTGAATTTTTATAAAATTCATAAATTACTGTTTGTGATAATTTTAAGCATTTCTCGTGTACCCAGGTTCATGAGAAATTGCTTAAATTTTGAATTTTAATAGATTCTTTAATGATATTTTTTGTGTTAATTTTAACAAATTGTCGTGTACCCGGGTTCATGAAAAATTCCATAATTTATGAATTTTTATGAAATTCATAAATTACTCTTTGTGATAATTATAAGCATTTCTCGTGTACTCAAGTTCATGAGAAATTACTTAAATCTTGAATTTTTATAGATTTTAACAATTTGTCGTGTACCCGGGTTCATGAAAAATTGGATAATTTATGAATTTTAAAAAAATTCAGAAATTACTCTTTGTGATAATTTTAAGCATTTCACGCATCCCAGGTTCATGAGAAATTCCTTAAATTTTGAGTTTTTCTAGATTTTTTAATGATATTTTTTGTATTATTTTTAACAATTTGTCGTGTACCCGGGTTCATGAAAAATTACATAATTTTTGAATTTTTATAAAATTCTTAAATTACTTTTTGTGATAATTTTAAGCTTTTCTCGTGTACCTAGGTTCATGAGAAATTGCTTAAGTTTTGAATTTTAATAGATTCTTTAATGATATTTTTTGTGTTAATTTTAACAATTTGTCGTGTACCCGGGTTCATGAAAAATTCGATAATTTATGAATTTTTATGAAATCCATAAATTACTCTTTGTGATAATTTTAAGCATTTCTCGTGTACTCAGGTTCATTAGAAATTGCTTAAATATTGAATTTTTATAGCTTTTTTAATTATATTTATTGTGTTAATTTTAACAATTTGTCGTGTACCCGGGTTCATGAAAAATTCCATAATTTATAAATTTTTACAAAATTAAGAAATTACTCTTTGTGATAATTTTAAGTATTTCACGTATCCTAGGTTCATGAGAAATTGCTTAAATTTTGAGTTTTTATAGATTTTTTAATATATTTTTTGTGTTAATTTTAACAATTTGCCGTGTACCCGGGTTCATGAAAAATTACATAATTTTTGAGTTTTTATAAAATTCATAAATTACTCTTTGTGATAATTTTATGCATTTCTCGTATACCCAGGTTCATGAAAAATTGCTTAAATTTTGAATTTTTATAGATTTTTTAATTATATTTATTGTGTTAATTTTAACAATTGGTAGCGTACCCGGGTTCATGAAAAATTGCATAAGTTTCGAGTTTTTTTAAAATTTATAAATTACTCTTTGTAATAATTTTAAGCATTTCTCGTGTACCTAGGTTCAGGAGAAATTGCTTAAATTTTTAATTTTTATAGATTTTTTATGATATTTTTTGTGTTAATTTTAACAATTTGTTAAGTAACCGGGTTAATGAAAAATTGCGTAATTTATAAATTTTTATAAAATTCATAAATTACTCTTTGTGATAATTTTAAGCATTTATCGTTTACCCAGGTTCATGAGCAATTTCTTAAATTTTGAATTTTTATAGATTTTTTAATGATATTTTTTGTGTTAATTTTAACAATTTGTCGTTTACCCGGGTTCATGAAAAATTACATAATTTTTGAATTTTTATAAAATTCATAAATTACTCTTTGTGATAATTTTAAGCATTTCTTGTGTACCCACGTTCATGAGAAATTGCTTAAATTTTGAATTTGAATAAATTCTTTAATGATATTTTTTGTGTCAATTTTAATAATTTGTCATGTACCCGGGTTCATGAAAAATTACATAATTTTTGAATTTTTATAAAATTTATAAATTACTCTTTGTGATAATTTTAAGCATTTCTCGTGTAGAAAGGTTCATGAGAAATTGCTTAAATTTTGAATTTTAATAGATTCTTTAATGATATTTTTTGTGTTAATTTTAACAATTTGTAGTGTACCCGGGTTAATGAAAAATTCCATAATTTATGAATTTTTATGAAATTCATAAATTACTCTTTCTGATAATTTAAGCATTTCTCGTGTACTCTGGTTCATGAGAAATTACTTAAATCTTGAATTTTTATACATTTTTTTAATTATATTTATTGTGTTAATTTTAACAATTTGTCGTGTACCCGGGTTCATGAAAAATTGGATAATTTATGAATTTTAAAAAAATTCAGAAATTACTCTTGGTGATAATTTTAAGCATTTCACGCGTCCCAGGTTCATGAAAAATTGCTTAAATTTTGAGTTTCTATAGATTTTTAATGATATTTTTTGTGTTATTTTTAACAATTTGTCGTGTACCCGGGTTCATGAAAAATTACATAGTTTTTGAATTTTTATAAAATTCGTATATTACTCTTTGTGATAATTTTAAGCATTTCTCGTGTACCTAGGTTCATGAGAAATTGCTTAAATTTTGAATTTTAATAGATTCTTTAATGATATTTTTTGTGTTAATTTTAACAATTTGTCGTTTACCCGGGTTCATGAAAAATTCGATAATTTATGAATTTTTATGAAATCCATAAGTTACTCTTTGTGATAATTTTAAGCATTTCTCGTGTACTCTGGTTCATTAGAAATTGCTTAAATATTGAATTTTATAGCTTTTTTAATTATATTTATTGTGTTAATTTTAACAATTTGTCGTGTACCTAGGTTCATGAAAAATTCCATAATTTATAAAGTTTTACAAAATTAAGAAATTACTCTTTGTGATAATTTTAAGCATTTCACGTATCCCAGGTTCATGAGAAATTGCTTAAATTTTGAGTTTTTATAGATTTTTTAATATATTTTTTGTGTTAATTTTAACAATTTATCGTGTACCCGGGTTTATGAAAAATTACATAATTTTTTAATTTTTATAAAATTCATAAATTACTCTTTGTGATAGTTTTAAGCATTTCTCGTGTATCCAGGTTCTTGAGAAATTGCTTGAATTTTGAATTTTTATAGATTTTTTAATTATATTTATTGTGTTAATTTTAACTATTTGTCGTGTACCCGGGTTCATGAAAAATTGCATAAGTTTTGAGTTTTTTAAAATTCATAAATTACTCTGTGTAATTATTTTAAGCATTACTTGTATACCCAGGTTCATGAGAAATTGCTTAAATTTTGTATTTTTATTGATTTTTAATGATATTTTTTGTGTTAATTTTAATAATTTGTCGTGTACCCTGGTTCATGAAATATTGCATAATTTATGATTTTTTATAAAATTCATATATTACTCTCTGTGATAATTTTAAGCATTTCTCGTGTACCCAGGTTCATGAGAAATTGCTTAAATTTTGAATTTTTATAGATTTTTTAATTATATTTATTGTGTTAATTTTAACAATTTGTAGTGTACCCGGGTTCATGAAAAATTGCATAAGTTTCGAGTTTTTTTAAAATTTATAAATTACTCTTTGTAATAATTTTAAGCATTTCTCGTGTACCTAGTGATGAAATACAAGAGTTGGATCGAGATTAAAAAATGCGGAATAATGTAAATAAACAAGATCAAGAACAGACAAAATGAAGAACTGATGTCTAATGATTAAAATGCAACTCAAGAACAATTCGATGTGAACTATTATGTATGAGTGCTGTGAAAAGATTACAAAAGTTAACCCTAATAAGGGTACGAACGTGCTATTTATACATAAACTAAGTATGGAAGGACAGACTCATTCCATAACCGATAGCAAAATTAAAGGCATAAAATCTGGCTACAAATCCGATCAGCATATTTGACTCAATCTTAATTTATGACTCAACAATCTCCCCCTTTGAGTCAAAAATGCGACATGACATCATTCTTCAGGTTTCACTTCATCTGCTTGTCTATCAAACACCCTCGGAATCAGAGCCAGGATCCTCTTTCGAACTTCTATGTACCATCTCAACATGTCGTTGATGCATGTTTTATCATCAGAGGAGTTGGATTGGAGTTTGTTAGTGATGTGAAGAATGTGTTCCAACACTGGAGTTCTATGAAGATGTTTGTCCGAGAGATAGAATATCCTTTGAAGAGTGTTTGGAAAAGGAAATCCCGCTTCAGTCGATTACGTTTCCCAAGAATCACGCCGTATCATCATGAGTAACCCCCAAAAGTCGCATTCCAGGCGCGTGAAAAGCGATAAAGTAGCTGCTGTGGAGAGGACGTTATAACGGCCACGTCTTGATTACCTCATCCAAAATTTAAAAATTTTGATGAGTAAAAGAAAAATTGCCAGGTCATCGATCTGAATCCTTATCATAAGAAAATCAACCAGAGTTAGAAAAATCAAATAATGATTTTCGTGCATGAGTGTGCCAAAGATTAAGAAGAAAATCAAGATTTATTTGGTAGTCTGTGATGTCGGAATGACATAAAACTGATTGATCCCGGGCAATGATCTCTACCTTTGGAATCATGAGGGATTCAAAAGTGGTTTTGTGGTATCCCGTTGAATTACGATCAATTGATTGATAAGAATCATTGAAAGATTTCTTTTAAGATGTTAGCTTAATGGGTTGGGTTTAACTATCTTTCGGATTCCGAAAACGTGAGAAATGCTCGAAATCGAAAGACAGTACTTGTCTGACCAGAGTAGTCATGAAAACAAGTGAGGGTTAGGAGAATTTTGTCTGACTTGGGAAATGTTTGGAAATCTCGAAAAAAAATAAAAACTGGATCTTTTTGGATAGAAATTACTTGGGTGGAGTAGATTTCATAAAGAACATGCAAAAGTGAAAGATTGAGATTCCCTTTAAAGTTTTCGTCAATTCCTTAGTGGGGTCGGATTTTTGGGTTTCATTCGGAATGGTGGTAAAAACAATTCCGAAATCATGAACACAGAATTTGTGTAACCATCAGTTTTCAGTGGTATTGCTGAAGACCTTCATAAGGGTTACAGTTATATGGAAATGTATTGAGTATGGAGAAATACTAGAAAGGTCAAGAGAGGATGATGAGTCTCACAGCGCCCCATGGTGAAAATGAGTTGCGATCTTTGACTAGAATTTCCGAAATCATATATTGAAATTGGTTGAGATTTCAATAATCATGGATATTCGTTTTTGGTACTTAGAAAATAAGATAAGAAGAAACCCATCAATTCAAAATAGTTACAAAAAAATTGTATTCTTGCTGAAGAATGCTGACAAGGACTTGGCTATCATGAGAAAACATTTAATGCTTAGGCGAAAAGGAAGGAAAACATCCAATCAGTTGCTAATCTGCCGTCTCCGCCTTTATGACACATAATAATGACAGCAGGCTGCATCATTACTTCAAAAAGTAATTAAATATCCACAATTGGAAGCTTAACCGGTGTCATTTCTACCTATAAAAAAGGAAGCATTGTTAGTAGAAAACACCCACACCCAAAAAAAAATTACCATCAAAAGAGATAGCACATGGCACATCGTCCCTACAACCGTTTTGACAAAGTTGAGGTCAAGATGCAAGAAGGCAACTACTCAGGTGGCATCTATGGCGGGGTTGTCACGAGAGTTTGGAATCACCAATATGAGGTGAGGATGACCACTCTCAACAATGGCGAGGTTGGTGGACCACTGACCGTTCAAACAAGCTACCCCTTTCTGCAGCCTGTCCCACCAAGAATTTTGGTGGAATTCAAACAGTTTGACCTCGTTGAGGTCTGGCACAGAAGGGGGTGGTGGCCGGCAGTGATCATCCGTACCACTCCCCACAACCAGTTCCATGTGGGACTGGCGGATGGAAGTCGCCTCTTTGTTGATGAGAGTGAGCTTCGCCTCTACCAGTCTTTCCATCCCGGCGATCCTCCCATGTGGCATTACTACAAGCTGTAGGTTGAAGTAGTTTTTGTTTAGCTTTTTGATGTAATGAACTTTGTTCCTGTAGCTTGAATGAAACGTGGTTTTCTTTTGTTTAATGATTTCTGTTTGAATTCTGTTTCTGCATTCGCATGGATATCGGCAAGAAGAACAAAACAAAAAGAAAAAAAAATACACAACACAGGAATTAGAATTTTAAAGATTAAAAATAAACAAAACAAACAAAACAAACAAAAAAAATATTTTTGATATTAAAAAAAAATAAAATTAAATGGCTGAAATAAAAAAAAATTAAAACAAAGAAAATAAAAAAATAAACATAAGCAAAGTTTTGGAAAGGATACATGCATTCCGAATCATTCATGTCTAAAATCCGATTCCGAGGCATTCCGATTTTCGGAATCAATCGGAATCTCAGTTAGATATCGGAACGGATTCAGCTTCCATCATTCTGAGACCTTGAAGAATTCTGTTGAATGCTAGTTCAGGAAGGGCCTTTGTGAAGATGTCTGCTAGTTGATCATTTGAGCGGACGAAATGAATCTCGATGTTGCCATCTTCAACATGATCTTTGATAAAATGATATCTGAGTGCAATGTGTTTAGTCTTTGAGTGTTGCACTGGATTGTGACAGATCCGAATCGCACTTTCGGAATCACAGTAAAGAGGAATACGTTTCATATTGACTCCATAGTCTCTCAGTTGGTTTTGAATCCATATTATCTGAGAGGTGCATGAAGCAGCAGCAATGTACTCAGCTTCAGCTGTTGAGAGTGACACGCAAGTCTGTTTTCTTGATTGCCAGCTTACGAGTTTTCCATCGAGAAGTTGACATCCACCTGAAGTGCTTTTGCGATCCAATCCACAACCACCAAGATCAGCATCGGAAAATGCTTGAACAAAGAAGCCAGATCCTGATGGATACCATAGTCCAAGAGAGGTTGTTCTTTTGAGATATCGGAATATATTCTTCACAGCATTGTGATGTGGCTCTCTAGGATTTGCCTGAAATCTTGCGCAATAACAAACAGCAAACATAATGTCAGGTCTGCTCGAAGTGAGATAGAGAAGTGAGCCTATCATTTGACGATAAAGAGTGATGTCTGCTGCAGGTTTGTCTAGTGAAGGAGTGAGTTTTGTTCCGAAAGCCATCGGAACTTTGACTTTAGAATCTCCCTTCATTCCGAATTTCTCTAAGAGAGACTTGGTATAGGCTTCCTGATTGATGAATATGCCTTCTGAGCTTTGTCTGATGTTTAGGCCTAGAAAGAAATTGATTTTACCCATCGAGCTCATTTTAGATTTTGTCTCCATCAGTTTTCAGAATTCAGCCGTTAGGCTAGGGTGAGTAGATCCGAAAATGATGTCATCAACATAGATTTGAACACTCATCAGGTGACTTCCTTCCTTTTTGCGAAAGAAAGTTGGGTCGACAGATCCTTGCTTGAACTTGGATTGCTTGAGAAACCGAGTTAAAGTTTCATACCAAGCTCTTGGAGCTTGTTTTAGGCCGTAAACAGCTTTGTCTAACACATAGCAATGATCAGGATGTTTACTGCTCACAAAGCCTGGTGGCTGTTTGACGTAGACTGTTTCTTCTAATTCTCCATTCAGAAATGCACACTTGACATCCATCTGATAGACATCGAAACCTTTGTGTGCTGCATAAGCAAGAAAAATCCGAACGGACTCTAGTCTGGCTACTGGTGCAAATGTTTCTTCATAATCAATTCCTTCTTCTTGACAGTAACCTTTAACAACCAGTCTTGCTTTGTTCCGAATGACATTCCCTTCTTTGTCTAACATGTTTCGAAAAACCCATTTCATTCCGAGAACAGATCCTTTTTCCGGAGTTGGAACCAATCGCCACACCCTGTTGCGTTCAAATTCATTTAGCTCATCTTGCATTGCTTGGACCCAGTCAGCATGATCAAGTGCTACTTTAACTGTTTTAGGTTCTATCTTGGAGATGAACGAATGAAACATGCAAAATTCCACTTTTGAAAATAATGCGGCTTGCTTTTCTTTAGCTTGAGCTCGAGTGAGAACGCCAGCAGAAGTCGTTCCGATGATTTGAGATTTTGGATGATCTCTCGTCCATTTTATCATTGGAGGATAATTTGGATCATATTCAGGATTAATTTCCGAAATAATTTCTTCTGCTTCCGATTGTACCTCTGACTGTGTGTCAAGGTCATTATTTTCAACTTCATTCTCCCCCTGGAAGTTTGCATCGTTTCTGTCATCAGAGTGATCTTGTTCAACCGGTAGAGTGGTTTACTCGGATTCAGGAGCCATACTCTCCCCTTGAATAGATGCTGAACCCTCCTCCTGGATAGGAGCATTAGTAACAGAAGTTGGAGCATTGTTCGGAATCGGAACATCAGTAGAATTTTCTTGTGAAGATGCATTTTCACTGACTGTACTTTCTATAAGCTTTAATAACTCATCTTCTTAGTTATCTCGTGCATTTGCTTCTGATGTTTTTGCGGTTTCTTGGTCATCGAACAAATTCAAGAATTCCTCATATAGATCCAGAAGAGGAATTGCAGATTTATTGGATTCAGGAAAGATGTCTTCAGTATTTATACTAACGTGCTTTGCTCTGGAATTGTATCTATCATCAAAGGTGATGTAGTATGTTTCTTCAATCTTTCGAGATCTTTTGTTCAGAACACGATAGGCCTTTAAAGTAAGAGAGTAGCCCAGAAAAATTCCTTCATCAGCTTTTTCATCCCATTTAACTCGTTTTTATTTGGAGTTAAAAATGAAACACTTGGATCCGAAAACATGAAAGAATTTTACGTTCGGTTTTCTCTTGTTGATGATCTCATAGGGAGTAAGATTGAATCGTTTTGTGATGTTTGATCGATTCTGAGTGTAACAAGCAGTTGCGTTGGCGTCGGCCCATAAGTATAAAGGAAGTTTTGCAAAAAAGAGCATTGTGCGAGCCGCTTCACAAAGAGAACGATTTCGTCTTTCTACAACTCCATTTTGTTGAGGAGTGTAAGGGGCAGAGAAGTTATGCGTGATTCCTTTATTGACAAGAAAATCATCTAGAACTTTATTTTTGAATTCTGTCCCATTATCACTTCTTATCATTCGAACTTGTTTTCGGAGAAGGATTTCTATCTGCTTGATGAAGTTAATCATGTTGATCGCCGCTTCAGATTTTTGCTTGAGAAAGAATACCCATGTGAAACGAGAGAAGTCATCTACCACAACCAGAATGTATTTGTTGTGAGCAACGCTTTCGATGGCAGATGGACCACAAAGATCAATATGCAGAAGTTCTAATGGTTCGATGATCTTTGTGTTGATGATTGTAGAATGGCTCTTCCGACTTTGTTTTCCTAGCTCACATGCATCACAGAGTCGGTCTTTGTCGTACTTGAGTAGCGGTAATCCTCGCACAAGGTCACCAAGTACCAGTTTATTAATGTCACGAAAGTTCATGTGAGACAACCGTCTGTGCCATAGCCAACTATCATCGTTCGTAGCTTTAGTGAGTAGGCAGATGGCAGGTTTTTCTTGGATATGTCTCATGTCCAAAGGAAACATCTCTCCTTTTCTTTTTGACTTCAAAATTATCTTTTTAGATTCCTTCTCAACCAGTTCGGAGCCATCTTCATCAAATGAGACTTTAAGACCAGTTCCGACGACTAGTTGTGAAACACTGATCAAGTTGTGCTGAAGTCCTTCAACATATGCCACTTTCCGTATCGAAATTTCACCATTTGTGATCATGCCATAGCCTTTGATGTTGCCTGTTGCATTGTTTCCATAACTAACTTTTCCTCCATTCGTTAGCGAGCGATATTCTCGTAATTCCTCCTTCCTTCCAGTCATGTGACGTGAACAGCCGCTGTCAATGTACCATTCCGGATCATACTGTTCGTCACGTAGAACCTGCACAAGTTAGAGAGATTTAGGAACCCAAACCAATGTGGGCCCATGTGAGAATTTACGTGAGATAGGAAAAATGCATGATTTTTCAACCCAAAAGGATTTTCTCACAGATGATTGATTTTTCTTATTTTCAATTCGGAACACTTTCATTTTTGTGGATTGCCATTGTTCTTTAGCAAAACGAGATTTCTTAGGAGTGAACGTGTTCGAAACTTGATAATAATGGGTTTTCTAATTGTGAGAGAGATAAGTTGGATTTTGATTTTTGACCGATTGAGATGAGAGTTTTGTTTTGATAGTAACAGTTGGATGAATCTTGTTGGTTTTAAGATCCTGAGTGGTTTCAGGATAGAGTTTTGCCTTCCCTTTTGAATCCGTTGCACCGAGAACACGAGTGGGATTCTTTGTTGTTGTTGTTGAGACAGAGGGTTTAGGTGTTGGTTTTGGTTTTGGAGTAAGCTCAACTTTCCGAATGGGAATTGGGTTGACTTTCTGGGTTAGGTTTGAGTCGTGTTTGTTTCTCCAGAATTTTTTTCTCTCTTTCAGATTCTTTTTGTACCTGGCATTCATTATCCTTTTGGCAATGAGCTCTTCAGGAGACTTATGAATATAAGATGTCGAGCTGTGATTAGAATCAAACTTGAAAGTACTCGTCTTAGGGTTTGAAGAATTAGATTTCAAATTCTCTGTACCCCATGAACCATTTTGAGAGACAGAATTTTTACAGTTCAATGATCCAGAAATGTAGTTACCACGAGACTTCCATGAGGTCATTTTGGAAAAGCCTTTAGTCTCATCTGAGTTGTCAATTGGTTCCTACCAAAAGAAAGAATCACATACATCGGAATTATCGTTATCGACTAGGACTTTAAGTTCAGTTACATCTTTTGTATTTAGGCCTGGTTTAACGAAAACTTGATTTGGTACAGTGTGAATCTTTGGAAAAACAGTAGCTTGTTCGTTTAAAGTGTGTGATCCTTCATTTTTAACAATTCTCGCAAAAGCAACTGAATTTTCAGAAATGAGATTTTTCTTAGTTTCAGTAGAATTTGATACGAATTCCGAACAGTCAATTTCATCCTCAACAGATATTTCACTCATATCACTTTCATCAAAATCAGAAATATTCTCATTAATGGGAATATTATCGGAATTTAGTTTAGAGCATAGTGAATGAAAATTCTTTAGAGTTGCTGTCTTAATTTCCTCATGATCATTTTCTGAAAAATATTCTTTGACCATACTTTTATGTTCTTTGGACTGTATATAGCTTTCAATTTTATCAAGTCCGATTCGATAAGCTTCCGAAACCTCATCAGATGAAACAATGGTTTCACACCTATGACATTCTGCATCGATTTCATCCTCTTTCAACTCAAGAAAGGGTAAAATCATTTTGTGTAAACCCCTGCCTATGTCACAATCAAGATGCAATTGAGTAATATTATTGTAAAGACGCTTAGCAATTAAACAAAAAATGTTTCTCTGTTTGACAAGAACTAAATTATCTCTTTTAACATAAATAATATCATCTCGTGCTTTAACTAACTCACTATGCAACGCCTCGATTCTCATTCGTCTCTCCTCATTCTTATTCGATATCCTGCTCAATTGATCATTTAGGTTAGAATTGCTTAGACGTGTCCTTTTTAAGCTATCACTCAAACTTGAGACAATAAATCTAAGATCATCTAATTCAGTATCATAACTAGAAGAACAAATATTTAAAGATTTAAGGATAGAGCGTACCTTTTTTACCACAGCATCACATTCCTCAACTTGTTCATAGACAGGCTTCGCAGCAAAACAACTTGCTGAGGCTTGACACCCGTCGGTAGAGTAACCTCTGCTGTCGGAATGATCAGCTTTCACCATCAGACATCGACCATGCGTTGGATTCCTCACCTCCTCATCTTCCGAGTCCGTTGACCAGACCTCAATGGCACCAAACTCGCTGTCCTCTTTCACCACAAAAGCTGCCTTGGTAGATGAAACATCATTCTTTTTCAGTTCCGCAATCTTCTTTGCGTAATAAGCTTCATCTTTCACCTGCTCCTTCTTCTCAGCTTGTTTTCGGAGCAAACAGTCTTTCACAAAGTGGTTCTTGCCTTTACAATAATGGCAATCGTATCCTGAGTCGCCAACGAGTTTCTTCTCCTCATCACTTTTATTTTTCTGGCTTTCTTCCACAGTCTTTTCAGCATTGAAACCTCCTTGTCGATTTCGGTTTTTGAATTTGGAAAAGTTTTTCTTGAAGAACTTCTTGGGATTTGATACCATCAAATCTTTGTCTTCTCTGGTCAAATCATCGTCGGAAAAGTCAGAGTCAGAATCGATTTCAGCCGATTTCTTTCCGGCAGCGACCAGTGCAAGTGAACCAAGACCGATAGTCGCTTTGGCTTCCGAAATGATTTCCTTTTCATGGGATTTGAGGATTCCCACAACTTTAGCCAAAGTGTAAGTTTTGAACTGTTCATGCGCTTTTATGGTTGAAACGATAGCCTTCCATTCGGAACGAAGACCATTAAGAAAGGTAACCTTTTGCTCAATAACAGTCCGAGCCAGATTGTATTTTAATAATCGACTAGAAGATGATTGTATCGATTGAAAGTCTGGGTTAGAGTTTCTTCCGAACCTTGTGCAAAAGATCCGAAATCGGAAAGAAGAGTGGTCTGAATGGAGTGCTCAAGGTCGGCATCTCCAGAATACAATTCTTTAAGTCTATCCCAGATCTCTTTAGCTGTTTCGCACGAACTAACCAGACGAAGAGTATCTGCTTGGAGAGCGAACCTGATAATTCTAAATGCTTTAATGTTGCACATTAGTTTATCTTTTTCGTCTTGAGGAATGTTCGTGTGAGTGACAAGCAAGTTGTTGTATTCTTTTAGGGTTTTGATAACCCTCCTTGTGTCTGTGTGGACATGAGTTTTTTCAGTAATAGCTTGCCAGATTGTTGCTCCATGTTCTTCAATGCCAAGAACATAATCTTCAAAATGCAACGCCCAGACCTCATACTCTTGAGTAAATAGAATTAGAGTCCTGGTAGTGGATCCAATGCTGCTTGAAAGATTGAAAGACTAAGTATGTGAGTCGTCAAAAGCCATTGATGCTTGTTTACTTGTATGAATCAGAAGTGTAAGTTTAAATCAAAAGAAGAATCGAACGTAAAAGATCAAAGTTTGATAACCAAAATCGATTGAAACGATGAAGATAATCAAAACAGATCCGTGAATGACACAAGCTCCTGCTCTGATACCAATTGATGAAATACAAGAGTTGGATCGAGATTCAAAAATGCGGAATAATGTAAATAAACAAGATCAAGAACAGACAAAATGAAGAACTGATGTCTAATGATTAAAATGCAACTCAAGAACAATTCGATGTGAACTATTCTGTATGAGTGCCGTGAAAAGATTACAAAAGTTAACCCTAATAAGGGTACGAACGTGCTATTTATACATAAACTAAGTATGGAAGGACAGACTCATTCCATAACCGATAGCAAAATTAAAGGCATAAAATCTGGCTACAAATCCGATCAGCATATTTGACTCAATCTTAATTTATGACTCAACACCTAGGTTCAGGAGAAATTGCTTAAATTTTGAATTTTTATCGATTTTTTATGATATTTTTTGTGTTAATTTTAACAATTTGTCGTGTACCCGGGTTCATGAAAAATTACATAATTTTTGAATTTTTATAAAATTCATAAATTACTCTTTGTGATAATTTTAAGCATTTCTCGTGTACCCAGGTTCATGAGAAATTGCTTAAATTTTGAATTTTAATAGATTCTTTAATGATATTTTTTGTGTTAATTTTAACAATTTGTCATGTACCCGGGTTCATGAAAAATTACATAATTTTTGAATTTTTATAAAATTCATAAATTACTCTTTGTGATAATTTTAAGCATTTCTAGTGTACACAGGTTCATGAGAAATTGCTTAAATTTTGAATTTTAATAGATTCTTTAAAGATAATTTTTGTGTTAATTTTAACAATTTGTCGTGTACCCGGGTTAATGAAAAATTACATAATTTATAAATTTTTATAAAATTCATAAATTACTCTTTGTGATAATTTTAAGCATTTATCGTGTACCCAGGTTCATGAGCAATTTCTTAAATTTTGAATTTATATATATATATTTTTTAATGATATTTTGTGTGTTAATTTGAACAATTTGACGTGTACCCGGGTTAATGAAAATTTCATAATTTATGAATTTTTATGAAATTCATAAATTACTCTTTGTGATAGTTTTAAGCATTTCTAGTGTACTCAGGTTCATGAGAAATTATTTAAATCTTGAATTTTTTATAGATTTTTAATTATATTTATTGTGTTAATTTTAACAATTTGTCGTGTACCCGGGTTCATGAAAAATTGGATAATTTATGAATTTTAAAAAAATTCAGAAATTACTGTTTGTGATAATTTTAAGCATTTCACGTGTCCGAGGTTCATGAGAAATTGCTTAAATTTTAAGTTTTTTTAGATTTTTTAATGATATTTTTTGTGTTAATTTTAACAATTTGTCGTGTACCCTGGTTCATGAAAAATTACATAATTTTTGAATTTTTATAAAATTCATAAATTACTCTTTGTGATAATTCTAAGCATTTCTCGTGTACCCAGGTTCATGAGAAATTGCTTAAATTTTGAATTTTAATAGATTCTTTAATGATATTTTTTGTGTTAATTTTAACAATTTGTCGTGTACCCGGGTTAATGAAAAATTACATAATTTATGAATTTTATGAAATTCATAAATTACTCTTTGTGATAATTTTAATCATTTCTCGTGTACTCAGGTTCATTAGAAATTGCTTAAATCTTGAATTTTAATCATTTCTCGTGTACCCGGGTTCATTAAAAAATCCAACATTTATAATTTTTTACAAAATTAAGAAATTACTCTTTGTGATAATTTTAAGCATTTCACGTGTCCCAGGTTCATGAGAAATTGCATAAATTTTGAGTTTTTATAGACTTTTAATATAAAAATTTTTTGTGTTAATTTTAACAATTTGTCATGTACCCGGGTTCACGAAAAATTACATAATTTTTGAATTTTTATAAAATTCATAAATTACTCTTTGTGATAATTTTAAGCATTTCTCGTGTACCCAGGTTCATGAGAAATTGTTTGAATTTTGAATTTTTATAGATTTTTAAATTATATTTATTGTGTTAATTTTAACAATTTGTCGTGTACCCAGGCTCATGAAAAATTGTATAAGTTTTGAGTTTTTTAAAATTCATAAATTACACTTTGTAATTATTTTAAGCATTTCTTGTGTACCCAGGTTCATGAGAAATTGCTTAAATTTTGAATTTTTATTGATTTTTAATGATATTTTTTGTGTTAGTTTTAATAATTTATCGTGTACCCTGGTTCATGAAATATTGCATAATTTATAAGTTTTTATAAAATTCATATATTACTCTCAGTGATAATTTTAAGCATTTCTTGTGTACCCAGGTTCATGAGAAATTGCTTAAATTTTGAATTTTTATAGATTTTTTAATTATATATATTGTTTTAATTTTAACAATTTGTAGTGTACCGGGGTTCATGAAAAATTGCATAAGTTTTGAGTTTTTTTAAAATTTATAAATTACTCTTTGTAATAATTTTAACCATTTCTAGTGTACCCAGGTTCATGAGAAATTGCTTAAATTTTGAATTTTTATATATTTTTTATGATATTTTGTGTTAATTTTAACAATTTGTCAAGTACCCGGGTTAATGAAAAATTACATAATTTATAAATTTTTATAAAATTCATAAATTACTCTTTGTGATAATTTTAAGCATTTATCGTGTACCCAGGTTCATGAGCAATTTCTTAAATTTTGAATTTATATATATATATTTTTAATGATATTTTGTGTGTTAATTTGAATAATTTGTCGTGTACCCGGGTTAATGAAAATTTCATAATTTATGAATTTTTATGAAATTCATAAATTACTCTTTGTGATAGTTTTAAGCATTTCTAGTGTACTCAGGTTCATGAGAAATTATTTAAATCTTGAATTTTTTATAGATTTTTAATTATATTTATTGTGTTAATTTTAACAATTTGTCGTGTACCCGGGTTCATGAAAAATTGGATAATTTATGAATTTTAAAAAAATTCAGAAATTACTGTTTGTGATAATTTTAAGCATTTCACGTGTCCGAGGTTCATGAGAAATTGCTTAAATTTTAAGTTTTTTTAGATTTTTTAATGATATTTTTTGTGTTAATTTTAACAATTTGTCGTGTACCCTGGTTCATGAAAAATTACATAATTTTTGAATTTTTATAAAATTCATAAATTACTCTTTGTGATAATTCTAAGCATTTCTCGTGTACCCAGGTTAATGAGAAATTGCTTAAATTTTGAATTTTAATAGATTCTTTAATGATATTTTTTGTGTTAATTTTAACAATTTGTCGTGTACCCGGGTTAATGAAAAATTACATAATTTATGAATTTTATGAAATTCATAAATTACTCTTTGTGATAATTTTAATCATTTCTCGTGTACTCAGGTTCATTAGAAATTGCTTAAATCTTGAATTTTAATCATTTCTCGTGTACCCGGGTTCATTAAAAAATCCAACATTTATAATTTTTTACAAAATTAAGAAATTACTCTTTGTGATAATTTTAAGCATTTCACGTGTCCCAGGTTCATGAGAAATTGCATAAATTTTGAGTTTTTATAGACTTTTAATATAAAAATTTTTTGTGTTAATTTTAACAATTTGTCATGTACCCGGGTTCACGAAAAATTACATAATTTTTGAATTTTTATAAAATTCATAAATTACTCTTTGTGATAATTTTAAGCATTTCTCGTGTACCCAGGTTCATGAGAAATTGTTTGAATTTTGAATTTTTATAGATTTTTAAATTATATTTATTGTGTTAATTTTAACAATTTGTCGTGTACCCAGGCTCATGAAAAATTGTATAAGTTTTGAGTTTTTTAAAATTCATAAATTACACTTTGTAATTATTTTAAGCATTTCTTGTGTACCCAGGTTCATGAGAAATTGCTTAAATTTTGAATTTTTATTGATTTTTAATGATATTTTTTGTGTTAGTTTTAATAATTTATCGTGTACCCTGGTTCATGAAATATTGCATAATTTATAAGTTTTTATAAAATTCATATATTACTCTCAGTGATAATTTTAAGCATTTCTTGTGTACCCAGGTTCATGAGAAATTGCTTAAATTTTGAATTTTTATAGATTTTTTAATTATATATATTGTTTTAATTTTAACAATTTGTAGTGTACCGGGGTTCATGAAAAATTGCATAAGTTTTGAGTTTTTTTAAAATTTATAAATTACTCTTTGTAATAATTTTAACCATTTCTAGTGTACCCAGGTTCATGAGAAATTGCTTAAATTTTGAATTTTTATATATTTTTTATGATATTTTGTGTTAATTTTAACAATTTGTCAAGTACCCGGGTTAATGAAAAATTACATAATTTATAAATTTTTATAAAATTCATAAATTACTCTTTGTGATAATTTTAAGCATTTATCGTGTACCCAGGTTCATGAGCAATTTCTTAAATTTTGAATTTATATATATATATTTTTAATGATATTTTGTGTGTTAATTTGAACAATTTGTCGTGTACCCGGGTTAATGAAAATTTCATAATTTATGAATTTTTATGAAATTCATAAATTACTCTTTGTGATAATTTTAAGCATTTCTAGTGTACTCAGGTTCATGAGAAATTATTTAAATCTTGAATTTTTATAGATTTTTAATTATATTTATTGTGTTAATTTTAACAATTTGTCGTGTACCCGGGTTCATGAAAAATTGGATAATTTATGAATTTTAAAAAATTCAGAAATTACTGTTTGTGATAATTTTAAGCATTTCAAGCGTCTGAGGTTCATGAAAAATTGCTTAAAATTTAAGTTTTTTTAGATTTTTTTAATGATATTTTTGTGTTAATTTTAACAATTAGTCGTGTACCCGGGTTCATGAAAAATGACATAATTTTTGAATTTTTATAAAATTCATAAATTACTCTTTGTGATAATTTTAAGCATTTATCGTGTACCCAGGTTCATGAGCAATTTCTTAAATTTTGAATTTTAATAGATTCTTTAATGATATTTTTTGTGTTAATTTTAACAATTTGTCGTGTACCCGGGTTCATGAAAAATTCAATAATTTATGAATTTTTATGAAATTCATAAATTACTCTTTGTGATAATTTTAAACATTTCTCGTGTACTCAGGTTCATTAGAAATTGCTTAAATCTTGAATTTTTATTGATTTTTTAATTATATTTATTGTGTTAATTCTAACAATTTGTCGTCTACCCGGGTTCATGAAAAATTCCATAATTTATAAATTTTTACAAAATTAAGAAATTACTCTTTGTGATAATTTTAAGCATTTCACGTGTCCCATGTTTATGAGAAATTGCTTAAATTTTGAGTTTTTATAGACTTTTAATATATTTTTTGTGTTAATTTTAACAATTTGTCGTGTACCTGGGTTCATGAAAAATTACATAATTTTTGAATTTTTTTAAAATTCATAAATTACTCTTTGTGATAATTTTAAGCATATCTCGTGTACCCAGGTTCATGAGAAATTGCTTGAATTTTGAATTTTTATAGATTTTTTAATTATATTTATTGTGTTAATTTTAACAATTTGTGGTGTACCCGGGTTCATGAAATATTGCATAAGTTTTGAGTTTTTTTAAAATTCATAAATTACTCTCTGTGATAATTTTAAGCATTTCTCGTGAACCCAGGTTCATGAGAAATTGCTTAAATTTTGAATTTTTATAGATTTTTTAATTATATTTATTATGTTAATTTTAACAATTTGTAGTGTACCCGGGTTCATGAAAAATTGCATAAGTTTTGAGTTTTTTTAAAATTTGTAAATTACTCTTTGTAATAATTTTAAGCATTTCTCGTGTACCCAGGTTCAGGAGAAATTGCTTAAATTTTGAATTTTTATTGATTTTTTATGATATTTTTTGTGTTAATTTTAACAATTTGTCAAGTAACCGGGTTAATGAAAAATTTCATAATTTATAAATTTTTATGAAATTCATGAATTACTCTTTGTGATAATTTTGAGCATTTATCGTGTACCCAGATTCATGAGCAATTTCTTAAATTTTGAATTTTTATAGATTTTTTAATGATATTTTTTGTGTTAATTTTAACAATTTGTCGTGTACCCGGGTTCATGAAAAATTTTCATAACTTAAGAATTTTTATGAAATTCATAAATTACTCTTTGTGATAATTTTAAGCATTTCTCGTGTACTTAGGTTCATGAGAAATTACTTAAATCTTGAATTTTTATAGATTTTTTAATTATATTTATTGTGTTAATTTTAAAAATTTGTCGTGTACCCGGGTTCATGAAAAACTGGATAATTTATGAATTTTAAAAAATTCAGTAATTACTATTTGTGATAATTTTAAGCATTTCACGCATCCCAGGTTCATGAGAAATTGCTTAAATTTTGAGTTTTTATAGATTTTTTAATGATATTTTTGTGTTAATTTTAACAATTAGTCGTGTACCCGGGTTCATGAAAAATTACAAAATTTTTGAATTTTTATAAAATTCATAAATTACTCTTTGTGATAATTTTAAGCATTTCTCGTGTACCCAGGTTCATGAGAAATTGCTTAAATTTTGAATTTTAATAGATTCTTTAATGATATTTTTTGTGTTAATTTTAACAATTTGTCGTGTACCCGGGTTCATGAAAAATTCCATAATTTATGAATTTTATGAAACTCATAAATTACTCTTTGTGATAATTTTAATGATTTCTCGTGTACTCAGGTTCATTAGAAATTGCTTAAATCTTGAATTTTTATAGATTTTTTAATTATATTTATTGTGTTAATTTTAACAATTTGTCGTGTACCCGGGTTCATGAAAAACTCCATAATTTATAATTTTTTACAAAATTAAGAAATTACTCTTTGTGATAATTTTAAGCATTTCACGTGTCCCATGTTTATGAGATATTGCTTAAATTTTGAGTTTTTATAGACTTTTAATATATTTTTTGTGTTAATTTTAACAATTTGTCGCGTACCCGGGTTCATTAAAAATTACATAATTTTTGAATTTTTATAAAATTCATAAATTACTCTTTGTGATAATTTTAAGCATTTCTCGTGTACCCAGGTTCATGAGAAATTGCTTGAATTTTGAATTTTTATAGATTTTTTAATTATATTTATTGTGTTAATTTTAACAATTTGTCGTGTACTCGGGTTCATGAAAAATTGCATAAGTTTTGAGTTTTTTAAAATTCATAAATTACTCTTTGTAATTATTTTAAGCATTTCTTGTGTACCCAGGTTCATGAGAAATTGCTTAAATTTTGAATTTTTATAGATTTTTTAATTATATTTATTGTGTTAATTTTAACAATTTGTAGTGTACCCGGGTTCATGAAAAATTGCATAAGTTTTGAGTTTTTTTAAAATTTATAAATTACTCTTTGTAATAATTTTAAGCATTTCTCGTGTACCCAGGTTCAGGAAAATTGCTTAAATTTTGAATTTTTATAGATTTTTTATGATATTTTTTGTGTTAATTTTAACAATTTGTCAAGTAACCGGGTTAATGAAAAATTGCATAATTTATAAATTTTTATGAAATTCATGAATTACTCTTTGTGATAATTTTAAGCATTTATCGTGTACCCAGGTTCATGAGCAATTTCTTAAATTTTGAATTTTAATAGATTCTTTAATGATATTTTTTGTGTTAATTTTAACAATTTGTCGTGTACCCGAGTTCATGAAAAATTCCATAATTTATGAATTTTTATGAAATTCATAAATTACTCTTTGTGATAATTTTAAACATTTCTCGTGTACTCAGGTTCATTAGAAATTGCTTAAATCTTGAATTTTTATTGATTTTTTAATTATATTTATTGTGTTAATTCTAACAATTTGTCGTGTACCCGGGTTCATGAAAAATTCCATAAATTATGAATTTTTACAAAATTAAGAAATTACTCTTTGTGATAATTTTAAGCATTTCACGTGTCCCATGTTTATGAGAAATTGCTTAAATTTTGAGTTTTTATAGACTTTTAATATATTTTTTGTGTTAATTTTAACAATTTGTCGTGTACCTGGGTTCATGAAAAATTACATAATTTTTGAATTTTTATAAAATTCATAAATTACTCTTTGTGATAATTTTAAGCATATCTCGTGTACCCAGGTTCATGAGAAATTGCTTGAATTTTGAATTTTTATAGATTTTTTAATTATATTTATTGTGTTGATTTTAACAATTTGTCGTGTACCCAGGTTCATGAAATATTGCATAAGTTTTGAGTTTTTTTAAAATTCATAAATTACTTTCTATGATAATTTTAAGCATTTCTCGTGAACCCAGGTTCATGAGAAATTGCTTAAATTTTGAATTTTTATAGATTTTTTAATTATATTTATTGTGTTAATTTTAACAATTTGTAGTGTACCCGGGTTCATGAAAAATTGCATAAGTTTTGAGTTTTTTTAAAATTTATAAATTACTCTTTGTAATAATTTTAAGCATTTCTCGTGTACCCAGGTTCAGGAGAAATTGCTTAAATTTTGAATTTTTATAGATTTTTTATGATATTTTTTGTGTTAATTTTAACAATTTGTCAAGGAACCGGGTTAATGAAAAATTGCATAATTTATAAATTTTTATGAAATTCATGAATTACTCTTTGTGATAATTTTAAGCATTTATCGTGTACCCAGATTCATGAGGAATTTCTTAAATTTTGATTTTTTATAGATTTTTTAATGATATTTTTTGTTAATTTTAACAATTTGTCGTGTACTCGGGTTCATGAAAATTTTTCATAATTTAAGAATTTTTATGAAATTCATAAATTAGTCTTAGTGATTGTTGAAAAATGTTTTTGTATGTGACCATCATTGAAATAAGACGAACTGTTTTTATATTATCTGACAAATATTATAAGTCTATTTCAGGTTGCGTGGATTCGAGATTGAACGAGAAAACGAGAAAATAATAGAAAAAGAGTTTTAAAGTCCAAAAACAAAGAAAAATATAAAAGAAAATTAAATTAAATCTATTTAAAATGAATTTTTGGAAATATATTTTCTAAATAATTTATTTTATTAGACTTAATTAATTTTATAAATTAAAATGAATTTTTATAATTTATTTTGATTTATTTCAGATTTTTAAAACATTTAAAACAATTTAAATTAAAATAAAAAGAAGATGGGCCAGCCCAAACGCCAGCAACAGTTCCAGCACAGCTTCGGCCCACCTTCTCCACCTGCGACCCGCCAGCTGCTCCGAACCGGAACCGGCTCCGACCCGTCCGCTCCATTTGCTCTCACGAAAGATCCGCGCATCGACCCGAACACGCGACCCGTCGCCCCAATCCGGTACCCGCCTCCTCCTACCCGGTCCCCTCACATCCATTCGCGGACCTTACCCGCCCCGGATCCGATCCAATTCCGTCCGAACCCGATCCGTTTCATCTCACATTAAACCCGCGTGTTCGACCCGGCTTCGACCCGATCCGACCCATCCGACAAAACCGCGAGTTTCAGCCCAAACTTTTACATTTTACCCCCCTAAACTTCCGAAAATCATTTAAAAACCACCCAAAACCTCTACAAATCCATATATAAACCATTTTACACCATTTATTCATTACAACACATAATTATAAACCAAAACTCTCTCAAAAACCTCTCCAACTTCCACCATCTTATTTCCAACCTTCCAAACACTCTCCAAAAACACCAAGAACACCAAGATCAACACCAAGAAAAACACCAAGAACACCAAGAAAAACACCAAGAACACCAAGATCAACACCAAGAACATCAAGATCATCAAACAAGAAAACCAAGATCATTAAACAAGAACAAATAGAGACACGATCTATTAGAAATCCTGTCCAACCCTAAGCCAGTTCAGTCAATTTATTTGACGAACCTACTTGATAAACCAGTCGTTCCACAGTCTTGTTGTAACCCAGTTTAATCAATCTATTGACGAACCTACTTGATATATATATTTATATAATTATAGTTATTTATATTATTTATCGTTTTATGTCTTTTAATTATAGTCATTTACATTATTTATCGCTTTAAGTCATTTAATTATTGTAATTTATATTATATATCGCTTTATGTCATTTAAATACAGTTATTTATATTATTTATAGCTTTCAAGTTTATTTATATTCCGCAACTCTTATTATTTATTCCGCATATTATCTTTAATATATATTTCTGTCACACGGTAAACGGTGCGAACCTTTATTTGTGGTGATCAGTCATTTTATTTTCATCAATTCGTATCAGAGCTTGTGTGATTTATATTGAAATTTTCGTTGAAAAACTTTTGGCTAGAGTTTATATAAACCTTCCATAAGCGTTTCATTTTAATATCACTTGTTAAAAATTCTTTTTTTTAAAAAATTAAAATTAAAAATCTTAAAAACATGTCTTCTGCTAATTACTCTAACATGAATTCAGTTTCTATTGCCAACAGCTTAGGATCTGGTTCACGGGCACCCATACTTATACCTGAAGAGTATAATTCGTGGGTTGGCCGAATGAATCTACATCTTAACACAATAAATGAAGATGTTTGGAAATGTGTTGAAGGCACATATACTGATCCAGAAAATATGACTACTCTTGCTACAAATCAAGTCACTCAAGCTGAAAACAGGAGAAAATTGGAACTACAAGCAAAAAATGAACTGGTGTCTGGCATACCTCACAGTATTCTAAGTCAAATGGATGACATAATACGGTTGACTGCGAATCAAATTTGGGAAAACTTAAAAAACCGTTTTTGTGGAAATCAAAGAATTATTGGAAATAAAAGAACATCCGTTTTAAATGAATTCGATAATTTCAAGATGCTTTCATCAGAAACCATCCATGATGCACATGATAGTGTTGGATCCCAAAAACGAACAATATATGAAATGGCAATGCGGAAATGAAGAACAGTATTGAATCACTCAAACAATGGACTGAAATCTCATAAGTTTCTGTATTCAAAGATTAAAAATCAGATCTTACAAGAAAAAAAGATGAACACTCTTAAGTTTCTCTCTCTACAAATATTCTTTCTAAAACTAGAGAATAAAAAGAGGCTGATTAAAAAGTAAAAAGAGAAAAACTATTTATAATAGTGGTGGGTTAAAAATCTGGAAACCCTAAAATTCCACTTTAACAAAATTTAACTCATCTGTCAAACATTTTCATATCCAACATTACTCCCCTAAATGTTTAGACCGATGAACACGTTAAATTTTCATGATTTTTAAACACCGAACTCCCCTAAATAGTTGCATAGGGTCTTCAAAAGAAAAAATCTATTTGAGGCGAGCACCAAATCTTCAGTGTAAGGCCAAAATCCACTGGCTAAAAATCCAAATTTGCGGTGTGAAGCAAATAACCATCGGATAATAGCGTTAACTGCGGTGTCAAAAATTAACAATTACGGTATCCATCAAAATGAAATCTTTGAAGCTCGTGGACAGCAATTGCGGTTTGATGATCGGCAAAAGTTCGCAGGTTCTAAGATTTTGTGGAATAGTAAAAAAAGTTTGCCGATCGAACGAAAGCTTCAACGGGGATAAGCATTTGTCCAAATGATAAAGCGTTTAATTGTCGGGAAAAGGCTTAAACCACTGGTCGCAAAAATACCACGGTCGCGATACAGATATTGCGGGTTCAAGAATTTCCGGGGGTGACCGGTGGAAATTTTTTGCAGGGTTCAGCGAAAACTTTGAAGTCGCTCAAAAGTAAAAATTGCGGTGCAGAAAAATACATAAATTCTGCGAGGGTTATCAAAAATTTGCGGTGCAATAATTCACAAAATTTGCGGGATGTTGCAACAAAAATAACCCTTTGAATGGAGCAGGTCCGCAAAAATGAAGGTTTGGATCTTGTAGTGGCAATTTTGCGGTCCGCAAAAAAAAATTGCGGTTGTCGGTCATAGGAACAAGGTTTTGCTGGGGAGACCAAGGATCTTGCGGGTTAAGATTTGTAACCAAGAAATAAAATCTTTGTCCGTTGGTTAAAATCTTTAACCGCAAGGTAAATCGCTCAAAATTTGCGGTGTCTGAAAATTTGTAGTCCCGCAAAAATAAAAAGTTGCAATGGTCCAGCAAAACTTGAGAACCATCAAATCTACAAATTTTGCGGTGGTAAGTTTTGTCCAAAGGACCATGCAAGTTTCTCATAACCGGCAAATAAGATTACCAAACGCGCAATAGTACACCATGCTAATTTGTCCATCAGCTACTGTGACAACATCTTTTCAAAAAAGATATCCTTGTACGAATTGCAGCCAATTCTCGGTAATGGAGTAGTGACAGTGACATTACAAGATGGCAGCGCATGCTGTCTTGCAGAGGACACCATTCAACCTTTGAAAAATAATATTTCTTTAATTCTCGGTACTCAACAAACATGGCAACCATACGAGCCCTTCTTAAGAAGCACCAGGAAAGTGACACGTGTTGCTTTGAAAACTTGACAGCCATACTCTTTTGAAGCAATAACTTTTCATTTGAATTAAAAGAGGCTGTCATGTGTAACCTTGAAAGTCTAACGTCTCCATCTTCTTTTTGACAACTTTAAAACCATAATCAAACATTTAAAGAAATGAATTAATGAAAATTTGTAACTTACGGTTATGTTTTCATCACCAAAAATGCATTAAATCTGTCTTTCATCTTTTCCGATGATACCCTTTTCTTTTGAGAGAATGATATATGACTTTAAAGCTTTGTCTCTCTTCACATCTTCATATTTAACATGATACTTTGGGAACCCACACTTGTTTGGAAGTAGCTGAATTGCTCTTGTAAATTTTCTGATCTTTAGAAAAATTCTTCTTCTTCCCAAACTGATAAACACCATCAAAAATATGATTACTCCAAACAAGATTATCTTCATAAATTATCTGGATCATTGGAGTTTTTGAACTTCTGCAAAACATGCTAAGAACATTCATCAAATCATTCAACCAAAAAGGAGATGGTTGAAAATTCTTCTTCTTCAGATAATTTCTTTGAGCAAACTTTTCATAATTCATTCTTTTAACTTTTGAGTTTGGTTTTGTTTCAGGTTCAGGGGATTTTTGCTTTGGAACCCAAATCTTCTTAGGCTTAACTTTCTTCTTGAAGTTCTTGTAACTTAGCTTGTAATATGAATTTCCAGTCCATGAAGATGCAAAATATTGTCTGTTTTGGTTCTCATATCTTCTAGGTACCCATAAATTTCGATTTTTGTACCTTCTTTCTTCATGAATCACTGGTTTTCTGTAGGGCTTCATCCCTTCAAACGAATTACTTGATCTTGATGAAGTGTCTGATTGTTTTCTTTTTGAGCTTTCACCAACATGGAGAACCTTAACAACATCTTCTCTTGTTTCAGGAATAACATGATCAAGTTTCAAGCAACATGGATCTTCAAAAACGTTTTTCCCTTTTTCTTCTTGTGATGATATTTCTGTCATTTTGGTTTGGGAAATTTCTTCTGTATCAAGAACATATGATGATTCACTTGTATTTGGAATCATGTTCTTGCTAATTCTTCTTCTTCCTTTTGTTTCTTTATCTTTTCTTCTTCATATAATAGAAGTTGCTCTACCAATATCTCATCATCTTGAATATGATGCCATTTTATATCACCAGCACATTTTACATCAGTAAAAGCATTAACCTCACCCTTTTTACAGAACTTATATATTTCAAAAGAGCTAAATGGAGTGTTACCATAATTTACAAACCATTTCTCCTTGAAATAATATATAGACATTGTAAGTTGACAAAACTCAGATCTAGGGTTTGTACTTCAATAAAATTCGGATTTCAAAGAGATAGAGTGTAGATCTGATGTGAGAGAGTATAGATCTGATGTGAGAGATTGTAGATTTGGGTAACTTCTTCCCAAAGTTTCTTCAAAACTTCTTGGATCTGATTAGATCTAACAATATTTGTGTATAAAATCAATGAATAATCAGAAAACTTACACCAGATAGTTGAGAATAGATTCAAATACGAAAAATAGCCATTTCTGATCTTTAGATCTTGAAAGAACACTTAAATCTTCAAGAACAAGCTCTGATACCAAATGTTGGATCCCAAAAACGAACAATATATGAAATGGCAATGCGGAAATGAAGAACAGTATTGAATCACTCAAACAATGGACTGAAATCTCATAAGTTTCTGTATTCAAAGATTAAAAATCAGATCTTACAAGAAAAAAAGATGAACACTCTTAAGTTTCTCTCTCTACAAATATTCTTTCTAAAACTAGAGAATAAAAAGAGGCTCATTAAAAAGTAAAAAGAGAAAAACTATTTATAATAGTGGTGGGTTAAAAATCTGGAAACCCTAAAATTCCACTTTAACAAAATTTAACTCATCTGTCAAACATTTTCATATCCAACAGATAGGTTCAATTTTATCATGGTAAAATTGAATAACTTGGGCATAAAAAAGACACAACACGAGATCAATCTCAAATTTCTAAACAATCTTTACGAAAGCTGGAAGATGGTTAAACTCATCAATTAGGGAAATCCTGCCATTCATATGGAAACTCTATACAATTTGTACGGAGAACTTCAATCGTATGAATCCTCGATTGACCCACCAACCTCTACAGCTTTTGGAGGACCACTTGCTCTCGTTTCCACATCAAACCAAAACCAAACACTTTTTCATGAACAAGACTCCAATCATTTTAATCAAACATCTTTTCAAAATCAACCATTTTTGAACAATTCTTTTGATCAAACTGATTTAAATGATGAAGCAGACTACCAACAATTGTGTGCTTTGGTTGCAAATACAAATCTCCAAAGATTTATTCCAAATCACGGTCAATCGAATTTTAAACCAAATTTTCAAAACCGACCACAATTTGGACAAAATAATTCTGGATTTCAACCAAGACCACAATTTGGTCAAAACAACCAAGGTTTTCAACCAAGACCTTATTTTGGACAAAATTCGCAAAGACCCTCTTTCCAAAATAACTCAAACCAGGGATTTTGAAAACAATCCCAACTCAAATCATCAAAACAATAACCAAAACAACGGTCTTCAAAACCAAAACCGGGGATTCCAAAATCAAGGATACAATAATCAAAATAATGGTTTTTCAAACAACCAAAATTTTGGATTCCAACAAAACTCCTCCCAATCTTCCCAACAAATCCAAACTCAAGCACCGGAACGACTTCCAATCAAAAGTCAAAAGGAACAAAGTGATGAAGAAGTGATTATCTGTCACAATTGCAAAGGAACTAATCACTACGCAAGAGAGTGCCGAGCCAAAAACAAGACAAAAATCAAAGACTCGGCATACTACGCTCAAAAAGCCGATGAGTTAAAGAAAAAGGAAAACCAAGAAAACCAAATAGCTTTGATGGCAATCCACGAACCAAATGTGGAATACTGGCCAACCTCTGAAGACGAAGCCGACAATGAACCGACACAATCCAACTTCAGCTTCGTAGTTGGTACAACTTCAAGAGCTCCAAATGTCATAGAACAGGTATGGTCTATGATCTCTGAACTCGGTTTTTCTAAAATACTTTTTGAGTCCCATATATCCAAAATTGAGAAAAGTTTAGAAGCTGATCTCAAGAAATACCATGACACAGTGGTTAATTCTGAAATCTTCAAAAGTGAGTTACAAACCCTACAACTCAAATTTGCAGAATTAACCAGAACAAAGACCAAATTGGAAAGAGACATTGAAAGAAAATCAGAAGATTACAATCACGTCTTTGAACAATTAAATCAATCTCTAATTCAGAAAAAGGAATTGGAATTAAAAAGTCAATCAGTCATTTCTTCTGAAACAAAAGATGTTTTAGAAATGGAAATCATTCAGTTAACACAAAACTTTCAAGAGTCAACTGAAAAACACAAAATCTTAAATGAAAAACTGACTGATTCTTTAAACCAAATCACTTTTCTTGAATCTGAAAACAAAAGATTGATACGGAATGTGGAATCTATCAAAATTGCCAGAAAACTCAGTGATGATATTTTCACCAAGGCAAACACCTTGGGTACTGGAAAATTTGATACGAGTTACAGACCAGGAATTGGTAGAGAAACCTTTGAAAAAGAACTAGAAAATCAAGAAAACATGATAATTTATGAAAACTCTGAATCAACTCTACCAGATCTTTTCACATCTGTTAATGAGGAAGATTCAAATGACGAAACAGTTATCAACTGTAGCCCAGATGATACTGCTTTCACTGTTTCCAAAAAGTCTTTCAAAAGAGTCTTAAATTCTGAAACAGAGTCAGCTAGTTCTTTAACTCACCAAATCAAACATACCAACGAAACCACCAAATCTAAAAACTTTTTGAATGGAGAAAATTCCTTTTACGAGATTGGTAGTACTTCTGTACCAACTGTTTTTCCTACAATGAGTTCATCAATTGTTGGAAAAACTAGTCCGGGACAAAAATACTCCAAGAAACAACAAATAAGCAAAAAACTCATTCAAGTCACCAAAACCCCACTTGTCAAGCCAAAAGTTTTTGAAAACCAACCAAAGAAACCAGTTAAACCCTACGTCATACCTCATAAACAGGTTTCCAAACAAAAATCAAAACCTTATCCAAAACCTTTTCAAAACCGCTCTTCATACCCCAGATATGAAGAAAACTTTTCAAATCAATTCTCACATCTAGGATATCTTTCACCAAATCACAGATCTTATCAACTCACAGGTTATCAAAAACAAATCATATTTTGGGTAAACTTGATAAATCAAATCAAACCTCAACCATTCTATCCCAATAAACCAAAGTCATTGAACAACAAACCCAAAATAGCAAAAGCTAACAAACCAGGACCCATTCAGATCTGGGTACCTAAAATTTCAGTCTAATTGCAGGGATCTAATGCTGGAGAACCCAAGGATGATACATGGTACATTGATAGTGGCTGCTCCAAGCATATGACAGGAAAAAGAAACTACCTTCGTGACTTTAGACCCACCCAAACCAATCAAGACGTTACCTTTGGCAACAATATGACGGCAAAAATCAAAGGTTATGGAAACATAACTAATGGTAACTTCACCATAAAGAAAGTTGCTTATGTTGATGACCTGAAACACAACCTCATTAGTGTTTCTCAACTCTGCGATAACGATCTTGAAGTCCTATTTACCAAACAAATAAGCTTGATCATGGACGCCAACACCAAAGAAATCATTGTTGATTCACAGCGTGCCAGAAATATGTATCCACTTGATATGGATCTTATTAATGGTAAACCCGATATTTGTCTGCTATCCAAAGCCCCAGCAGATATTAGTTGGTTATGGCACCGCCGCCTTTCCCATCTAAATTTCGGGTACATCAACAAATTGATCGGCGATGATCTAGTTCGAGGACTGCCACTTCTGAAGCTCGACAATGAAACTCTTTGTGCCGCTTGTGAAAAGGGAAAACTTTCCAAATCCTCTCACAAAAGCATTACAGAATCTAGTGTATCCGAACCACTAGAATTGCTGCACATAGACCTCTGTGGCCCCGCCAAAATCCAAACAATACAAGGGAAGAAGTATGTCCTTGTCATAGTTGATGGCTTCTCTCGATTTACATGGGTCTTTTTCTTAAGACTAAAATCAGAAGCACCAGAAGAGATGATCAACTTTATAAAACAGATCGAACTAAAGCTCAAACGACCAGTTCGAAGAATCCGAAGTGATAATGGTTTAGAGTTCAAAAACATAACTCTAGACTCATTTCTCAAAAACAAAGGCATCGAACACAACTTCTCAGCCCCTTACACTCCTCAACAAAACGACGTTGTTGAAAGAAGGAACCGAACTCTATGCGAAGCTGCTAGATCAATGCTCATCTTTGCTGATCTGCCACAATACTTCTGGGCAGAAGCAATTGCCACAGCTTGCTACACACAAAATCACTCCTTAATTCACAAAAATCTTCATAAAACACCATATGAAGTCATTAACAACCGAAAACCAAATATCAAATTTTTTCATATTTTTGGTTGTCGATGCTTCATTAAGAATAATAAAGACCACCTTTCAAAATTTGAATCAAGGTCGGACGAAGGAATTTTCCTTGGTTACTCATTTTCTTCAGCTGCTTATCAAGTACTGAACAAACGTACAAGAGTAATTGAAGAAAGTACGGATGTCCACTTCGATGAATTTTATGTCAGAAAATTGGATCGTGAACATTTTGGTTCACAAATGATAGATAATATTTTTCAAAATCCAATTCCACAAACACCATCTCCTGACATAGACATTGAAGTTGATATTGATTTACTTTTTGAACAACCTAAAACTGCTTATAATTCTGAAATTCTAACTACTCAAATTGATCCTACATGAACACCCACTGAAGGAACTCCACAAAGAAACAGAAATGTTGCAGATCAAGTTGAGGGGGAACCACAAACACATACTTCCTCATTAGAACAAACACCAAATCCTCCTTTAACCACTCCAAATTTAACCACCCCACATTTTACCACTCCATCCCCAAATATCCAAAACAATCCCGATGCAACATTTATGGGGGAACCTTCAAACCTCTTCCAAGAAGAAACTACTAGAGAAGAACAATGGGATACTGAAAATCCTATAATTACAACGGAAGAAAATCGTTTAATAAAATGGACCAGAAACCATCCCACTGACCTAATCATCGGAGATCCCAATTCAGGCATCCAAACTAGAGCCGCAACTGCCAATGATTGCTTATTTGGAGCCTTCCTATCCATGACTGAACCCAAAACCATACATACTGCTCTCAAAGACCCAGACTGGGTAAAAGCTATGCAAGAAGAGCTAGCTGAATTCGAAAGAAATGACATATGGAATCTTGTTCCTACACCACCCGATGTTACTATCATAGGTTCAAGATGGGTATTCAGAAACAAGACTGACGATCAAGGAGTCGTGTGTCGAAACAAGGCATGTCTCGTAGTCAAAGGCTATTCACAACAAGAAGGAATAGACTACGATGAAACATATGCTCCAGTCGCCAGAATAGAAGCTATCCGCATCTTTCTCGCATATGCTGCACATAAGAACTTTAAAGTTTTTCAAATGGACGTTAAATGTGCATTCCTACATGGAGAGTTAGATCGAGATGTTTATATCCAACAACCACCAGGCTTTGAAGATCCCAACTTTCCTCATCACATCTTCAAATTGCAGAAAGCTGTCTATGGCTTAAAACAAGCACCCCGTGCCTGGTATGCCACCATGTCAACATTCCCCGAAGAATCAGGTTTCAAAAGGGGTTCAATCGATCAAACCCTCTTTCAAAAAATCTATAATAAACATCTCTTAATCGTACAAATATATGTTGATGACATTATTTTCGGTTCTACTGATGAATCTTTGAGTGTTAAGTTTGCAGATCTAATGAAGAGCAAATTTGAAATGAGCATGATTGGGGAGATGACTACTTTTCTCGGACTTCAAATCAAACAGTCCAATGATGGCATATTCATCAACCAAGAGAATTATATCAAAAACCTACTCACTCGCTTTTCAATGGACAAGTCCAATACCGCAAAAACACCAATGGCTTTTGGATACAAAATCGATGCAGACTTAAATGGCAAACCCGTTGATCAGAAAAGATATCGTGGAATGATCGGATCAATTTTATACCTCACTGCCAGCAGACCTGACATTATGTTTTCTACTTGTGTCTGTGCCAGATACCAAGCAAATCCTATGGAATCTCATGTCATTGCTGTGAAACGCATCTTCAAATACCTAAAAGGCACTCCCAAACTTGGCTTTGGTATCCAGCTAAATCCGATTTTCAGCTGAACGCTTTCACCGACTCAGACTATGGAGGATGCAAGCTAGATAGGAAAAGTACATCTGGTAGCTGTCAATTCCTAGGAGGTCGACTAGTGAGTTGGTCTTCAAAGAAACAGAGTTGTGTATCCACATCAACAGCAGAAGCTGAATACGTCGCTGCCGCCAGCTGTTGTTCACAAGTCATATGGATGCAAACTCAACTGCGTGACTATGGCTTCAGAGTTTCACAAATTCCCATATTTTGTGACTCAACCAGTGCAATAGCCATTTCTCACAATCCCGTTCACCATTCCATGACAAAGCACATCGATATTCGACATCACTTCATTAAAGACAACATTCAAAAGGGTCATATCGAATTACACTTCATAAACACCGAAGATCAAATTGCTGATGTCTTCACTAAGGCTCTCGATGAAACAAAATTTCAATACTTCCTAGGCCGTCTAGGAATGTTAAATCCAGATAACATCCATCCTTAAACTTTTACCTTTTGTTTGTATAAAGTGTGCTTACTTTCTTTCAAAAACAAAACTCAAAAACAATTGAAAATTACTTTCCTTTCAAAAATACCAAAAACATTCAAATAACCAAATCTACAAAAAAAAAAGACATTCAAAAAACAAATCTTCAAAAACATAATAAAAGACTTGCCATAATAATATTTTATAGAACCTTGTGATTAATCGTCTCTTGACTTAATTTTCAGATGCTTATGCTCGATGAAGATTTTAAGTCATATTGATTCTCAATTGGAGTGAAGGTTCAAATCTCCTACTTTTCATAATGTATATAACTTTATTTCCTTCGATTTTATTTCATTATTGACGATTTTAAACAATCAAGGGACATAAGGTTAGGAGGTTCAGATGAAAATAAAAACCCATGTGAGAATTTGTGCCTCGTCGATCAAAATCACTGTGGAATTCATTTCTTGTGAGCTTAGGTGTGTCACTATTGCTTATAAGGTATACCCGATAATACCTTGTCACAGTCTCATTTTTGCTTAGATATCAAAATGACCAGGGACGATACTTTCATTTCTTACATACTAGACAAAATGTCTTTTATGCTACCTATCCCTACCTAGATAAAAGCCAACCAAAAATGAAGACGACATCAAAATGGAAAGACTCCAAACGACGACACATCCTTACAAGAAAGCCAAATGAGAAACAAGGATCTATCAACATCCAATCCTCAAAACCGAATCAACAAGCAAGCTAAATCATTCACCGAAGAAATTCCAAACAAAACAAAATTTTAACAGTTTTTCAGAAAAACAGATATCTCAATCACTCAAGACAGATTCTCTTACAAAAAAAAACAAACAAACAAACAAACAAAAAAAAAAACAAAAATTTTTTTATTCTCAATTGTAGCAAATTCTCAATGCTAAAACAAAATATCTTCTTACAATAAATCGATATTGATCAACAAACAGGCAACGAAGAAGCTGCAACAATAATGGATTTCCCGGGATACTGTAGCCTTCATCACTAAAGATTTCTTAGTTGCAAACTACACTATGAAAATTGCTAAACCCCTCTACATGTATTTCCCGACGGAGAGAGAGTGAACGTTAATGGCATGAATGAAGAAACCCGCTGAGTAATGCCGAAACCAGTCTTATGTGATTGATTATCTAATAATGAAACTAAGTGACTTTACAGGAAAAGCATAGATGAACACCTCCAATATGAGTGTGAGTCGTCAGAGAGAGATATCACTCATTTTTAGTGATCATTAACTTGTTCTGCTGCTAGAACAACCAAACACCCAAGTGAAATGTGAGCTATATCTATGAGCGTTCATCTGAATCGACCTGTTAGACCACTTGTCGTCATAAATAATGCTATAGAATCTTAAGAAATTTCTTTAGATACATATATGGCTACCCTTTGATAATCGAACCTAAGACTTTGATTCGGAAACAAACATTCTTCAAAATCTTTTTCAAAACATAAGATATGTAAAACCAAGTCACAAACTTTCAAAATGATTACAAAGGTTTTATATATATCTTATCATTGACAAAACTTTTATCTCAAATCTTAAATGTTAAAATTGTTAATGTGATTATATCTGTCCTTATTTCATCAATGATCACATAGGGGGAAATTGTTGAAAAATGTTTTTGTATGTGACCATCATTGAAATAAGACGAACTGTTTTTATATTATCTGACAAATATTATAAGTCTATTTCAGGTTGCGTGGATTCGAGATTGAACGAGAAAACGAGAAAATAATAGAAAAAGAGTTTTAAAGTCCAAAAACAAAGAAAAATATAAAAGAAAATTAAATTAAATATATTTAAAATGAATTTTTGGAAATATATTTTCTAAATAATTTATTTTATTAGACTTAATTAATTTTATAAATCAAAATGAATTTTTATAATTTATTTTGATTTATTTCAGATTTTTAAAACATTTAAAACAATTTAAATTAAAATAAAAAGAAGATGGGCCAGCCCAAACGCCAGCAACAGTTCCAGCCCAGCTCCGGCCCACCTTCTCCACCTGCGACCCGCCAGCTGCTCCGAACCGGAACCGGCTCCGACCCGTCCGCTCCATTTGCACTCACGAAAGATCCGCGCATCGACCCGAACACGCGACCCGTCGCCCCAATCCGGTACCCGCCTCCTCCTACCCGGTCCCCTCACATCCATTCGCGGACCTTACCCGCCCCGGATCCGATCCAATTCCGTCCGAACCCGATCCGTTTCATCTCACATTAAACCCGCGTGTTCGACCCGGCTTCGACCCGATCCGACCCATCCGACAAAACCGCGAGTTTCAGCCCAAACTTTTACATTTTACCCCCCTAAACTTCCGAAAATCATTTAAAAACCACCCAAAACCTCTACAAATCCATATATAAACCATTTTACACCATTTATTCATTACAACACATAATTATAAACCAAAACTCTCTCAAAAACCTCTCCAACTTCCACCATCTTATTTCCAACCTTCCAAACACTCTCCAAAAACACCAAGAACACCAAGATCAACACCAAGAACACCAAGAAAAACACCAAGAACACCAAGATCAACACCAAGAACACCAAGATCATCAAACAAGAACAAATAGAGACACAGTCTATTAGAAGTCCAGTCCAACCCTAAGCCAGTTCAGTCAATTTATTTGACGAACCTACTTGATAAACCAGTCGTTCCACAGTCCTGTTGTAACCCAGTTCAATCAATCTATTGACGAACCTACTTGATATATATATATATATATATATATATATATATATATATATATATATATATATATATATATATATATATATATATATATAATTATAGTTATTTATATTATTCATCGTTTTATGTCTTTTAATTATAGTCATTTACATTATTTATCGCTTTAAGTCATTTAATTACTGTAATTTATATTATATATCGCTTTATGTCATTTAAATACAGTTATTTATATAATTTATAGCTTTCAAGTTTATTTATATTCCGCAACTCTTATTATTTATTCTGCATATTATCTTTAATATATATTTCTGTCACACGGTAATCGGTGCGAACCTTTATTTGTGGTGATCAGTCATTTTATTTTCATTAGTGATAATTTTAAGCATTTCTCGTGTACTTAGGTTCATGAGAAATTACTTAAATCTTGAATTTTTATAGATTTTTTAATTATATTTTTTGTGTTAATTTTAAAAATTTGTCGTGTACCCGGGTTCATGAGAAATTGGATAATTTATGAATTTTAAAACAAATCAGAAATTACTCTTTGTGATAATTTTAAGCATTTCACGCATCCCAGGTTCATGAGAAATTGCTTAAATTTTGAGTTTTTATAGATTTTTTAATGATATTTTTGTGTTAATTTTAACAATTTGTCGTGTACCCAGGTTCATGAAAAATTACATAATTTTTGAATTTTTATAAAATTCATAAATTACTCTTTGTGATAATTTTAAGCATTTCTCGTATACCCAGGTTCATGAGAAATTGCTTAAATTTTGAATTTTAATAGATTCTTTAATGATATTTTTTGTGTTTATTTTAACAATTTGTCGTGTACCCGAGTTCATGAAAAATTCCATAATTTATGAATTTTTATGAAATTCATAAATTACTCTTTGTGATAATTTTAAACATTTCTCGTGTAATCAGGTTCATTAGAAATTGCTTAAATCTTGAATTTTTATTGATTTTTTAATTATATTTATTGTGTTAATTCTAACAATTTGTCGTGTACCCGGGTTCATGAAAAATTCCACAATTTATAAATTTTTACAAAATTAAGAAATTACTCTTTGTGATAATTTTAAGCATTTCACGTGTCCCAGGTTCATGAGAAATTGCTTAAATTTTGAATTTTTATAGATTTTTTAATATATTTTTTTGTTAATTTTAAAAATTTGACGTGTACCCGGGTTCATGAAAAATTTCATAATTTTTGAATTTTTATAAAATTCATAAATTACTCTTTGTGATAATTTTAAGCATTTCTCGTGTACCCAGGTTCATGAGAAATTGCTTAAATTTTGAATTTTAATAGATTCTTTAATGATATTTTTTGTGTTAATTTTAACAATTTTTCGTGTACCCGGGTTTATGAAAAATTCCACAATTTATGAATTTTATGAAATTCATAAATTACTCTTTGTGATAATTTTAAGCATTTCTCGTGTACTCAGGTTTATTAGAAATTGCTTAAATCTTGAATTTTTATAGATTTTTTAATTATATTTATTGTGTTAATTTTAACAGTTTGTCGTGTACCCGGGTTCATGAAAAATTGCATAAGTTTTGAGTTTTTTTAAAATTCATAAATTACTCTCTGTGATAATTTTAAGCATTTCTCGTGTACCCAGGTTCATGAGAAATTGCTTAAACCTTGAATTTTTATAGATTTTTTAATTATATTTATTGTGTTAATTTTAACAATTTGTCGTGTACCCGGGTTCATGAAAAATTCCATAATTTATAAATTTTTAGAAAATTAATAAATTACTCTTTGTGATAATTTTAAGCATTTCACGTGTCCCAGGTTCATGAGAAATTGCTTAAATTTTGAGTTTCTATAGATTTCTTAATATATTTTTTGTGTTAATTTTAAAAATTTGTCGTGTACCCGTGTTCATGAAAAATTACATAATTTTTGAATTTTTATAAAATTCATAAATTACTCTTTGTGATAATTTTAAGCATTTCTCGTGTACCCAGGTTCATGAGAAATTGCTTAAATTTTGAATTTTAATAGATTCGTTAATGATATTTTTTGTGTTAATTTTAACAATTTGTCGTGTACCCGGGTTCATGAAAAATTCCATAATTTATGAATTTTTATGAAATTCACAAATTACTCTTTGTGATAATTTTAAGCATTTCACGTGTCCCAGGTTCATGAGAAATTGCTTAAATCTTGAATTTTTATACATTTTTTAATTATATTTATTGTGTAAGTTTTATCAATTTGTCGTGTACCCGGGTTCAAGAAAAAATTCGATAATTTATGAATTTTAAAAAAATTCAGAAATTACTGTTTGTGATAATTTTAAGCATTTCACGTGTCCTAGGTTCATGAGAAATTGCTTAAATTTTGAGTTTTCATAGATATTTTATTGATATTTTTTGTGTTAATTTTTACAATTTGTCGTGTACCCGGGTTCATGAAAAATTACATAATTTTTGAATTTTTATAAAATTCATAAATTCCTCTTTGTGATAATTTTAAGCATTTCTCGTGTACCTTGGTTTATGAGAAATTGCTTAAACCTTGAATTTTTATAGATTTTTTAATTATATTTATTGTGTTAATTTTAACAATTTGTCGTGTACCCGGGTTCATGAAAAATTCCATAATTTATAAATTTTTAGAAAATTAGTAAATTACTCTTTGTGTTAATTTTAAGCATTTCACGTGTCCCAGGTCCATGAGAAATTGCTTAAATTTTGAGTTTTTATAGATTTCTTAATATATTTTTTCTGTCAATTTTAAAAATTTGTCGTGTACCCGTGTTCATGAAAAATTACATAATTTTTGAATTTTTATAAAATTCATAAATTACTCTTTGTGATAATTTTAAGCATTTCTCGTGTACCCAGGTTCAAGAGAAATTGCTTAAATTTTGAATTTTAATAAATTCTTTAATGATATTTTTTGTGTTAATTTTAACAATTTGTCGTGTACCCGGGTTTATGAAAAATTCCATAATTTATGAATTTTTATGAAATTCACAAATTACTCTTTGAGATAATTTTAAGCATTTCACGTGTCCCAGGTTCATGAGAAATTGCTTAAATCTTGAATTTTTATACATTTTTTAATTATATTTATTGTGTTAATTTTATCAATTTGTCGTGTACCCGAGTTCATGAAAAAATTCGATAATTTATGAATTTTAAAAAAATTCAGAAATTACTGTTTGTGATAATTTTAAGCATTTCACGTGTCCCAGGTTCACGAGAAATTGCTTAAATTTTGAGTTTTCATAGATATTTTATTGATATTTTTTGTGTTAATTTTTTACAATTTGTCGTGTACCCGGGTTTATGAAAAATTACATAATTTTTGAATTTTTATAAAATTCATAAATTACTCTTTGTGATAATTTTAAGCATTTCTCGTGTACCTTGGTTTATGAGAAATTGCGTAAACTTTGAATTTTAATAGATTCTTTAATGATATTTTTATGTTAATTTTAACAATTTGTCGTGTACCCGGGTTCATAAAAAATTCCATAATTTATGAATTTTTATGAAATTCATAAATTACTCTTCGTGATAATTTTAAGCATTTCTCGTGTACTCAGGTTCATGAGAAATTACTTAAATCTTGAATTTTTATACATTTTTTAATTATATTTATTGTGTTAATTTTATCAATTTGTCGTGTACCCGGGTTCTTGAAAATTCGATAATTTATGAATTTTAAAAAAATTCAGAAATTACTCTTTGTGATAATTTTAAGCATTTCACGTGTCCCAGGTTCATGAGAAATTGTTTAATTTTGAGTTTTCATAGATTTTTTATTGATATTTTTTGTGTTAATTTTAACAATTTGTCGTGTACCCGGGTTCATGAAAAATTACATAATTTTTGAATTTTTATAAAATTCATAAATTACTCTTTGTGATAATTTTAAACATTTCTCGTGTACCCAGGTTCATGAGAAATTGCTTAAATTTTGAATTCTAATAGATTTTTAATGATATTTTTGTGTTAATTTTAGCAATTTGTCGTGTACCCGGGTTCATGAAGAATTGCATAATTTATGAATTTTTATAAAATTCAGAAATTACTCTTTGTGATAAGTTTAAGCATTTCACGTGTCCCAGGTTCATGAGAAATTGCTTAAATTTTGAGTTTTTATAGATTTTTAATGATATTTTTTGTGTTAATTTTAACAAGTTGTCGTGTACCCGGGTTCTTGCAAAATTACATACTTTTTGAACTTTTATAAAATTCATAACTTACTCTTTGTGATAATTTTAAGCATTTCTCGTGTACCCAGGTTCATGAGAAATTGCTTGAATTTTGAATTTTTATAGATTTTTTAATTATATTTTTTGTGTTAATTTTAACAATTTGTCGTGTACTCGGGTTCATGAAAAATTGCATAGGTTTTGAGTTTTTAAAATTCATAAATTACTCTTTGTAATAATTTTAAGCATTTCTTGTGTACCCAGGTTCATGAGAAATTGCTTAAAATTTGAATTTTTATTGATTTTTAATGATATTTTTTGTGTTAGTTTTAATAATTTGTCGTGTACCCTGGTTCATGAAATATTGCATAATTTATGATTTTTTATAAAATTCATATATTACTCTCTGTGATAATTTTAAGCATTTCTCGTGTACCCAGGTTCATGAGAAATTGCTTAAATTTTGAATTTTTATAGATTTTTTAATTATATTTATTGTGTTAATTTTAACAATTTGTAGTGTACCCGGGTTCATGAAAAATTGCATAAGTTTCGAGTTTTTTTTAAAATTTATAAATTACCCTTTGAAATAATTTTAACCATTTCTCGTGTACCCAAGTTCATGAGAAATTGCTTAAATTTTGAATTTTTATATATTTTTTATGATATTTTTGTGTTAATTTTAACAATTTGTCAATTACCCGGTTTAATGAAAAATTGGATAATTTAAAATTTTTATAAAATTCATAAATTACTCTTTGTGATAATTTTAAGCATTTATCGTGTACCCAAGTTGATGTGCAATTTCTTAAATTTTGAATTTATATAGATTTTTAATGATGTTTTTTGTGTTAATTTTAACAATTTGTCGTGTACCCGGGTTCATGAAAAATTGCATAAGTTTTGAGTTTTTTTAAAATTCAGAAATTACTCTCTGTGATAATTTTAAGCATTTCTCGTGTGCCCAGGTTCATGAGAAATTGCTTAAACCTTGAATTTTTATATATTTTTTAATTATATTTATTGTGTTTATTTTAAAAATTTGTCGTGTACCCGGGTTCATGAAAAATTCCATAATTTATAAATTTTTAGAAAATTAATAAATTACTCTTTGTGATAATTTTAAACATTTCACGTGTCCCAGGTTCATGAGAAATTGCTTAAATTTCAAGTTTTTATAGATTTCTTAATATATTTTTTGTGTTAATTTGAAAAATTTGTCGTGTACCCGTGTTCATGAAAAATTACATAATTTTTGAATTTTCATAAAATTCATAAATTACTCTTTGTGATAATTTTAAGCATTTCTCGTGTACCCAGGTTCATGAGAAATTGCTTAAATTTTGAATTTTAATAGATTCTTTAATGATATTTTTTGTGTTAATTTTAACAATTTGTTATGTACCCGGGTTCATGAAAAATTCCATAATTTATGAATTTTTATGAAATTCACAAATTAATCTTTGTGATAATTTTAAGCATTTCACGTGTCCCAGGTTCATGAGAAATTGCTTAAATCTTGAATTTTTATACATTTTTTAATTATATTTATTGTGTTAATTTTATCAATTTGTCGTGTACCCGGGTTCATGAAAAAATTCGATAATTTATGAATTTTAAAAAAATTCAGAAATTACTGTTTGTGATAATTTTAAGCATTTCACGTGTCCCAGGTTCATGAGAAATTTCTTAAATTTTGAGTTTTCATAGATATTTTATTGATATTTTTTGTGTTAACTTTTACAATTTGTCGTGTACCCGGGTTCATGAAAAATTACATAATTTTTGAATTTTTATAAAATTCATAAATTACTCTTTAATTTTAAGCATTTCTCGTGTACCTTGGTTTATGAGAAATTGATTAAATTTTGAATTTTAATAGATTCTTTAATGATATTTTTTGTGTTAATTTTAACAATTTGTCGTGTACCCGTGTTCATAAAAAATTCCATAATTTATGAATTTTTATAAAATTCATAAATTACTCTTCGTGATAATTTTAAGCATTTCTCGTGTACTCAGGTTCATGAGAAATTACTTAAATCTTGAATTTTTATACATTTTTTAATTATATTTATTGTGTTAATTTTATCAATTTGTCGTGTACCCGGGTTCTTGAAAATTCGATAATTTATCAATTTTAAAAAAATTCAGAAATTACTCATTGTGATAATTTTAAGCATTTCACGTGTCCCAGGTTCATGAGAAATTGTTTAATTTTGAGTTTTCATAGATTTTTTATTGATATTTTTTGTGTTAATTTTAACAATTTGTCGTGTACCCGGGTTCATGAAAAATTACATAATTTTTGAATTTTTATAAAATTCATAAATTACTCTTTGTGATAATTTTAAGAATTTCTCGTATACCCAGGTTCATGAGAAATTGCTTAAATTTTGAATTCTAATAGATTTTTAATGATATTTTTTGTGTTAATTTTAGCAATTTGTCGTGTACCTGGGTTCATGAAAAATTGCATAATTTATGAATTTTTATAAAATTCAGAAATTACTCTTTGTGATAAGTTTAAGCATTTCACGTGTCCCAGGTTCATGAGAAATTGCTTAAATTTTGAGTTTTTATAGATTTTTAATGATATTTTTTGTGTTAATTTTAACAAGTTGTCGTGTACCCGGGTTCTTGTAAAATTACATACTTTTTGAACTTTCATAAAATTCATAACTTGCTCTTTGTGATAATTTTAAGCATTTCTCGTGTACCCAGGTTCATGAGAAATTGCTTGAATTTTGAATTTTTATAGATTTTTTAATTATATTTATTGTGTTAATTTTAACAATTTGTCGTGTACTCGGGTTCATGAAAAATTGCATATGTTTTGAGTTTTTTAAAATTCATAAATTACTCTTTGTAATAATTTTAAGCATTTCTTGTGTACCCAGGTTCATGTGAAATTGCTTAAAATTTGAATTTTTATTGATTTTTAATGATATTTTTTGTGTTAGTTTTAATAATTTGTCGTGTACCCTGGTTCATGAAATATTGCATAATTTATGATTTTTTATAAAATTTATATATTACTCTCTGTGAAAATTTTAAGCATTTCTCGTGTACCCAGGTTCATAAGAAATTGCTTAAACTTTGAATTTTTATAGATTTTTTAATTATATTTATTGTGTTAATTTTAACAATTTGTAGTGTACCCGGGTTCATGAAAAATTGCATAAGTTTCGAGTTTTTTTTTTAAATTTATAAATTACCCTTTGTAATAATTTTAACCATTTCTCGTGTACCCAAGTTCATGAGAAATTGCTTAAATTTTGAATTTATATATATTTTTTATGATTTTTTTGTGTTAATTTTAACAATTTGTCAAGTACCCCGGTTTAATGAAAAATTGGATAATTTAAAATTTTTATAAAATTCATAAATTACTCTTTGTGATAATTTTAAGCATTTATCGTGTACCCAAGTTGATGTGCAATTTCTTAAATTTTGAATTTATATAGATTTTTTAATGATATTTTTTGTGTTAATTTTAACAATTTGTCGTGTACCCGGGTTCATGAAAAATTGCATAAGTTTTGAGTTTTTTTAAAATTCATAAATTACTCTCTGTGATAATTTTAAGCATTTTTCGTGTACCCAGGTTCATGAGAAATTTCTTAAACCTTGAATTTTTATAGATTTTTTAATTATATTTATTGTGTTTATTTTAACAATTTGTCGTGTACCCGGGTTCATGAAAAATTCCATAATTTATAAATTTTTAGAAAATTAATAAATTACTCTTTGTGATAATTTTATGCATTTCACGTGTCCCAGGTTCATGAGAAATTGCTTAAATTTTAAGTTTTTATAGATTTCTTAATATATTTTTTGTGTTAATTTGAAAATTTTGTCGTGTACCCGTGTTCATGAAAAATTACATAATTTTTGAATTTTTATAAAATTCATAAATTACTCTTTGTGATAATTTTAAGCATTTCTCGTGTACCCAGGTTCATGAGAAATTGCTTAAATTTTGAATTTTAATAGATTCTTTAATGATATTTTTTGTGTTAATTTTAACAATTTGTTATGTACCCGGGTTCATGAAAAAGTCCATAATTTATGAATTTTTATGAAATTCACAAATTAATCTTTGTGATAATTTTAAGCATTTCACATGTCGCAGGTTCATGAGAAATTGCTTAAATCTTGAATTTTTATACATTTTTTAATTATATTTATTGTGTTAATTTTATCAATTTGTCGTGTACGCGGGTTCATGAAAAAATTCGATAATTTAAGAATTTTAAAAAAATTCAGAAATTACTGTTTGTGATAATTTTAAGCATTTCACGTGTCCCAGGTTCATGAGAAATTTCTTAAATTTTGAGTTTTCATAGATATTTTATTGATATTTTTGTGTTAATTTTTACAATTTGTCGTGTACCCGGGTTCATGAAAAATTACATAATTTTTGAATTTTTATAAAATTCATAAATTACTCTTTGTGATAATTTTAAGCATTTCTCGTGTACCTTGGTTTATGAGAAATTGATTAAATTTTGAATTTTAATAGATTCTTTAATGATATTTTTTGTGTTAATTTTAACAATTTGTCGTGTACCCGGGTTCATAAAAAATGCATAACTTATGAATTTTTATGAAATTCATAAATTACTCTTCGTGATAATTTTAAGCATTTCTCGTGTACTCAGGTTCATGAGAAATTACTTAAATCTTGAATTTTTATACATTTTTTAATTATATTTATTGTGTTAGTTTTATCAATTTGTCGTGTACCCGGGTTCTTGAAAATTCGATAATTTATGAATTTTAAAAAAATTCAGAAATTACTCATTGTGATAATTTTAAGCATTTCACGTGTTCCAGGTTCATGAGAAATTGTTTAATTTTGAGTTTTCATAGATTTTTTATTGATATTTTTTGTGTTAATTTTAACAATTTGTCGTGTACCCGGGTTCATGAAAAATTACATAATTTTTGAATTTTTATAAAATTCATAAATTACTCTTTGTGATAATTTTAAGCATTTCTCGTATACCCAGGTTCATGAGAAATTGCTTAAATTTTGAATTCTAATAGATTTTTTAATGATATTTTTTGTGTTAATTTTAGCAATTTGTCGTGTACCTGGGTTCATGAAAAATTGCATAATTTATGAATTTTTATAAAATTCAGAAATTACTCTTTGTGATAAGTTTAAGCATTTCACGTGTCCCAGGTTCATGAGAAATTGCTTAAATTTTGAGTTTTTATAGATTTTTAATGATATTTTTTGTGTTAATTTTAACAAGTTGTCGTGTACCCGGGTTCTTGTAAAATTACATACTTTTTGAACTTTTATAAAATTCATAACTTACTCTTTGTGATAATTTTAAGCATTTCTCGTGTATCCAGGTTCATGAGAAATTGCTTGAATTTTGAATTTTTATAGATTTTTTAATTATATTTATTGTGTTAATTTTAACAATTTGTCGTGTACTCGGGTTCATGAAAAATTGTATAGGTTTTGAGTTTTTTAAAATTCATAAATTACTCTTTGTAATAATTTTAAGCATTTCTTGTGTACCCAGGTTCATGAGAAATTGCTTAAAATTTGAATTTTTATTGATTTTTAATGATATTTTTTGTGTTAGTTTTAATAATTTGTCGTGTACCCTGGTTCATGAAATATTGCATAATTTATGATTTTTTATAAAATTCATATATTACTCTCTGTGATAATTTTAAGCATTTCTCATGTACCCAGGTTCATGAGAAATTGCTTAAATTTTGAATTTTTATAGATTTTTAATTATATTTATTGTGTTAATTTTAACAATTTGTAGTGTACCCGGGTTCATGAAAAATTGCATAAGTTTCGAGTTTTTTTTAAAATTTATAAATTACCCTTTGTAATAATTTTAACAATTTCTCGTGTACCCAGGTTCATGAGAAGTTGCTTAAATTTTGAATTTTTATATATTTTTTATGATATTTTTTTGTTAATTTTAACAATTTGTCAAGTACCCCGGTTTATTGAAAAATTGCATAATTTATAAATTTTTATAAAATTCATAAATTACTCATTCTGATAATTTTAAGCATTTATCGTGTACCCAAGTTCATGTGCAATTTCTTAAATTTTGAATTTATATAGATTTTTAATGATATTTTTTGTGTTAATTTTAACAATTTGTCGTGTACCCGGGTTCATGAAAAATTGCATAAGTTTTGAGTTTTTTTAAAATTCATAAATTACTCTTTGTGATAATTTTAAGCATTTCTCGTGTACCCAGGTTCAGGAGAAATTGCTTAAACCTTGAGTTTTTATAGTTTTTTTAATTATATTTATTGTGTTAATTTTAACAATTTGTCGTGTACCCGGGTTCATGAAAAATTCCATAATTTATAAATTATTAGAAAATTAATAAATTACTCTTTATGATAATTTTAAGCATTTCACGTGTCCCAGGTTCATGAGAAATTGCTTAAATTTTGAGTTTTTATAGATTTCTTAATATATTTTATGTGTTAATTTTAAAAATTTGTCGTGTACCCGTGTTCATGAAAAATTACATAATTTTTGAATTTTTATAAAATTCATAAATTACTCTTTGTGATAATTTTAAGCATTTCTCGTGTACCCAGGTTCATGAGAAATTGCTTAAATTTTGAATTTTAATAGATTCTTTAATGATATTTTTTGTGTTAATTTTAACAATTTGTTGTGTACCCGGGTTCATGAAAAATTCCATAATTTATGAATTTTTATGAAATTCACAAATTACTCTTTGTGATAATTTTAAGCATTTCACGTGTCCCAGGTTCATGAGAAATTGCTTAAATCTTGAATTTTTATACATTTTTTAATTATATTTATTGTGTTAATTTTATCAATTTGTCGTGTACTCGGGTTCATGAAAAAATTCGATAATTTATGAATTTTAAAAAAATTCAGAAATTACTGTTTGTGATAATTTTAAGCATTTCACGTGTCCCAGGTTCATGAGAAATTGCTTAAATTTTGAGTTTTCATAGATATTTTATTGATATTTTTTGTGTAAATTTTTACAATTTGTCGTGTACCCGGGTTCATGAAAAATTACATAATTTTTGAATTTTTATAAAATTCATAAATTACTCTTTGTGATAATTTTAAGCATTCTCGTGTACCTTGGTTTATGAGAAATTGTTTAAATTTTGAATTTTAATAGATTATTTAATGATATTTTTTGTGTTAATTTTAACAATATGTCGTGTACCCGGGTTCATAAAAAATTCCATAATTTATAAATTTTTATGAAATTCATAAATTACTCTTCGTGATAATTTTAAGCATTTCTCGTGTACTCAGGTTCATGAGAAATTACTTAAATCTTGAATTTTTATACATTTTTTAATTGTATTTATTGTGTTAATTTTATCAATTTGTCATGTACCCGGGTTCTTGAAAATTCGATAATTATGAATTTTAAAAAAATTCAGAAATTACTCTTTGTGATAATTTTAAGCATTTCACGTGTCCCAGGTTCATGAGAAATTGTTTAATTTTGAGTTTTCATAGATTTTTTATTGATATTTTTTGTGTTAATTTTAACAATTTGTCGTGTACCCGGGTTCACGAAAAATTACATAATTTTTGAATTTTTATAAAATTCATAAATTACTCTTTGTGATAATTTTAAGCATTTCTCGTGTACCCAGGTTCATGATAAATTGCTTAAATTTTGAATTTTAATAGATTCTTTAATTATATTTTTTGTGTTAATTTTAACAATTTGTCGTGTACCCGGGTTCATGAAAAATTCCATAATTTATGAATTTTTATGAAATTCACAAATTACTCTTTGTGATAATTTTAAGCATTTCACGTGTCACAGGTTCATGAGAAATTGCTTAAATCTTGAATTTTTATACATTTTTAATTATATTTATTGTGTTAATTTTATCAATTTGTCGTGTACCCGGGTTCATGAAAAAATTCGATAATTTACGAATTTTAAAAAAATTCAGAAATTACTGTTTGTGATAATTTTAAGCATTTCACGTGTCCCAGGTTCATGAGAAATTGCTTAAATTTTGAGTTTTCATAGATATTTTATTGATATTTTTTGTGTTAATTTTTACAATTTGTCGTGTACCCGGGTTTATGAAAAATTACATAATTTTTGAATTTTTATAAAATTCATAAATTACTCTTTGTGATAATTTTAAGCATTTCTCGTGTACTCAGGTTCATGAGAAATTGCTTAAATTTTGAATTCTAATAGATTTTTTAATGATATTTTTTGTGTTAATTTTAGCAATTTGTCGTGTACCCGGGTTCATGAAAAATTGCATAATTTATGAATTTTTATAAAATTCAGAAATTACTCTTTGTGATAAGTTTAAGCATTTCACGTGTCCCAGGTTCATGAGAAATTGCTTAAATTTTGAGTTTTTATAGATTTTTAATGATATTTTTTGTGTTAATTTTAACAAGTTGTCGTGTACCCGGGTTCTTGTAAAATTAGATACTTTTTGAACTTTTATAAAATTCATAACTTACTCTTTGTGATAATTTTAAGCATTTCTCGTGTACCCAGGTTCATGAGAAATTTCTTGAATTTTGAATTTTTATAGATTTGTTAATTATATTTATTGTGTTAATTTTAACAATTTATCGTGTACTCGGGTTCATGAAAAATTGCATAATTTATGAATTTTTATAAAATTCAGAAATTACTCTTTGTGATAAGTTTAAGCATTTCACGTGTCCTAGGTTCTTGAGAAATTGAATTTTTAATGATATTTTTTGTGTTAATTTTGTGTTAATTTTAACAAGTTTTTGTGTACCCGGGTTCTTGTAAAATTACATACTTTTTGAACTTTTATAAAATTCATAACTTACTCTTTGTAATAATTTTAAGCATTTCTCGTGTACCCAGGTTCATGAGAAATTGCTTGAATTTTGAATTTTTATAGATTTTTTAATTATATTTATTGTGTTAATTTTAACAATTTGTCGTGTACTCGGGTTCATGAAAAATTGCATAGGTTTTGAGTTTTTTAAAATTCATAATTTACTCTTTGTAATAATTTTAAGCATTTCTTGTGTACCTAGGTTCATGATAAATTACTTAAAATTTGAATTTTTATTGATTTTTAATGATATTTTTTGTGTTAGTTTTAATAGTTTGTCGTGTACCCTAGTTCATGAAATATAGCATAATTTATGATTTTTTATTAAATTCATATATTACTCTCTGTGATAATTTTAAGCATTTCTCGTGTACCCAGGTTCAGGAGAACTTGCTTAAATTTTGAATTTTTATAGATTTTTTTAATTATATTTATTGTGTTAATTTTAATAATTTGTAGTGTACCCGGGTTCATGAAAAATTGCATAAGTTTCGAGTTTTTTTAAAATTCATAAATTACCCTTTGTAATAATTTTAACCATTTCTCGTGCACCCAGGTTCATGAGAAATTGCTTAAATTTTGAATTTTTATATATTTTTTATGATATTTTTTGTGTAAATTTTAACAATTTGTCAAGTACTCGATTTAATGAAAAATTGCATAATTTATAAATTTTTATAAAATTCATAAATTTCTCTTTGTGATAATTTTAAGCCTTTATCGTGTACCCAGGTTCATGAGCAATTTCTTAAATGTTGAATTTATATATATATATTTTTTAATGATATTTTTTGTGTTAATTTTAACAAATTGTCGTGTACCCGGGTTCATGAAAATTTCATAATTTATGAATTTTTATGAAATTCATAAATTACTCTTTCTAATAATTCTAAGCATTTCTCGTGTACTCAGGTTCATGAGAAATTATTTAAATCTTGAATTTTTATAGATTTTTTAATTATATTTATTGTGTTAATTTTAACAATTTGTCATGTACCCGAGTTCATGAAAAATTGGATAATTTATGAATTTTAAAAAAATTCAGAAATTACTGTTTGTGATAATTTTAAGCATTTCACGCGTCCGAGGTTCATGATAAATTGCTTAAATTTTAAGTTTTTTAGATTTTTTAATGATATTTTTTATGTTAATTTAACAATTTGTCGTGTACCCGGGTTGATGAAAAATTACATAATTTTTGAATTTTTATAAAATTTATAAATTACTCATTGTGATAATTTTAATCATTTCTCGTGTACCCAGGTTCATGAGAAATTGCTTAAATTTTGAATTTTAATAGATTCTTTAATGATATTTTTTGTGTTAATTTTAACAATTTGTCGTGTACCCGGGTTTATGAAAAATTCCATAATTTATGAATTTTATGAAATTCATAAATTACTTTTTGTGATAATTTTAAGCATTTCTCGTGTACTCAGGTTCATTAGAATTTGCTTAAATCTTGAATTTTTATAGATTTTTTTAATTATATTTATTGTGTTAATTTTAACAATTTGTCATATACCCGGGTTCATGAAAAATTTCCATATTTAAAAATTTTTAAAAAATTAAGAAATTACTCTTTGTGATAATTATAAGCATTTCACGTGTCCCAGGTTCATGAGAAATTTGCTTAAATTTTGAGTTTTTATAGATTTTTAATATATTTTTTGTGTTAATTTTAACAATTTGTCGTGTACCCGGGTTAATGAAAAATTACATAATTTTTGAATTTTTATAAAGTTCATAAATTACTCTTTGTGATAATTTTAAGCATTTCTCGTGTACCCAGGTTCATGAGAAATTGCTTGAATTTTCAATTTTTATAGATTTTTTAATTATATTTATATTGTTAATTTTAACAATTTGTCGTGTACCCGGGTTCATGAAAAATTGCATAAGTTTTGAGTTTTTTTAAAATTCATAAATTACTCTCTGTGATAATTTTAAGCATTTCTCGTGTACCCAGGTTCAGGAGAAATTGCTTAAATTTTGAATTTTTATAGATTTTTAATTATTTTAATTGTGTTAATTTTAACAATTTGTAGTGTACCCGGGTTCATGAAAAATTGCATAAGTTTCGAGTTTTTTTAAACTTTATAAATTACTCTTTGTAATAATTTTAAGCATTTCTCGTGTACCCAGGTTCAGGAGAAATTGCTTAAATTTTGCATTTTTATAGATTTTTTATGATATTTTGTGTGTTGATTTTAACAATTTGTCAAGTAACCGGGTTAATGAAAAATTGCATAATTTATAAATTTTTATAAAATTCATAAATTACTCTTTGTGATAATTTTAAGCATTTCTCGTGTACCCAGGTTCATGAGAAATTGCTTGAATTTTCAATTTTTATAGATTTTTTAATTATATTTATATTGTTAATTTTACCAATTTGTCGTGTACCCGGGTTCATGAAAAATTGCATAAGTTTTGAGTTTTTTTAAAATTCATAAATTACTCTCTATGATAATTTTAAGCATTTCTCGTGTACCCAGGTTCATGAGAAATTGCTTAAATTTTGAATTTTTTATAGATTTTTTAATTATTTTTATTGTGTTAATTTTAACAATTTGTAGTGTACCCGGGTTCATGAAAAATTGCATAAGTTTTGAGTTTAAAATTTATAAATTACTCTTTGTAATAATTTTAAGCATTTCTCGTTTACCTATGTTCAAGAGTAATTGCTTAAATTTTGCATTTTTATAGATTTTTTATGATATTTTTTGTGTTAATTTTTACAATTTGTGAAGTAACCGGGTTAATGAAAAATTGCATAATTTATAAATTTTTATAAAATTCATAAATTACTATTTGTGATAATTTTAAGCATTTATCGTGTACCCAGGTTCATAAGCAATTTCCTAAATTTTTAATTTTTATAGATTTTTTAATGATAATTTTTTTGTTAATTTTAACAATTTGTCGTGTACCCGGGTTCATGAAAAATTTTCATAATTTAAGAATTTTTATGAAATTCATAAATTACTCTTTGTGATAATTTTAAGCATTTCTCGTGTACTCAGGTTCATGAGAAATTACTTAAATCTTGAATTTTTATAGATTTTTTAATTATATTTATTGTGTTAATTTTAACAATTTGTCGTGTACCCGGGTTCATGATAAATTTCAATATTTATAAATTTTTACAAAATTAAGAAATTACTCATTGTGATAATTTTAAGCATTTCACGCATCCCAAATTCATGAGAAATTGCTTAAATTTTGAGTTTTATAGATTTTTTAATGATATTTTTTGTGTTAATTTTAACAATTTGTCGTGTACCCGGGTTCATGAAAAATTACATAATTTTTGAATTTTTATAAAATTCATAAATTACTCTTTGTGATAATTTTAAGCATTTCTCGTGTACCCAGGTTCATGAGAAATTGCTTAAATTTTGAATTTTAGTAGATTCTTTAATGATATTTTTTGTGTTAATTTTAACAATTTGTCGTGTACCCGGGTTCATGAAAAATTCCATAATTTATGAATTTTTATGAAATTCATAAATTACTTTTTGTGATAATTTTAAGCATTTCTCATTTACTCAGGTTCATGAGAAATTAATTAAATCTTGAATTTTTATACATTTTTTAATTTTATTTATTGTGTTAATTTTATCAATTTGTCGTGTACCCGTGTTCATGAAAATTCCATAATTTATGAATTTTAAAAAAATTCAGAAATTTCTCTTTGTGATAATTTTAAGCATTTCACGTGTCCCAGGTTCATGAGAAATTGTTAAATTTTGAGTTTTCATAGATTTTTTATTGATATTTTTGTGTTAATTTTAACAATTTGTCGTGTACCCGGGTTCATGAAAAATTACATAATTTTTGAATTTTTATAAAATTCATAAATTACTCTTTGTGATAATTTTAAGCATTTCTTGTGTACCCAGGTTCAGGAGAAATTGCTTAAATTTTGAATTCTAATAGATTTTTTAATGATATTTTTTGTGTTAATTTTAGCAATTTGTCGTGTACCCGGGTTCATGAAAAATTGCATAATTTATGAATTTTTATAAAATTCAGAAATTACTCTTTGTGATAAGTTTAAGCATTTCACGTGTCCCAAGTTCATGAGAAATTGCTTAAATTTTGAACTTTTATTGATTTTTAATGATATTTTTTGTGTTAGTTTTAATAATTTTTCGTGTACCCTGGTTCATGAAATATTGCATATCTTATGATTTTTTTATAAAATTCATATATTACTCTCTGTGATAAATTTAAGCATTTCTCGTGTACCCAGGTTAATGAGAAATTGCTTAAATTTTGAATTTTTATATATATTTTAATTATATTTATTATGTTAATTTTAACAATTTGTGGTGTACCCGGGTTCATGAAAAATTGCATAAGTTTCTAGTTTTTTAAAATTTATAAATTACCCTTTGTAACAATTTTAACCATTTCTCGTGTACCTAAGTTCATGAGAAATTGCTTAAATTTTGAATTTTTATATATTTTTATGATATTTTTTGTGTTAATTTTAACAATTTGTCAAGTACCCCGGTTTAATGAAAAATTGCATAATTTATAAATTTTTATAAAATTCATAAATTTCTCTTAGTGATAAGTTTAAGCATTTATCGTGTACCCGGGTTCATGAAAATTTCATAATTTATGAATTTTTATGAAATTCATAAATTACTCTTTGTGATAATTTTAAGCATTTCTCGTGTACTCAGGTTCATGAGAAATTATTTAAATCTTGAATTTTTATAGATTTTTTAATTATATTTGTTGTGTTAATTTTAACAATTTGTCATGTACCCGGGTTCATGAAAAATTTGATAATTTATGAATTTTAAAAAAATTCAGAAATTACTGTTTGTGATAATTTTAAGCATTTCACGCGTCCGAGGTTCATGATAAATTGCTTAAATTTTAAGTTTTTTAGATTTTTTAATGATATTTTTTATGTTAATTTTAACAATTTGTCGTGTACCCGGGTTCATGAAAAATTACATAATTTTTGAATTTTTATAAAATTCATAAATTACTCATTGTGATAATTTTAAGCATTTCTCGTGTACCCAGGTTCATGAAAATTGCTTAAATTTTGAATTTTAGTAGATTCTTTAATGATATTTTTTGTGTTAATTTTAACAATTTGTCGTGTACCCGGGTTCATGAAAAATTCCATAATTTATGAATTTTTATGAAATTCATAAATTACTTTTTGTGATAATTTTAAGCATTTCTCATTTACTCAGGTTCATGAGAAATTAATTAAATCTTGAATTTTTATACATTTTTTAATTATATTTATTGTGTTAATTTTATCAATTTGTCGTGTACCCGTGTTCATGAAAATTCGATAATTTATGAATTTTAAAAAAATTCAGAAATTTCTCTTTGTGATAATTTTAAGCATTTCACGTGTCCCAGGTTCATGAGAAATTGTTAAATTTTGAGTTTTCATAGATTTTTTATTGATATTTTTGTGTTAATTTTAACAATTTGTCGTGTACCCGGGTTCATGAAAAATTACATAATTTTTGAATTTTTATAAAATTCATAAATTACTCTTTGTGATAATTTTAAGCATTTCTCGTGTACCCAGGTTCATGAGAAATTGCTTAAATTTTGAATTTTAGTAGATTCTTTAATGATATTTTTTGTGTTAATTTTAACAATTTGTCGTGTACCCGGGTTCATGAAAATTTCATAATTTATGAATTTTTATGAAATTCATAAATTACTCTTTGTGATAATTTTAAGCATTTCTCGTGTACTCAGGTTCATGAGAAATTATTTAAATCTTGAATTTTTATAGATTTTTTAATTATATTTGTTGTGTTAATTTTAACAATTTGTCATGTACCCGGGTTCATGAAAAATTTGATAATTTATGAATTTTAAAAAAATTCAGAAATTACTGTTTGTGATAATTTTAAGCATTTCACGCGTCCGAGGTTCATGATAAATTGCTTAAATTTTAAGTTTTTTATATTTTTTAATGATATTTTTTATGTTAATTTTAACAATTTGTCGTGTACCCGGGTTCATGAAAAATTACATAATTTTTGAATTTTTATAAAATTCATAAATTACTCATTGTGATAATTTTAAGCATTTCTCGTGTACCCAGGTTCATGAAAATTGCTTAAATTTTGAATTTTAGTAGATTCTTTAATGATATTTTTTGTGTTAATTTTAACAATTTGTCGTGTACCCGGGTTCATGAAAAATTCCATAATTTATGAATTTTTATGAAATTCATAAATTACTTTTTGTGATAATTTTAAGCATTTCTCATTTACTCAGGTTCATGAGAAATTAATTAAATCTTGAATTTTTATACATTTTTTAATTATATTTATTGTGTTAATTTTATCAATTTGTCGTGTACCCGTGTTCATGAAAATTCGATAATTTATGAATTTTAAAAAAATTCAGAAATTTCTCTTTGTGATAATTTTAAGCATTTCACGTGTCCCAGGTTCATGAGAAATTGTTAAATTTTGAGTTTTCATAGATTTTTTATTGATATTTTTGTGTTAATTTTAACAATTTGTCGTGTAACCGGGTTCATGAAAAATTACATAATTTTTGAATTTTTATAAAATTCATAAATTACTCTTTGTGATAATTTTAAGCATTTCTCGTGTACCCAGGTTCATGAGAAATTGCTTAAATTTTGAATTTTAGTAGATTCTTTAATGATATTTTTTGTGTTAATTTTAACAATTTGTCGTGTACCCGGGTTCATGAAAATTTCATAATTTATGAATTTTTATGAAATTCATAAATTACTCTTTGTGATAATTTTAAGCATTTCTCGTGTACTCAGGTTCATGAGAAATTATTTAAATCTTGAATTTTTATAGATTTTTTAATTATATTTGTTGTGTTAATTTTAACAATTTGTCATGTACCTGGGTTCATGAAAAATTTGATAATTTATGAATTTTAAAAAAATTCAGAAATTACTGTTTGTGATAATTTTAAGCATTTCACGCGTCCGAGGTTCATGATAAATTGCTTAAATTTTAAGTTTTTTAGATTTTTTAATGATATTTTTTATGTTAATTTTAACAATTTGTCGTGTACCCGGGTTCATGAAAAATTACATAATTTTTGAATTTTTATAAAATTCATAAATTACTCATTGTGATAATTTTAAGCATTTCTCGTGTACCCAGGTTCATGAAAATTGCTTAAATTTTGAATTTTAGTAGATTCTTTAATGATATTTTTTGTGTTAATTTTAACAATTTGTCGTGTACCCGGGTTCATGAAAAATTCCATAATTTATGAATTTTTATGAAATTCATAAATTACTTTTTGTGATAATTTTAAGCATTTCTCATTTACTCAGGTTCATGAGAAATTAATTAAATCTTGAATTTTTATACATTTTTTAATTATATTTATTGTGTTAATTTTATCAATTTGTCGTGTACCCGTGTTCATGAAAATTCGATAATTTATGAATTTTAAAAAAATTCAGAAATTTCTCTTTGTGATAATTTTAAGCATTTCACGTGTCCCAGGTTCATGAGAAATTGTTAAATTTTGAGTTTTCATAGATTTTTTATTGATATTTTTGTGTTAATTTTAACAATTTGTCGTGTACCCGGGTTCATGAAAAATTACATAATTTTTGAATTTTTATAAAATTCATAAATTACTCTTTGTGATAATTTTAAGCATTTCTTGTGTACCCAGGTTCAGGAGAAATTGCTTAAATTTTGAATTCTAATAGATTTTTTAATGATATTTTTTGTGTTAATTTTAGCAATTTGTCGTGTACCCGGGTTCATGAAAAATTGCATAATTTATGAATTTTTATAAAATTCAGAAATTACTCTTTGTGATAAGTTTAAGCATTTCACGTGTCCCAAGTTCATGAGAAATTGCTTAAATTTTGAATTTTTATTGATTTTTAATGATATTTTTTGTGTTAGTTTTAATAATTTTTCGTGTACCCTGGTTCATGAAATATTGCATATTTTATGATTTTTTTATAAAATTCATATATTACTCTCTATGATAAATTTAAGCATTTCTCGTGTACCCAGGTTAATGAGAAATTGCTTAAATTTTGAATTTTTATATATATTTTAATTATATTTATTATGTTAATTTTAACAATTTGTGGTGTACCCGGGTTCATGAAAAATTGCATAAGTTTCTAGTTTTTTAAAATTTATAAATTACCCTTTGTAACAATTTTAACCATTTCTCGTGTACCTAAGTTCATGAGAAATTGCTTAAATTTTGAATTTTTATATATTTTTTATGATATTTTTTGTGTTAATTTTAACAATTTGTCAAGTACCCCGGTTTAATGAAAAATTGCATAATTTATAAATTTTTATAAAATTCATAAATTTCTCTTAGTGATAAGTTTAAGCATTTATCGTGTACCCAGGTTCATGAGCAATTTCTTAAATGTTGAATATATATATATATATATATATATATATATATATATATATATATATATATATATATATATATATATATATATATATATATATATATATATATATATATATATATATATATATATATATATATATATATATATATATATATATATATATAATGATATTTTTGTGTTAATTTTAACAATTTGTCGTGTACCCGGGTTCATGAAAATTTCATAATTTATGAATTTTTATGAAATTCATAAATTACTCTTTGTGATAATTTTAAGCATTTCTCGTGTACTCAGGTTCATGAGAAATTATTTAAATCTTGAATTTTTATAGATTTTTTAATTATATTTGTTGTGTTAATTTTAACAATTTTTCATGTACCCGGGTTCATGAAAAATTTGATAATTTATGAATTTTAAAAAAATTCAGAAATTACTGTTTGTGATAATTTTAAGCATTTCACGCGTCCGAGGTTCATGATAAATTGCTTAAATTTTAAGTTTTTTAGATTTTTTAATGATATTTTTTATGTTAATTTTAACAATTTGTCGTGTACCCGGGTTCATGAAAAATTACATAATTTTTGAATTTTTATAAAATTCATAAATTACTCATTGTGATAATTTTAAGCATTTCTCGTGTACCCAGGTTCATGAAAATTGCTTAAATTTTGAATTTTAATAGATTCTTTAATGATATTTTTTGTGTTAATTTTAACAATTTGTCGTGTACCCGGGTTTATGAAAAATTCCATAATTTACGAATTTTATGAAATTCATAAATTACTTTTTGTGATAATTTTAAGCATTTCTCGTGTACTCAGGTTCATTAGAAATTGCTTAAATCTTGAATTTTTATAGATTTTTTTAATTATATTTATTGTGTTAATTTTAACAATTTGTCATGTACCCGGGTTCATGAAAAATTTTAATATTTAAAATTTTTTACAAAATTAAGAAATTACTCTTTGTGATAATTATAAGCATTTCACGTGTCCCAGGTTCATGAGAAATTGCTTAAATTTTGAGTTTTTATAGATTTTTAATATATTTTTTGTGTTAATTTTTACAATTTATCGTGTACCCGGGTTCATGAAAAATTACATAATTTTTGAATTTTTATAAAATTCATAAATTACTCTTTGTGATAATTTTAAGCATTTCTCGTGTACCCAGGTTCATGAGAAATTGCTTGAATTTTCAGTTTTTATAGATTTTTTAATTATATTTATATTGTTAAATTTAACAATTTGTCGTGTACCCGGATTCATGAAAAATTGCATAAGTTTTGAGTTTTTTTAAAATTCATAAATTACTCTCTGTGATAATTTTAAGCATTTCTCGTGTACCCAGGTTCATGAGAAATTGATTAAATTTTGAATTTTTATAGATTTTTTAATTATTTTTATTGTGTTAATTTTAACAATTTGTAGTGTACCCGGGTTCATGAAAAATTGCATAAGTTTCGAGTTTTTTTAAAATTTATAAATTACTCTTTGTAATAATTTTAAGCATTTCTCGTGTACCCAGGTTCAGGAGAAATTGCTTAAATTTTTGCATTTTTATAGATTTTTTATGATATTTTTTGTTTTAATTTTAACAATTTGTCAAGTAACCGGGTTAATGAAAAATTGCATAATTTATAAATTTTATTAAAATTCATAAATTACTCTTAGTGATAATTTTAAGCATTTCTCGTGTACCCAGGTTCATGAGAAATTGCTTGAATTTTCAATTTTTATAGATTTTTAATTATATTTATATTGTTAATTTTAACAATTTGTCGTGTACCCGAGTTCATGGAAAATTGCATAAGTTTTGAGTTTTTTTAAAATTCATAAATTACTCTCTGTGATAATTTTAAGCATTTCTCGTGTACCCAGGTTCATGAGAAATTGCTTAAATTTTGAATTTTTATAGATTTTTTAATTATTTTTATTGTGTTAATTTTAACAATTTGGAGTGTACCCGAGTTCATGAAAAATTGCATAAGTTTCGAGTTTAAAATTTATAAATTACTCTTTGTAATAATTTTAAGCATTTCTCGTGTACCTAGGTTCAAGAGAAATTGCTTAAATTTTGCATTTTTATAGATTTTTTATGATATTTTTTGTGTTAATTTTTACAATTTGTGAAGTAACCGGGTTAATGAAAAATTGCATAATTTATAAATTTTTATAAAATTCATAAATTACTCTTTGTGATAATTTTAAGCATTTATCGTGTACCCAGGTTCATGAGCAATTTCCTAAATTTTGAATTTTTATAGATTTTTTAATGATATTTTTATGTTAATTTTAACAATTTGTCGTGTACCCGGGTTCATGAAAAATTTTCATAATTTAAGAATTTTTATGAAATTCATAAATTACTCATTGTGATAATTTTAAGCGTTTCTCGTGTACTCAGGTTCATGAGAAATTACTTAAATCTTGAATTTTTATAGATTTTTTTAATTATATTTATTGTGTTAATTTTAACAATTTGTCGTGTACCCGGGTTCATGATAAATTTCAATATTTATAAATTTTTACAAAATTAAGAAATTACTCATTGTGATAATTTTAAGCATTTCACGCATCCAAGATTCATGAGAAATTGCTTAAATTTTGAGTTTTTATAGATTTTTTAATGATATTTTTTGTGTTAATTTTAACAATTTGTCGTGTACCCGGGTTCATGAAAAATTACATAATTTTAGAATTTTTATAAAATTCATAAATTACTCTTTGTGATAATTTTAAGCATTTCTCGTGTACCCAGGTTCATGAGAAATTGCTTAAATTTTGAATTTTAGTAGATTCTTTAATGATATTTTTTGTGTTAATTTTAACAATTTTTCGTGTACCCGGGTTCATGAAAAATTCCATAATTTATGAATTTTTATGAAATTCATAAATTACTTTTTTTGATAATTTTAAGCATTTCTCGTTTACTCAGGTTCATGAGAAATTACTTAAATCTTGAATTTTTATACATTTTTTAATTATATTTATTGTGTTAGTTTTATCAATTTGTCGTGTACCCGGGTTCATGAAAATTCGATAATTTATGAATTTTAAAAAAATTCAGAAATTTCTCTTTGTGATAATTTTAAGCATTTCACGTGTCCTAGGTTCATGAGAAATTGTTAAATTTTGAGTTTTCATAGATTTTTTATTGATATTTTTTGTGTTAATTTTAACAATTTGTCGTGTACCCGGGTTCATGAAAAATTACATAATTTTTGAATTTTTATAAAATTCATAAATTACTCTTTGTGATAATTTTAAGCATTTCTCGTGTACCCAGGTTCAGGAGAAATTTCTTAAATTTTGAATTCTAATATATTTTTTAATGATATTTTTTTTGTTAATTTTAGCAATTTGTCGTGTACCCGGGTTCATAAAAAATTGCATAATTTATGAATTTTTATAAAATTCAGAAATTACTCTTTGTGATAAGTTTAAACATTTCACGTGTCCCAGGTTCATGAGAAATTGCTTAAATTTTGTGTTTTTATAGATTTTTAATGATATTTTTTGTGTTAATTTTAACAAGTTGTCGTGTACCCGGGTTCTTGAAAAATTACATAGTTTTTGAATTTTTATAAAATTTATAAATTACTATTTGTGATAATTTTAAGCATTTCTCGTGTACCCAGGTTCATGAAAAATTGCTTGAATTTTGAATTTTTATAGATTTTTTAATTATATTTATTGTGTTAATTTTAACAATTTGTCGTGTACCCGGGTTCATGAAAAATTGCATAAGTTTTGAGTTTTTTTAAAATTCATAAATTACTCTCTGTGATAATTTTACGTATTTCTCGTGTACCCAGGTTCATGTGAAATTCCATAAATTTTGAATTTTTATAGATTTTTTAATTATTTTTATTGTGTTAATTTTAACAATTTGTAGTGTACCCGGGTTCAAGAAAAATTGCATAAGTTTCGAGTTTTTTTTAAAATTTATAAATTACTCTTTGTAATAATTTTAAGCATTTCTCGTTGTTGAAAATAATATTTTTGTATGTGACCATCACTGAAATAAGATGAACTGTTTTTATTTTATCTGACAAATATTATCAGTTTATTTCAGGTTGCGTAAATTCTAGATCAAAAACAAACATGAATCAAGACCCAAGAAACCTTGAGAAAACAACCAAACCTGAGGAAGTAATGCTACGAACCAAAGAGCAAAATACAAAACACAAGATGCTACAGCAATCACGACGCGACGAACACCATGGTCGCGACGTGAAGAAGAGCAAAACATAAGAGTTCAGATTGCTACAGCAATCGCGACGCGACGGGACTCTCGGTTGCGACGCGAAGCACATTCAACGCGACATGACCAACTTCTCAAACGCGAGACTACCAACACAACGCACTAACCAGTGGCCGACCAAAAGCAACACGACAAACGCACCCTCGCGACGCGACAGCTAGATGGTCGCGACGCGAACCCTGTTTTCAGCAACTATAAATAAGAAGCTCACCTCTTGCCATTCTAGACAACACCTTACATATATACTCATACACTCTCAAAGAAACCCACGACCAAACACCTCAAGACACTCAAATTTCTAAATTTGTCAACAAGAACCAAACCATATAACCGCAAGAAACAAAACCTCCACCCGACACCAAACCCATACAGCACCAATACAACTACAATACACACACTCAAGCAAACCCACTTCCAAACCAACACAAAACCGAAGAAATACCATTCAGCAAGATAAATCGAGCAAAGAACAAGAATCGACGCTTCAAATAAAATCACCATCTTCATCTGCTATCGATAAGTTCTTTTGAAATTATAATTCCAATAATTTACCTGTGCCGTTATTGATTTATTTAAACCTTTATAAATCAATTGTACTAAATTCCAAGACATACAAATTGAACCGTGACAACAACAACATATGTGGACTACAATTTAACCGAGACATCTAACATCTAACTTCTAACTTCTAACCTTTTATTTATTGTAAAAACGCTTTATCGTTGATAATGGCGTTTATTACATCTAACCTCTAACTTCTAACATTTATTTTATTTACCGCTTTCTGTCTATTTAAATACTGTCTAGTTTAGATTTACCGCTTTATTTTGTTTATTTATAGCTTTAGTAACTTAATTCTAGTTTATATTTATTCCGCATATTATAGCTAAAATACATATCTGTCACACAGTAATCGGCTTAAAAACCTTATTCGTGGAGATCAGTTATCGTATTTTCAACAATTGGTATCAGAGCTCGTGTGATTTAGTCTGAAATTTTTGTCGAAAACTTTTGTGTAGCGTTTTTATAAACCACCAATAAGTTTTCTTTAAAAATTTCATCTTAATATCACTTGTTCAAAAAAAAAGGGAAAAATTTTAAAAATAAAAAAAAACAACTAAAAATGTCTTCCGCAAACTACTCAAACATAAATTCTGTATCTATTGCTAATAGTATAGGTTCAGGTACTCGAGCACCCATTCTTATTCCTGAAGAATATAAATCATGGGTAGGTCGTATGAATCTTCATCTCAACTCTATAAGTGAAGATGTGTGGAAATGTGTAGACGGATCTCTACCAGATAACATGACCTCTCTTACGAGTAACTTGGATATACTGAATGAAAGGAAGAAACTTGAACTTCAAGCCAAAAAGGAACTTGTGTCTGGAATACCCCACAGTATTCTAAGCCAAATGAAAGATATAATCCTTTTAACTGCAAACCAAATTTGGCAAACTTTGAAAAATCGTTTTGAAGGAAATGAGAGAATCATTGGAAACAAGAAAACATCTGTTTTAAACGAATTTGACAACTTCAAAATGTTTTCACATGAGACCATCCATGATGCTCATGACAGGTTCAATCTCATTACCATCAAAATGAATAATTTGGGCATCAAAAAGTCACAGCATGAGATAAACCTCAAATTTTTAAACAACCTTTATGAAAGCTGGAAAATGGTAAAACTAATCATTCAGGGAAATCCAGCAATTCATACTGAATCTTTGTACAATCTGTACGGAGAATTACAATCATATGAATCCTCGATTGACCCACCAACGTCTACTTCTTTTGGAGGACCACTTGCTCTTTTGTCAACATCTTCTCAAAACCAAACACATTTTCTTGATCAAGGTCAAATTGATTTAAATCAAAACCAAGCTTTTTTAAGTAATTCTTGTGACTTGTCTGATCCAAATAAAGAAGCTGATTACCAACAATTGTGTGCTTTGGTAGCAAACACTAATCTCGAAAGATTTTTGCCACATCATAACTTCAGACCAAATTTTCAACAAAGATCCAATTTTGGACAAAACTTTCAGAATCGTGGATTTCAAAATAATCACAACTCTTATAATCAAAACAATGGTTTTCAAAATAACCAAAGTTCTGGATTTCAGCAAAATCATTCAAAACCATCTCAACAGAAACAAACTCAAGCACCTGAAAAACCACCCGTTAAGAGCCAAAAGGCTGACAATAACGATGATGATAATGACGTAATCATTTGTCACAACTGCAAAGGACTAAATCATTATGCCTGAGATTGTCGAGCCAAAGTCAGGGTCAAAGACTCAGCTTACTATGCTCAAAAAGCCGAAGAGATGAAGAAACAAGAAAAGAAAGCAAAGCAAAAAGCTTTGATGATGAAACAGATACTGAACCAGCTCAATCAAACTTCTGCTTCATGGCTGATAATGAACCAACCACAAGAACTCCATATGTCATCGATCAGGTATGGTCTATGATCTCAGAAATCGGTCTTTCAAGAACACCATTTGAGTCCCACATGACTAAGATTGAGAACAGTCTAAAAGCTGATCTCAGACTGTATCATGACACAATAGTCAAATCTGACATCTACAAATCTGAATTACAAACCTTGCAACTCAGATTTGGAGAATCAACAAGGACTAGAGACAAACTTGAAAGAGACATTGAACGAAAATCAGAAGAAAATAATCACGTCCTAGAACAATTAAATGAAGCTCTAAAACAAAAAAGGGACTTAGAAATAAAAAATCAATATGTTATTTCATCTAAAATAAAAGATACCTTAGAAAAGGAAGTCCTTCAGTTAAAACAAAAAATTCAAGATTTAACTGACAAAAACACTAGTTTAATTCTAAAACTAGATGATTCTTCAAAACAAATCAAATTTCTTGAATCCGAAAATCAAAGATTTCAAGGAAAACTGGATTCTATCAATATTGCTAGAAAATTGAGTGATGATATTTTCACTAAAGCAAACAACTTAGGAACTGGCAAAATTGATACGAATTATAAACCAGGAATTGGAAGAGAATCCTTTGAAAATGAAGAGACTGAAAAGAAAAATGGGACAATTTGTGAAAACTCCAAATCGCCTCTACCAGATTTTTTCTTATCTGTTAATGAGGACGATTCAGATGATGAAACAGTTATCAACTGCAGCCCAGATGTTATTTTTTTCAACAAGTCATTCAAAAGAGTTGTAAAATCTGAATCAGACTCTGCTAGTTCAGTAACTCATCAATTGAGATCTACTAAACTAACAAAGAATGATGACACAATCAAACTTGAAAATTTCTTAAATGGAGAAAATTTTGTTCATCAGAATGGTAGTACTTCTGCTCCAACTGTCTTTCCCTCTTTAAACTCAACCTTTATTGGAAAGAACAATCTGGGACAAAAGTATTCAAAGAAACAGCAGACAAATAAACAACCCATTCAAGCTGTCTTTAAACCAAAAGAACAAAGCAAGCCCATTGTTTTCAAAGAAACCCAAGAGAAACCTTTGAAACCAATCTTTGTGCCACAAAAACAAACCTTTAATCCAAAACAAAAACCTTTTCAAAAACCAATTCAAAATCGCTTTCAAGAGATAAACTTCAATCTCTCAAGGAACTTTCAGAAACCATCATTTCACCAAATTCCATTCCATCATCATAATGTTTTTCAAAATCATCAAAATCCCAGACACAAAGAAAGGTTATCAAACAGAACTTCACATATAGGATACTTTTCACAAAATCAGAAATCATTTCAAATGACAGGTTTTCAAAAACAAATCTCACTTTGGGAAAATCTAATAAATCAACTTAAACCTCAACCATTCCATCCAATCAACAAATATTACAATGATTCCAAATTATCAAAAACCATTAACAAATCAGGACCCACCATGGTTTGGGTACCTAAACTTTCTGTCTAATTGCAGGCACTTTGTGCTGGAGAGCCCAAGGATGGCACATGGTATATCGATAGTGGCTGCTCCAAGCATATGACAGGAAACCAGAGCTTTCTACGAGACTTCAAACCCACAGAATCCAAACAAGATGTTACTTTTGGAAATAACATGACTGCAAGAATCAAAGGTTATGGAAACATAACAAATGGTCACTTCACCATCAAGAAAGTAGCCTACGTTGACGGCCTGAAACACAACCTAATCAGCGTATCACAACTCTGTGACAACAATCATGAAGTTCTTTTCACCAAACAACGAAGCATAATCATGGATGCCAAGACCAAAGCCATTCTAGTTAATTCTGATCGTCTAGGCAACATGTATCCACTAGATATGGACCTTATCTATGGAAAACCAGACATCTGTCTCTTATCCAAAGCTCTAGCTGATATTAGTTGGTTGTGGCATCGTCGTCTTTCCCATCTCAATTTCGGCAATATCAACAAGTTGATTGCAAATGATCTTGTTCGCGGACTGCCACTTCTGAAACTTGATAATGAAACTCTTTGTGCAGCTTGTGAAGGAGGAAAACTGTCCAAATCCTCTCATAAAAGCATTCCTGAATCTAGTGTATCCGAACCACTAGAATTACTGCACATTGATCTTTGTGGCCCTACAAAAACCCAAAGCATAAAAGGGAAGAAATACATCCTTGTTATTATTGATGCATATTCACGCTTTACTTGGGTTTTCTTTTTAAGGCTAAAGTCAGAAGCACCTGAAGAAATGATCAACTTCATCAAACAGATTGAATTAAAGCTCAAACGACCTGTTCGTAGAATCCGAAGTGATAATGGATCTGAGTTTAAAAACATAACTCTAGATTCGTTTCTCAGAAACAAGGGAATTGAACACGGCCTGTCTGCTCCATACACTCCACAACAGAACGGAGTAGTTGAAAGAAGGAACAGAACTCTGTGTGAAGCTGCAAGATCAATGCTTATCTTTGCTGATCTACCACAATACTTCTGGGCAGAAGCAATAGCCACAGCTTGCTACACTCAAAATCGTTCTTTAATCCATAAACATCTTCATAAAACACCATATGAAGTCATTAACAACCGAAAACCAAACATCAAATTCTTTCATATTTTTGGTTGTCGATGCTTCATAAAGAATAACAAAGATCACCTTTCAAAATTTGAATCAAGATCAGACGAAGGAATTTTCCTTGGTTACTCTTTTACCTCAGCTGCTTATCGAGTACTGAACAAACGTACTAGAGTAATTGAAGAAAGTATCGATGTTCATTTCGATGAATTTTATGTCAGGAAATTGGCTCGTAAACATTTTGGTTCTAAAATGATTGATAATATTTTTCAAAATCCAGTTCAACAAATGCCTTCTACGGACATAGAAATCGATCTTGATTTACTTTTTGAACAACCCAAAACCGCTTATAATTCTGAATTTCTAACATCTTCTACTATTCCTACAGGTAACGCTGATGCAGAAACTTCACAATCAAACCAAGAAAATGCAGATCAAGTTGAGGGGGAACTACCAACACTAAATCCCTCTTCAAATCCACCTGTTCAAAATGATCCCAGTGCATCATCTATGGGGGAACCTTCATTACCCCATTCTCATCCTATAATCCAAAAAGACATATCTGACAACAACCAAAATCTATTCCCAATAGAATCATCTGACCAAGAAGAACAATGGGACATAGAAACACCAATCAAAATACCTGAAAAAACTTGCCTAATCAAATGGACCAGGAATCATCCTACAGAACAAATCATAGGAGATCCCAATTCTAGTATTCAAACAAGAGCCGCTACCTCAAATGAATGTTTATACGGAGCATTCTTATCCATGACTGAACCCAAAACCATCCATTCAGCTCTCAAAGATCCAGACTGGGTCAAAGCCATGCAAGAAGAACTAGCTGAATTCAAAAGAAACCAAGTATGGGATCTTGTTCCTACTCCTCCCGATGTTACTGTAGTAGGTTCAAGATGGGTTTTCAGAAACAAAACTGATGATCACGGAATAGTTTGTCGAAACAAAGCAAGACTTGTCGTCAAGGGCTATTCACAACAAGAAGGAATCGACTACGATGAAACTTATGCTCCAGTTGCAAGACTCGAAGCCATTCGTATCTTTCTAGCATACGCAGCACACAAGAACTTCAAAGTATTTCAAATGGATGTAAAATGTGCATTTTTACATGGAGAGATTGATCGCGATGTGTATATTCAACAACCTCCAGGTTTTGAAGATCCACAGTTCCCAAATCACAGTTTTAAGTTACAAAAAGCAGTTTATGGCTTAAAACAAGCACCTCGAGCCTGGTATTCAACTTTGTCAACATTTCTAGAAGAATCAGGATTCAAAAGAGGTTCAATTGATCAAACTCTCTTTCGTAAAATCTTTAATAAACATCTGTTAATCGTTCAAATATATGTCGATGACATTATTTTCGGTTATACTGATGAATCTTTGAGTATCAAGTTTGCAGATTTTATGAAGAGCAAATTTGAGATGAGCATGATATGAGAAATGACTACTTTTCTTGGACTTCAAGTCAAACAATCATCAGATGGAATTTTCATCAATCAAGAAAACTATGTCAAAAATCTTCTAACTCGTTTTTCTCTTGACAAATCCAATACAGCAAAAACCCCAATGGCCCTTGGTTACAAATTAGATGCAGACTTAAATGGCAAGCCTGTTGATCAAAAGAAATATCGAGGAATGATAGGATCACTCCTATACCTCACAGCCAACAGACCCGACATCATGTTTTCTGCATGTGTCTGTGCCAGATACCAAGCCAATCCTATGGAATCTCATGCTATAGCTGTGAAAAGAATTTTCAAATATCTTAAAGGAACTCCATCTCTTGGCCTTTGGTATCCAGCTAACTCTGATTTTCAGCTTAACGCCTTCACCGACTCTGACTATGGAGGATGCAGACTAGACAGGAAAAGCACATCTGGTTCTTGCCAATTTCTAGGAGGCAGACTGGTAAGTTGGACTTCAAAGAAACAATCATGCGTGTCCACTTCAACCGCAGAAGCTGAATATGTAGCCGCCGCAAGCTGCTGTTCACAAGTCATGTGGATGCAAACTCAATTACGTGACTATGGCTACAAAGTCTCACAAATTCCCATATTTTGTGACTCAACCAGCGCTATTGCCATTTCTCACAATCCCGTGCACCATTCCATGACAAAGCACATCGACATTCGATATCATTTCCTCAAAGACAACATTCAAAAGGGTCATATCGAATTGCACTTCATCAACACCGAAGATCAAATTGCCGATGTCTTTACTAAGGCTCTAGACGAAACCAAGTTTCAATACTTCCTAGGCCGTCTAGGAATGTTAAATCCAGATAACATCCATCTCTAATCTCTTACTTTTTGTTTGTACAAAAGAGTGTTTACTTTCATTAAAAAAGAAAATTCAAAAACATTTTAAAAAAAATTTACCAAAAACATTCAAATAACCAAAATTTTCCAAAAACATTCAAATAACAAAAATTTACCAAAAACATTGAAATAACCAAAATTTTCCAAAACCATCCACATAATCAAATATCACAAAAATTAGGATAAAGTTTTATCTTTTTAAAGTCTTTATAAAACCATGTGATTAACATCTTCTTGACTAAAATTTCAGATACTTATGCTCGATGAATGTTCTCAGTCATATTGATTCTTAATTAAAGTGAAGGTTCAAATTTCAAATTTTTCGTTATGTACATTCTCCTATTCCCTTTGAATTTATTTCAATTATAACGATTTTATCTATTAAGGGACATAAGATCAGGAGATTCAGATGAAAACCAAACCCATGTGAAAATTTGTGCCTCGTCTTCAACTGCTAAGTAGAATTCATTTCTGTGAGCAAAGGTGTTTTCATTATGACTTATAGGATTTATGCTCTTATACCGTGATGCTAGTCTCATTTTTGCTTAGATATCAAAATGACCAGGGACGATACATTCATTTTCTTATATATTAGACAAACTGTCTTTTATATCACATATCCCTATCCTCAATCAAGCCACATCAAGAAAAGATTTATCATCTTGCATAGCAAGTCTGACAATTGAAGAAACGACAAGTCATATCCAAGAAAACCAAAAGAAAACATGAAAATCAAATCTCAAAAGTGCAAAATCATCCCCAACAAATGCTGTCAACAAATCACAATTGGTAACCACATCAGATATCTTTTATACAATGTGTATTCACACAAATCAAGAAAAGATAAAGACAAAGGTGAACACTTCACCAAAGAAAAGGAAGATTTACAACAACAATCCATCAAAACAGACATCTCTCAAAATTTTCCAAACAAACAGATTCTCAAATGCTTTATCAAATATAACTGTTAAAACCGAAGATTTATCGGGATACTGTAGCCTTCATAATTGAATATTCTTAGTTGCAAACTGCACTATGAATATTTCTAAACCCCTCTACATGTATTTCCCGACGGAGAGAGAGTGAACATCAATGACACGAATGAAGAAACCCTCTGAGTAATGCCGAAACTAGTCTTATGTGATTGATTATCTAATATGAAGACCAAGTGACTAAAGTATATAGGTATAAATCCATATTAAGCACAAGTCAACACCTTCAAACTGAGAGATATCACTCATCTTTAGTGATTATACACCAGTTCTGCACCCAGAACAACCAAAACACCTCAGTCAAGTGTGAGCTATACCTATGAGAGTTCATCTGAATCAACCTATTAAGATCACTCGTCGTCTTTATAAATGTTATAAAATCTTAAGGAATATTATGAAAGTATATATATACAAAAACCCTTTGATAATTGAACATGAAACCTTGATTCCGAAACAAATATTCTTGACAAACATTTTTCAAAACTTAAGTAAAATCTAGTCACACTTTTTCAAAACAAGTGATATGGTTTTATAAATGTTTTATCCAAATTTCAATAATTTTCAACCTTACCTTTTAATCTGTTCTTATTTCAGTAATGATCACATAGGGGGAAATTGTTGAAAATAATATTTTTGTATGTGACCATCACTGAAATAAGATGAACTGTTTTTATTTTATCTGACAAATATTATCAGTTTATTTCAGGTTGCGTAAATTCGAGATCAAAAACAAACATGAATCAAGACCTAAGAAACCTTGAGAAAACAACCAAACCTGAGGAAGTAATGCTACGAACCAAAGAGCAAAATACAAAACACAAGATGCTAAAGCAATCACGACGCGACGGACACCATGGTCGCGACGTGAAGAAGAGCAAAACATAAGAGTTCAGATTGCTACAGCAATCGCGACGCGACGGGACTCTCGGTCGCGACGCGAAGCACATTCAACGCGACATCACCAACTTCTCAAACGCGAGACTACCAACACAACGCACTAACCAGTGGCCGACCAAAAGCAACACGACAAACGCACCCTCGCGACGCGACGGCTAGATGGTCGCGACGCGAACCCTGTTTTCAGCAACTATAAATAAGAAGTTCACCTCTTGCCATTCTAGACAACACCTTACATATATACTCATACACTCTCAAAGAAACCCACGACCAAACACCTCAAGACACTCAAATTTCTGAATTTGTCAACAAGAACCAAACCATATAACCGCAAGAAACAAAACCTCCACCCGACACCAAACCCATACAGCACCAATACAACTACAATACACACACTCAAGCAAACCCACTTCCAAACCAACACAAAACCGAAGAAATACCATTCAGCAAGATAAATCGAGCAAAGAACAAGAATCGACGCTTCAAAGAAAATCACCATCTTCATCTGCTATCGATAAGTTCTTTTGAAATTATAATTCCAATAATTTACCTGTGCCGTTATTGATTTATTTAAACCTTTATAAATCAATTGTACTAAATTCCAAGACATACAAATTGAACCGTGACAACAACAACATATGTGGACTGTATTTAACCGAGACATCTAACTTCTAACTTCTAACTTCTAACCTTTTATTTATTGTAAAAACACTTTATCGTTGATAATGGCGTTTATTACATCTAACCTCTAACTTCTAACATTTATTTTATTTACCGCTTTCTGTCTATTTAAATACTGTCTAGTTTAGATTTACCGCTTTATTTTGTTTATTTATAGCTTTAGTAACTTAATTCTAGTTTATATTTATTCTGCATATTATAGCTAAAATACATTTCTGTCACACAGTAATCGGCTTAAAAACCTTATTCGTGGAGATCAGTTATCGTATTTTCAACACTCGTGTACCCAGGTTCAGGAGAAAGTGCTTAAATTTTGCATTTTTATAGATTTGTTATGATATTTTTTGTGTTAATTTTAACAATTTGTCAAGTAACCGGGTTAATGAAAAATTGCATAATTTATAAATTTTTATAAATTTCATAAATTACTCTTTGTGATAATTTTAAGCATTTATCGTGTACCCAGGTTCATGAGCAATTTCTTAAATTTTGAATTTTTATAGATTTTTTAATGATATTTTTTGTGTTAATTTTAACAATTTGTCGTGTACCCGGGTTCATGAAAATTTCATAATTCATGATTTTTTATGAAATTCATAAATTACTATTTTTGATAATTTTAAGCATTTCTCGTGTACTCAGGTAGTCAGGTTCATGAGAAATTATTTAAATCTTGAATTTTTATAGATTTTTTAATTATATTTATTGTGTTAATTTTAACAATTTGTCATGTACCTGGGTTCATGAAAAATTGGATAATTTATGAATTTTAAAAAAATTCAGAAATTACTGTTTGTGATAATTTTAAACATTTCACGCGTCCGAGGTTCATGATAAATTGCTTAAATTTTAAGTTTTTTTACATTTTTTTAATGATATTTTTTGTGTTAATTTTAACAATTTGTCGTGTACACGGGTTCATGAAAAATTACATAATTTTTGAATTTTTATAAAATTCATAAATTACTCTTTGTGATAATTTTAAGCATTTATCGTGTACCCAGGTTCATGAGAAATTGCTTAAATTATGAATTTTAATAGATTCTTTAATGATATTTTTTGTGTTAATTTTAACAATTTGTCGTGTACCCGGGTTTATGAAAAATTCCATAATTTATGAATTTTATGAAATTCATAAATTACTCTTTGTGATAATTTTAAGCATTTCTCGTGTACTCAGGTTTATTAGTAATTGCTTAAATCTTGAATTTTTATAGATTTTTTAATTATATTTATTGTGTTAATTTTAACAATTTTTCGTGTACCCGGGTTCATGAAAAATTTTGCTATTTATAAATTTTTACAAAATTAAGATATTACTCTTTATGATAATTTCAAGCATTTCACGTGTCCCAGGTTCATGAGAAATTGCTTAAATTTTGAGTTTTTATAGATTTTCAATATATTTTTTGTGTTAATTTTAACAATTTGTCGTGTACCCAGGTTCATGAAAAATTACATAATTTTAGAATTTTTATAAAATTCATAAATTACTCTTTGTGATAATTTTAAGCATTTCTCGTGTACCCAGGTTCATGAGAAATTGCTTGAATTTTCAATTTTTATAGATTTTTTAATTATATTTATATTGTTAATTTTAACAATTTGTCGTGTACCCGGGTTCATGAAAAATTGCATAAATTTTGAGTTTTTTTAAAATTCATAAATCACTCTCTGTGATAATTTTAAGCATTTCTCGTGTACCCAGGTTCATGAGAAATTGCTTAAATTTTGAATTTTTATAGATTTTTTAATTATTTTTATTGTGTTAATTTTAACAATTTGTAGTGTACCCGGGTTCATGAAAAATTGCATAAGTTTCGAGTTTTTTTAAAATTTATAAATTTCTCTTTGTAATAATTTTAAGCATTTCTCGTGTAACCAGGTTCAGGAGAAATTGCTTAAATTTTGCATTTTTATAGATTTTTTATGATATTTTTTAAGCATTTCACTTGTCTCAGGTTCATGATAAATTGCTTAAATTTAATTTTTTTTAGATTTTTTAATGATATTTTTTGTGTTAATTTTAACAATTTGTCGTGTACCTGGGTTCATGAAAAATTACATAATTTTTGAATTTTTATAAAATTCATAAATTTTTTGTGTTAATTGTAACAATTTGTCAAGTAACCGGGTTAATGAAAAATTGCATAATTTATAAAATTCATAAATTTTTTGTGTTAATTGTAACAATTTTTATAAAATTCATAAATTTTTTGTGTTTTAAGCATTTATCGTGTACCCAGGTTCATGAGCAATTTTTTAAATTTGGAATTTTTATAGATTTTTTTAATGACATTTTTTGTGTTAATTTTAACAATTTGTCGTGTACCCGGGTTCATGAAAAATTTTCATAATTTAAGAATTTTTATGAAATTCATAAATTACTCTTTGTGATAATTTTAAGCATTTCTCGTGTACTCAGGTGCATGAGAAATTACTTAAATCTTCAATTTTTATAGATTTTTTAATTATATTTATTGTGTTAATTTTAACAATTTGTCGTGTACCCGGGTTCATGAAAAATTGCATAAGTTTTGAGTTTTTTTAAAATTCATAAATTACTCTCTGTGATAATTTTACGCATTTCTCGTGTACACAGGTTCATGAGAAATTGCTTAAATTTTGAATTTTTATAGATTTTATAATTATTTTTATTGTGTTAATTTTAACAATTTGTAGTGTACCCGGGTTCATGAAAAATTGCATAAGTTTCGAGTTTTTTTAAAATTTATAAATTACTATTTGTAATAATTTTAAGCATTTCTCGTGTACCCAGGTTCAGGAGAAATTGCTTAAATTTTGCATTTTTATAGATTTTTTATGATATTTTTGTCTTAATTTTAACAATTTGTCAAGTAACCGGGTTAATGAAAAATTGCATAATTTATAAATTTTTATAAAATTCATAAATTACTCTTTGTGGTAATTTTAAGCATTTATCGTGTACCCAGGTTCATGAGCAATTTCTTAAATTTTGAATTTTTATAGATTTTTTAATGATATTTTTTGTGTTAATTTTAACAATTTATCGTGTACCCGGGTTCATGAAAAATTTTCATAATTTAAGAATTTTTATGAAATTCATAAATTACTCTTTGTGATAATTTTAAGCATTTCTCGTCTACTCAGGTTTGTTAGTGCTAATTATCGTTGACCAACTCGTAGTTTGATAAGTTTTGGGATTGTATTATCAAACTTTCTATAATTGATGGAATGAACTCGTTTTCACTTGAATGCTTTTTATCTTATCATATATGTTGCTTCTGATAATTTGTACTCTAATTACTTGTCTATCCGAAATTCAGTATTGAATTTCGGACTCCGTCCTTCAAAGAAACTCAGTATCAGAACGTAATTCACTCAGAACATTGAACTCAAAAGATCACACTCAGAACCAAGTCAGAAAGTCAGAACATACATAACTATTTCCAGATACACTCTGATAACATCAGCCAGGACTCTGAAATCCACTCAGGATTTCGGACTATCAATATAAATACATCATTGGAAATATCACACTTAAGCATTCAACAAAGAAGACTGAAGAACGAAGAATATCTAAGAGATAAGGCAAAGGATAAGCACGTCAACTTATAGGATATGATTAGACTAGATCAGGCGTGGTTATTACCAGGAGGTCCTCCCTTAGTCTATAAAAGGGAGACCAAGTTCGTCTTCAGTCCTCATGGTTTTGAGAGACTTTATGTAACACTTTCTCTTATCAATACATTCTCTCATTCCATCAACTCTCATGTTATCATCTGCATTTCTTATCTCTTTCTCATTTCTAGTATTCTTACTTTAAGTCTTTATATTTCCAAGTTACTTAAATGTCTATTTATTGTTGAGCTACTAAGATCTGTTCTAAGTATTAACTTCTATTTATAATTCCGCATCCATCTCAAGTCTTCAGACTTGTCCATCTCCGAAACTCATAATTTCGGACTCTTAATTTCCGCAATCTTTTATTCCGCACTTTCTTAGGACATTTTGCGACAACAATTGGTATCAGAGGCTGAATAGCTGTCTATAACGTTCTAAGTGTCCAGTTTGCTCAAAACCCTGGCTGAAGCAACAACCTTAGAATCCTCTGTGGATCTTTGCATGCTATTGTAGCTCACTCACAATTCTCATAAAAACATTTCGAAACTCTCTTTTCTCACAATGCAGATGAACTACTCTTTGAACGTTGCTAACAGCGTTGGAAGCTCTAATCGAGCCCCTATACTCATTCCTACTGAGTATAATGGCTGGGCATCTCGTATGCGTAACTATCTCAAAACCAAAGGCAAAGACATTTGGCGTTCGGTTGAAGAAGGTCCTCATCTTCCAACCTTCACTCCCAGACCGAACACAGCTGAAGAAGCACTAGGTGGCACTTCTCAACCAAGGCAAACCCCCTTGGACATTGAGAAAATGGAGAATGACCAAATCGCCTTCACTGAAATTCAATGTGGAATACCACCAGAACTCTTCGATCTCATACAAAACCGTACTACAGCTCAGCAGATCTGGGTTCTTCTTCAAAACATGTTCCTAGGAACAGAAGAAGCAAAAGATCAAAAGTTGGTGTCAAGTGTGTCAGAGTACACACACTTTTCAACATTTGCCGGAGAATCTCTAAGTCAAGCATTCACCCGATTCTCCATAATCGTCACGAAACTACTAAATTCAGGAGCAGAAAGAACCAATCAAGAAATCAATCTCCGATTTCTTGAAGGGTTAGGAAAAGACTGGGTACTCGTCAAAATGATTCTTCAAGATTCTGGCAAATTAAAAACATTCAACATGTACCGACTATACAACAATCTTATCGGACAAGAACGAGATATCAAAGGTAATAAGCAACTTCAACTTGGAGGACCTCTAGCCTTAATTGCTGAGCATAACCATCAGACAAAGAACATCCCTCAGCAACAAGCAAGTTCAAACATCACTAGCCCTCAGATCATTCTAGCCCAAAATGCCGAGTCTCAACAAACAAACTCCATACCTTCATACCATCCATCTCAACCACAAATCTCTTACCCATCAAATTACCAAACTCCAACAAAGCAACACAAATCATCCTCAATCTCCCAACCATCCATCCAATCCAAATCTCCTACCCTTGCACTACCAGCACCAGTACAAGCTTCTGACTCTCACTACTCAGAATATGACAAAGCCGAAGAAGCAGCATACCAACATGAAATCGCATTGATCAGCCAAAAATTTAACAGAATACCATCCTACTCTAACACCAAAAAGAACTATCGTACCACCAATCAAAATGGAGGATTTCAGTTCAGAAACAACTATCAAAGAGGACATCAGAATCCCAATCGTTCTTACCAGAAACCGGAAGTTCAGCACCAAGAAAAAACAAAGCCAGATCCCGCTATAAGCTCGAACACTGTTCCAACAGCTGAAACGAAAGAATCAGAGGTAATCAAATGTCACAAATGCGGAGGTCTATGGCATTACGCTGCTGACTGCCGAGCACCAAGAAATTATCCAAAGGCAAGAGAAAAAGAAAAAGTCAAAGCATTTGTAGCATCTGGAAATGTGGAAATATGGTCTTCAGGAGATGATGATGAGTAGTTTGAAAATAAAAGAAAACGAGGACAAGGATTTGGAGAATGCATGATGGTACAGACAAATCGAGAAACTTCAATCCCAGGACCGACAAGTTCCAAACACGCTAAAAACATCGCAGAATCCTCATCTTCTTACACACCAAAGAACTATGCCTTCATGGTCAACCATAAGACAGGAAAAGGTGTCAGCATCATAGAACAGGTACGTAATATGCTCCATACACATCAAATTTACTCTAACAATCTAGAACCTGCTCTAGAAAATATATCTAACACTTGTGCAGATGCCTTAGCTGCATATCAGCGGGTGTTGGAAGAAAGAGATGATGGGTATGACGAGGTGTTAAAGTTGAAAAGTAGAGTAGAAGATAAAAAGCTATTTTGTGACAAGCTTACTGCTGATTTGAAGATCGAACAAACCTCTAGAACTTTGTTAGAAAACTCAAATCAGTTTTTGACATCACAAAGGGATTTAGCCCGAAGTGATAATGTAAGGTTAAACAAATTAATAGATCAGTTGTATCATGCAACTGAAATTTTCAAATCTCCTGCTAATATTAATTCTTCAGAAAATACTTTTAATTGGGGATGGGCAAGAAAAACCACAAATAAAAATTATCCTATATACAACAAAAAAGTCCATTCTTTCAATATCCATCAAATGAGTATGATGATAAACATGATAAAGACACAACCATGAACTCTTCTGAAACTCTAGACTTTGAATCAGAAAATGCCACTTCTGAGTCAAAAATAGGAGTCAACATTCCTTTCTCTTACTTTTCAGAAGCAGACAATGCCGAAATCAGTAAATTGTCTATATCTTCAGTCCCATTCATGCCTAGACAAATGACCACGGTCACAAATAGCTCATCATCAAACTCTCAGCAACTCTGTCTTTTGGAAGACACTTCTAAAATCTTGGAAAACTCAGACTAAGAGAAAGCTGATGAGAAAATTGAAATGGAAAAGTCCCCAAGCAATATCATTATAAATAAAAATTTTGAAAAAATAAAAATCAGAAACCCTAATGCTGGTAACATCTCCAAGATGACTTTTGAACCTTGGTGTTCCGAATCCAAGTCATCCGAAGATACATCTCAACATACTTCGCTCAAAAATCTTAAAGTTAATCATGAAGAGATAGACTCTTTAAATGATTCTTTATCTGACTCTTCCCCAAGAGAAATTTTTCAAAGAGGAAAAGAAAAAAATCTAACCAGACAATGAGTAAAACCAACTCTAAACAGAAAAGATCTACGATCACCTCGGTCACATGCTCGACTTGAACAGAAGAAATGCTTCTACACCAAGAAGCTATCGGAAGCTGATCCAACTCTCAACATTCCAAGTCATACTCAGAGATCTACTTCTTCCACATGCCGAAAGTATATCCACAAGGGATTACTTCCTACTCCAAAAATCAAACCCATTCAACAATTTCAAACCATCAGAAAAAGGGATTACAACTCAGAATTTCCAAAACTAACAAGAAACTCAAAAATAACTCAACAAAATCCATCCACTTCTAAGCAGCCCGTGAATGAAATCTTGAAACCAGAAATATCTTTTTCAAAAATCTTCAAAAGAAACAAACAAACAACTGTCATCAGAACTAGATCTCAGAACTATCATCATTCTGATATCACTCCGAAAATTTTAAAACGACAACAAAATAATACTTGTTGCCATTGTTGCAAACGCTATTCTAAACAAACTATGGCTAGCACCTCAAAAACTCTCAAAAATACAAATATCTACTCAAAACCTTTAAAAAGATTTGTTCAAAAATGGATTGTAAAATCTCCTGCCTCATAATCAAATTCTTACTCTAAATCATAAACTCTCACCAAATCTTCCACTAAAACAAATGGGACCAAACAAGTTTGGATGCCCAAGCTAACTTTTTAACTTTTCAGGCTTTTAGCATAGAAGAGCAGGATGACGAATGTCTAATTGATAGTGCCTGCTCAATGCACATGACCGGAAGATTGGAGTTTCTAAGGGATTATAGAGAAGTCAATTTTGGAGGATATGTTACATTCGGAAACGACGCAAACGGCATCATCAAAGGCTATGGTGTACTGACAAACGGCAACTTTACCATTCAGAAAGTGGCCTACGCCCTCGGGCTAAAACACAATTTCATAAGTGTAGGTCAACTAGTCAATACTGGTCTTCGAGTTGAATTTGACAATGAATTCAGCTATATTATGACTGGTACTAGAGACAGATGTTTAATCCGATCACCAAGACAAATCAATATGTTCCCTCTAGACATCACTATGTTTCCTGGAAAACAAAGACTATGCTTACTAACAAAAGCTCACTCCCAAATCAGTTGGTTATGGCATAGGAAACTAGCTCATCTCGACTTCCGATACATGAATCAGTTGGTAACTGGAGAAATGGTCAGAGGATTGCCACTTCTGAGGTTTGACAACGAAAACTTATGTGCAGCATGCGCATTTGGGAAACAAAAGAAGAAACCTCACAAAACAATCTCCGACTCAAGCATTACTCGTCCACTTGAACTTCTTCATATGGATCTCTGTGGTCCATCAACAGTTGCTAGCATAAATCACAAGAAATATATCCTGGTCATCTTGGACGACTACTCCCGATTCACCTGGGTGTTCTTCTTAAGATTAAAATCAGACACCTACTCAGAACTCAAAAACTTTATCACCTCAATCGAACTTAAGATTCAACTTCCTGTAAGAAGAATACGAAGTGACCTTGGAACTGAGTTCAATAACAAGCAAATCGAAGAATTTCTGACATCCAAAGGAATAGAGCATAATTTCTCAGCACCATACACACCACAACAAAACGGTGTAGTCGAAAGAAGAAACAGAACTCTAGTAGAAGCAGCCCGATCAATGCTAAACTTTGCAAATCTTCCTCTCACCTTCTGGGCTGAAGCAATATCAACTGCTTGCTTTGTTCAAAATCGATCCATCATCAACAAGAGGCTACAGATGACTCCCTATGAAGTTTTAAACAAAAGAAAACCCAATGTTAAATTCTTTCATATATTTGGCTGTCGATGCTTCATTAAAAACAACAAAGATCACTTGGGAAAATTTGCACCCAAAAGTGATGAAGCAATATTCATGGGATATTCATCAAAATCAGTAGCCTATCGAGTCCTAAACTAAAGAACGCGAGTTATAGAAGAAAGTTTTGACATAGAATTCGACGATCAATACCAATGGAGAAAGAAGAATCAAGATATTCTATATGTAATGGAAAATGATGCTCCAGTAGGACATCGACCCATTCATACAGTTGAAATTGATTACGACTTACTCTTTGATCCATCAGAAACAGCAAAAGAAGCCGAAGTTGTCCATTCTCCTGATGCCATTCAGCAAATTATCTCAACATCAGGACCAACCACCTTCTCAGAACCTTCCGCATCCGAAAATCAAGCAGACCTTCCGATAAACTCTTCAACAATCGAGGGGGAGCCTCAGTACCCATCTCCTAGTCATCAGAATCAGAAGGAACCTTTCCACTTAGCAACTTCTGAGGGGGAGTCGAGACTCCCTACACATGTTGATGGGATTCCTCAATCCGAGGGGGACCATCAACCTTCAGAAGACACTTCATCAGCAGACATCCCTTCTGAAAATGTCATAACCCAATCCTCTAACGCCACAATCAATAATTCACCAATCCTTATACTTGAAACCTATGAAAATACATCAGTTGAAGAATCACAAATTCAAAACACATCTACTGATGACTCTAACTTCATGCAAGATATCTCTCCTCCTATCTCTGACCCAGCTCTTCTTCCACGCTTACACAAATGGATCAAATCCATGCAAGAAGAACTATCAGAATTTACGAGAAATAAAGTTTGGGATCTTGTTCCAAGACCCTCCAATCACAGAGTCATAGGTACCAGATGGGTCTTCCGAAACTAACTCGATGACATGGGCACTGTAGTCAGAAACAAAGCCAGATTAGTAGCCAAAGGTTACAGTCAGATCGAAGGACTTGACTATGACGAAACGTATGCACCAGTAGCAAGACTAGAAGCCATTCGGATCTTCCTAGCCTATTCCGCACATAAAAACATCATTGTACATCAAATGGATGTTAAAAGTGCATTTCTTCAAGGTGATCTCCAAGAAACAGTCTATCTTCAACAGCCTCCTGGCTTTGAAGATCTATCACGACCCAACCATGTGTATCGCCTGAATAAAGTAGTATATGGTTTAAAACAATCACCTAGAGCTTGGTATGAAACACTATCAACTTTTCTAGTTTCATCAGGATACAGAAGAGGAGTCATTGATCCGACATTTTTTGTTCAATCCCTTCATAATCACATCATGATCGTACAAGTTTACGTGGATGACATTATCTTCGGATCAACTAATCAAGCAATTGTCGATGAATTCACAAGAGTGATGACAGACAAATTTCACATGAGCATGAATCGAGAAATAAACTTCTTCTTAGGCCATCAAATCAAACAAACAACACGAGGAATTTTCATACATCAAGAAAAATACACAAATGAACTTCTGAAGAAATTTTCTTTTGAAAATTGCTCGACTGCCAAAATTCCAATCTCCACAAATCACAAACTCTCTGCAGACCCCGAAGGCGAACCAGTAGATCACAAATTATATCGGGGAATGATAGGTTCTCTACTTTACTTAACTGCTAGTAGACCCGATATTATGTTTTCAACTTGCTTATGTGCGAGATATCAAGCTGCTCTGAAACATCCCATTTGTCAGCAGTTAAACAAATTTTCAAATACCTAAAAGGAACTAAAGCCATGGGTCTATGGTATCCAATCAGAGATAACTTCAAACTTCAAGCATTCACCGATTCAGACCATGCTGGATGTAAATTAGATCGGAAAAGCACATCCGGAGGCTGCCAATTCCTTGGTGGAAGGTTAGTCAGTTGGTCTTCTAAGAAACAAAACTGTGTTGCTCTTTCATCAGCAGAAGCCGAATATGTCGCTGCATCCACCTGTTGCTCACAAATCCTCTGGATGAAAACTCAGCTATTAGATTACGGCTACCGATTCCTTCAAGTCCCGATTTATTGTGACTCCAAGAGTGCCATTGCTATTTCTCATAATCCCATTCAACACTCTATGACGAAGCACATTGATCTAAGATATCACTTCATCAAGGATCAAATTTTAGAAGGTAACATCGAATTATACTTTATTCCTACCGATGATCAAGTAGCTGATGTCTTCACAAAAGCCTTAGATTCCACCAAATTCAACAATTTTCTGGACAAATTAGGTATGCTAAATCCTGACACTGATTTCTTCAGAGAATGATTGATTCATTCCTAATTTTTTTTACTCTCCGACGAAGCATTCCTAAGCCTTCCGACTTTTCTCAGAATCTCAAAATCTTCCGATTGTTCTCAAACATTCAGATATCTCATAATAACTTCATAAAAACACATAATGTCAACACATGCATAAAACACCAAACATACTCATTCATTCATAAAAAGAAATTACATAGATTAGATCCATTAAGTCGTTATACAAACAAACAAATACCACCAAAATACACGACTTAAGATCTAGTACTATAAAAAAAATATATCTAAAACCACAAGCTTTCCACCTCCATCTTCTTCCTTCTCCACCCTCAATGTTTGTAGTATTGCCATTTGGGAGGATTGCCATAAGTAAATGTAACACCCGGTTTCTCATACAAAGTACACCCAAAAATTTTCAAACAATTATACATTAAATGGGTATACTTGTACTCAAATCACGGATCAAGATGTTATCATCACAAGTAATTATACAAAAGGTCCTTACAAATTTTAACCAGGCATTACAAATAAATCAAATATGACTAAAGGACAGGCTCTAAACTTGTCCGTCTCTCTTTATCACATGCTCTTCCCTATCACTGCTACGGATACCTGCAAAACAACATAACACTCAAGTGTAAGCTTATAAAGCTTAGTGAGAAATCTCCAATATAATCCACATATGTTTCTCCATGAACATTCTCATTCTCCTCTCTTGCTATTCTCATTAGCAAGTAAGCACCTCCTTCTTTTAGCTGAAACCTACAATTCACATTTGCTTACAATGCCAGCTAATTATTAGTATACATCAACTCATTAATAAGTACCGTAACTGGTACTGCTTGTAAACTCAATCACATTCTCAACAGTACTCATTTTCACAATTAGCAATACATAATATGCAATTCTCATAACTATAACAATTTGACTCAAAGGCTCTTTAACTCAACCTCTACATCATATACTCTACTCTTATACTCAATTAGAACAATCATTATGATTGTAGTAATCAAATTCAAAGACTCTTTAACTCACTCATTCTAACATGTAGTCTACTTTTATACTCAATATAGATTATAACTCGTCTCTTGTTATCCACAGATAACAGAACCTCTCTAACTCTAGCTACCGCAATATCAAAATAAAACACATATATGTACAACATACATATTACATACTACAAGATATAACTCTTATTTCTCAATTTGTAAATTTGGTTATCTCAACCAATTAAAAATCAATAGCAACCTGTTAATTCACAATTCAATCATAAAAATGAATTATAGTTAGTCACCTTATATTGGCTCAGTATGTGGAAACCCCAAATTTCGCGTACCGGGCTCCTGTTCGCTAGACTTGGTTATAACACCATAGTCTAAATCAATTCTCCAACATACACAATCATCTCAATAACATCTATCTCAAAGATGTATAAATCAAAAGAGGAAAAAGGAGTATAAATGGTAAATATCAACTCAATATTTACCGAAATCCCCAATTCCGTGGTTCTACTCTTTCAACCGTAGAAACTCGACAATACTCTCACCAATAACTCTAAAGGCATCCACTAACAATCTACTATCAACATATATAACAATATATAACAAAATCACGAAATCAAAGTTAGGGTTTCAAAACCCCCAAAACAAAGAAATCACTCACCTCGACGAATTAGGAAGCAAGAACGCGTGTACGGGATTAGATCCGCATCTCCCCATGTTTCCCTACGATTCTCCAGCTTCAATTTGACCCAAAATCGCCATTTGGAGCTCTCAAGGTCGAAAAGGAAATGTTTTTCCCGTAATGAGCATTTCTGCACATTTAAAGGGTCTGCACGCGTAACACGGTCGTGTAATATTTAACACGGCCGTGTAATGCTACAGTGCCCGTGTAAAATTTAACACGCCCGTGTAATGCTACAGTAACCAGCAAACATAAAAATACCGTGAGTTACACGACCCGTGTAACATTTACACGACCCGTGTAAGCCATTTTTGGCATTTTTAAGTCTCAAACTTCTTCCAAATGGGTTTCTAATCACCCAAACTCATACATCAACTTAACTAATCTTAATCACACTAAGATTAACTCAAAATTTCTCAAATTTAATAACACGGTATTACAAGTTCTTACCCCCTTCAAAAGATTCCGTCCTCGGAATCTCTTGGAATAGGTATGGTTTGTACAACCGCCTCACCACCGCAATCACACATCACGTATGATAATAATATTATCCTCTCGTCAGTTCATATGACATGTACATACTGTCATATTTCATTTACTCATAAAATAGGTAACGCCACTATCATTTTCACAAGATGATCTCTATAGTCATATTGACTATCATCATTGCCACGTAGGCAAATCCTTACTCTTTTTAGAACATACTTTTTTTGTTTTAACTTTGTCGACAATCAGGTGTCTCACCTTACTCCTCAAGTGATATTTCAATCACTATCCTCATTTATAGACACTCATATTTATGGCTCACATCGAGTCATATTCTCAATAGACCATCCATTCTATTTGTAATATTGATTTCAAATCTCATTGAAATAATTTACTTTAACTCAGTAAGAAAAGCATTCTCACCGTTTACAACTCATACTCTCTCAATTCATTCTTCCAAATCCAACATACCAGTTACAATTTCTCCTATTAACACATTCTCAGCGATCAGGGTAAGAGAAATACTCATACAACATAAAGACATAAACATTAAAATGTCTCACTTATGTCACACAATTTATCAACACTAAGATTTAAAATCCAGAATTAACAAAATATTATAAGCAAATCTCGAGTTTCACTCACGCCTTCTCTGAACTTGTTGTTTAACTCTCGACACTTTGGTCACGCAAGACCCATTTTAGTTGTCTCATCACCACAACCGATTTCAACTTCTCCGAAAGCTCTTTTATCTCTAGTCCCACTTCAACACACACATTAGGTTTTTACCCAATATACAACTAATAATCCTACACCAAAGTGGCTCCTCTTCATACCAATTTAACAACATACCTCATGTTGTTTTTCTCGATGTACTCACTCATTATATTTTCTCTTATGTGGACAAATCCACATCATATTCTCAATAAATCATTTACACTATTAAACTCGATAATTTATTGTCAAATAAATTCTCAACACAACCATATATATTCCTTCTGACACACTATCAGTAAGGATTTTCTTCTCGTCATTTCTCCCTCGTTATCATTTCAATCTCCAATTCACCATAATGACATAGAATAGGTGATATATACAACTCACCGAAATCTCTACACATGGCTCAATATAATAAAATTTGACACCGCAATCTCTACAATGGGATCATATCTCATTATCCAATTTACTCATAAAAAAAATAAATCAACATTATTATAGCAAAATCTACTATTTGTCGTCTTATACGAATAATAGTTTTGTCATCTCGACATTCACACATTTATCTCATTGGCAGTAATCGATTTGATTGCTAAGGAACGAATCCTATCAATCACAACCACAATTACTTTCCTCCTCTTTTTAACTCATTACATAATTATACAACTTTATCTCGTGCAACATGCAAGAAATCTCACACATTCTCAACACGACTACTTTACAAACATACTTACTCATAGCATCACTTCTCAACAGTATAACTCACTGTATTATCTCACAGTACTCCCGTACTGTTAATCTACCTCTGATTTGTTCCCTTCTCAACCCACAAGGTTTTAAGCCACATAACCTTATTGCTACGTTCATAACTATCCACACGCAAGGATATTATATTTCTCATTACTTTGCATCACCATAAGTACATGCCTGTCTACACACATGCACAACTCTGCAGTACCACTCCAGCTCAACTTATGGTACCCCGTACCAGTCTCCTATCTCGTTAATCACACTATCTTATAGTACCCCGTACTATTCTCAAAACTTACTACTCAACACAATCTCACGGTATCTCATACCGTTCGTCGACCTCATTGGTCAACACTCTCTCACGGTACTTCATACCGTTTTCTGTTCTCACCACTCAACGCTGTATCATGGTATCTTATACCGTCCTCTGATCAAATCATGGTACCTCATATCATTTTCTAATTTCAATCCATCTCCTATTTAGCTCTAGCGAGTCTCCCCTACGGTCTCGAGCCATAAAGACTCGCCGTCACTCCTTCTTTTGTTTCAGTTACAAAGGTCCCCACTACTCTAACCACAAGATACTCGTTATGTGGTTCCAATCTCAACTACTCAATATGTGACCCCACAAAATAGATGGTCTCAATCACATTTACTCGTTATGTGACCCCACCGAATATGTGGTCTCAATCACACTTACTCAATATGTGACCCCACCGAATATATGGTCTCAATCACATTTACTCGTTATGTGACCCCACCGAATATGTGGTCTCAATCACACTTACTCAATATGTGACCCCACCAAATATGTGGTCTCGATCACATTTACTCAATATGTGACCCCACCGAATATGTGGTCTCAATCACATTTACTCAATATGTGATCCCACAAAATATGTGGTCTCAATCACATTTACTCAATATGTGATCCCACAAAATATGTGGTCTCAATCACATTTACTCAATATGTGATCCCACGGAATATGTGGTCTCAATCACATTTAATCAATATGTGATCCCACGGAATATGTGGTCTCAATCACATTTACTCAATATGTGATCCCACAAAATATGTGGTCTCAATCACATTTACTCAATATGTGACCCCACCGAATATGTGGTCTCAATCACATTTACTCAATATGTGATCCCACAAAATATGTGGTCTCAATCACATTTACTCAATATGTGGCCCCACAACATATGTGGTCTCAACCACATTTACTCGATATGTGGCCCCACAACATATGTGGTATCAACCACATTTACTCCATATGTGGCCCCACAACATATGTGGTCTCAACCACATTTATTCATGCACAGAAATCTCATCACATCTGTGAAATAACAAACAACATATATATACAATATCAAAAGATTTATATATTTTTCACCGTGTATATTCTCATTATACACACTTCTCCATGGTTGTTAAATACTCGTTAATCAACCACATATATTCTCAATTATATATAATCACAAAACACTCGTTATGTGATATGTAAATCTTACCTCAAATGGACACGAGATTCTCATCTCGATATCGGTTACTACACTTTATAATAACAGTTCTCTAACACATTTATTATCAACAATTAAACACATATACTCGTTACATCTAACATTTTAAGTAAATTACTTACATACCTCATAGCAACATAATCTTATTTTCTCATTTGATGAAACTTGCACACTTCGACTCTCAACTCTTGAGTGTAATGGGCTACACTCGCATATTTCAACTCTTAGCTCCTCATCAGTTGGAATTTCACCTCAACCGGGATCTTTTCTCAATAACTATCTCATCTCATATTCCGCTGATCTATCATTAGCAACTGAAATTCTTGTCTTCTCATTAGTTGATATATCATATCAACCAAAATCTCGTCTCATTATTCAGTGTAGTTCCAACCAGCCCCGACCAATTTCTCAACTCATCCTTCATCTGATTCCATATCTGTATTTTCACACAGAAAACAACAAATAACGAATATAACATAAAAGTTATACTTAACTCATATACTAATATCCGCAGCAATATCTTTTCTGAGCATGTGATAAGGGGTCTCTCTCTTCTCGGTTTAAGTCTAGGACTCTATACTCAAAGACCTAGTTCGCTTAAACCATGCTCTGATACCAACTTGTAACACCCGGTTTCTCATACAAAGTACACCCAAAAATTTTCAAACAATTATACATTAAATGGGTATACTTGTACTCAAATCACGGATCAAGATGTTATCATCACAAGTAATTATACAAAAGGTCCTTACAAATTTTAACCAGGCATTACAAATAAATCAAATATGACTAAAGGACAGGCTCTAAACTTGTCCGTCTCTCTTTATCACATGCTCTTCCCTATCACTGCTACGGATACCTGCAAAACAACATAACTCTCAAGTGTAAGCTTATAAAGCTTAGTGAGAAATCTCCAATATAATCCACATATGTTTCTCCATGAACATTCTCATTCTCCTCTCTTGCTATTCTCATTAGCAAGTAAGCACCTCCTTCTTTTAGCTGAAACCTACAATTCACATTTGCTTACAATGCCAGCTAATTATTAGTATACATCAACTCATTAATAAGTACCGTAACTGGTACTGCTTGTAAACTCAATCACATTCTCAACAGTACTCATTTTCACAATTAGCAATACATAATATGCAATTCTCATAACTATAACAATTTGACTCAAAGGCTCTTTAACTCAACCTCTACATCATATACTCTACTCTTATACTCAATTAGAACAATCATTATGATTGTAGTAATCAAATTCAAAGACTCTTTAACTCACTCATTCTAACATGTAGTCTACTTTTATACTCAATATAGATTATAACTCGTCTCTTGTTATCCACGGATAACAGAACCTCTCTAACTCTAGCTACCGCAATATCAAAATAAAACACATATATGTACAACATACATATTACATACTACAAGATATAACTCTTATTTCTCAATTTGTAAATTTGGTTATCTCAACCAATTAAAAATCAATAGCAACCTGTTAATTCACAATTCAATCATAAAAATGAATTATAGTTACTCACCTTATATTGGCTCAGTATGTGGAAACCCCAAATTTCGCGTACCGGGCTCCTGTTCGCTAGACTTGGTTATAACACCATAGTCTAAATCAATTCTCCAACATACACAATCATCTCAATAACATCTATCTCAAAGATGTATAAATCAAAAGAGGAAAAAGGAGTATAAATGGTAAATATCAACTCAATATTTACCGAAATCCCCAATTCCGTGGTTCTACTCTTTCAACCGTAGAAACTCGACAATACTCTCACCAGTAACTCTAAAGGCATCCACTAACAATCTACTATCAACATATATAACAATATATAACAAAATCACGAAATCAAAGTTAGGGTTTCAAAACCCCCAAAACGAAGAAATCACTCACCTCGACGAATTAGGAAGCAAGAACGCGTGTACGGGATTAGATCCGCATCTCCCCATGTTTCCCTACGATTCTCCAGCTTCAATTTGACCCAAAATCGCCATTTGGAGCTCTCAAGGTCGAAAAGGAAATGTTTTTCCCGTAATGAGCATTTCTGCACATTTAAAGGGTCTGCACGCGTAACACGGTCGTGTAATATTTAACACGGCCGTGTAATGCTATAGTGCCCGTGTAAAATTTAACACGCCCGTGTAATGCTACAGTAACCAGCAAACATAAAAATACCGTGAGTTACACGACCCGTGTAACATTTACACGACCCGTGTAAGCCATTTTTGGCATTTTTAAGTCTCAAACTTCTTCCAAATGGGTTTCTAATCACCCAAACTCATACATCAACTTAACTAATCTTAATCACACTAAGATTAACTCAAAATTTCTCAAATTTAATAACACGGTATTACAGTAAAATTCTGTGAAATTCGAATAGACAACTCACAAACTCTCACACTTTTCCCATTCAACAACACCACATCATATACATCATCACCAACCACATCGTCAACCACACCACTCCACCAACCCTGTCGATCCCACGCATCGACATAATCTCCCACCTTGTAATCAACTATCACAGTTGGAGGAATAGGACGAAGCAGACCATACTTCACTCTCATAATCATCATCTTCCCCGTAGTATTATCCGAAAGACATCTTAGCTGCATCTCACAACGTCTTTTCCAAGTCTTTGTGATTACCCCCTCATAAAAACCACCAGCAAAATCTCCAGTTGACAACTTCACCTCTACCTCATCGAAACATTTGAAGAAGAAACGAGCCATGATTGAAAGCAAGAAAAGTTAAGTTAATTTACGTGTTAAGTTTGAGTGGTTAAACAATTGGACGAAAACCCCTTTTTATAACAAACCAACATGCACATTCGTTTACCCTAATTCATTTACTTAGAGGTCATAATGACCCTAGTGGGCAGTTAATGCACCCATCAAATCAGCATCATGGCCAAAACGGTTGATAAGACTGTTTGGCGACTTAAGCAGCATAATGGATAAACGATCCTTCACCCCATGCTGATTTTTCTCGATTTTCGAAAACTGACACACATTCACCCAACCCTCTCTCTACACACTTCTACCCTTATTACTTCACAAAACGACAAAAATCTATTCACTCTCTTATAATTTTCTTCTGATTAACAAGTATTCCGATAATTCAGTCCAACAAAAAAAAACTTACATATCTTTCTCAAAGAAAAGATACAACCATCTCCAGAAAAATACAAATCTAATCTTCAAACACAAAAGACATTCTACCCACAAAATAACTAATCTCCCCCCTTTCTACCTCTCTTCATCAGAGTTTATAGTACTGCCACATCGGAGTCTCTCCGAGATCGTACCTCTGATGAATCCTAAGTTCGGACTCATCTACAAACAACCTAGTTCCATCCACCAACACCACATGGAACTAGTTGAATGGTGTCTTCCTTGAAATGGCAGCTAGCCACCATCCACGACGATACCATACCTCCACGAAGTCATATTGCTTGAACTCCACCAAAACCTTTGGAGGCACCGGTTGAAGATACGCAAAATCCACATGTACACTCAACGGACCACCAGTAGATCCGTCAGTCAAAGTTGTCATCTTTACTTCATATCGATTATTCCATACAGCCTTGATCACACCACCATAAACAGCACCCGCAAACTCCCCATCTTGCATCCTCACCTCAACCTTCTCATCTCGACTAAATGGACGCCTCCCTGCCATACTTAACATTTAATTCCCCCCTTGTTTTTTTTTTGACTTACACGTTCATCTCAAACCCCCTTTTATAATCAATCAAACCTCCTCCTCTCACGACACATCATCCCTTCAAGATCAACAACATAGAGATTGATACATGATTTGACTAATTATTACAGACAAACGGCACCATTACCCCTCTTTACAGCACAGACGTGACAACTCTGCAGTTATCTTTTCAACAAGTCTACTCAGAACTCCATGTTCGGACACTCAATCATCCTCTGACTCTCGCTCTCCAAAACATAATCAAAACCCTTCTGTCCATACCTCTTCTGATACTTTTATCCGAACTACCAACTTCCCCGAAACATGATTCAACTCAGAACTCTGCATTCATTTTTTTTGATTCCATCGATTTAATCTATCAGAGTTCTTCCTCATTTCTGAACATATCAGAACTTTCATCCGTACTCACGACAACTCGCCACGACACATTTAATAATGGAATAAGAATTAAATACGAATTACATTTACTTCCCAATTATTAAAATTCACACGATCCATTTTTTCTCCAACGGATATTCTTTCTGTCACACATGTCCGTCCTTTAATGGACCATCCTCTTTCATCATTTCCTTGCATTTAATGTCAAGCATACCATTTTCTGACACAACTGTTCACACGTCCCTTCTTTTTCGCAAACCGGCGGTTCATTTCACTTTTTCGAAATATTATAACCGTTCCCTTCCTTTTGATCTCTCACATTCTTCATATAAACCCCCTCTTTCTCATTTCTCCTCTCTCACCGCCGTCTACAATTCCTTAACCATAAAAATCTCAAAAATTCAGGTCAATCCTCAAATCTCTTCAATGGCTTCACATTCCAAAAGCGATACCGACACTGTCAATATCGCCGTATCCAATCTTCAACTTTCAGACGATCTCAAAGCCTACAAACCACACCTGCAAGTCCTAATTCATGTACTTTCGAGGCACACACTGGCAAAAGCCTTCTTTCATCCCCCTCCCTCCATTCCACTCTCCCTTTTACAGGAAGTAGTCTCCTCCGCCACAAAATGTGCCAGCGGTTATGCCATCTGCCTTCACAACGATCACCATGTCGTCATCGACAAGAAAACCTGCGCAAAAGCCCTAAACCTCCCTTACCATACCTCCACCTTTGACCAACCAACCGATAGTGATCTTAAGTCTATGATCTACAACATGGGTTATATGTATGACTTGCCAAAACTCTTTCATATGTCTAAAGGACACATCTCCCTTTTATGGCAATGTCTCATACACTACATCATTAAGTGCTTAACCGGCAAAATGGGTGGTACAGACCAATTGAACAAACGTCTTATGACACTTCTTTAGAGCCTCTACTCCGGTCGAAAAGTCGATTACGCCGGAATTCTATTTGATGACTTCATCAATTATGTACCTTCCTCATAAAAACCCACAGGTCAAATTCACTCTGCACGTTTTTGGGCTATATGCATCGAGCACATATATCAGAATCTTGACCTTGCCTTTCCTGATCCAAGATCAGCAGATGACAAACTCGTCATGATTAAGGCTAAACCATACTCTGCCAAAACGGACCCTATATTCGGAGAAATACGAAGACTGCCCAACGCACTGCGGATCCAGCACACCCTGCCATCATCTCTCACATTACTTCCACAGAAGGAGTCGATGCTTATCCTCCTCACTCTCTTAAATGATGTGAGGCCCCTAAGAAACTCAAGAAGAAAGCTTCTGAATCTTCTCCATCCAAACAACCACCGAAAAAGAAGCAATGAAAAATCAAAACGACCTCTGAACCATCTTCAAAAGATTCCGAGTCAGAACATTTGGAGGAAAGACAGAACTCTCCAGACTCGGAAGATACTCCGGATGACACATTCATGGAAGTAAACTAAACTCAACCCCCACCTTCCCCACCTAAAAAGACTTCACCGACCCCCACACAGACCCCTCACATTGATCTCCTTCCAAACCTCACTCAACCTCCTCCTGATGCATCTGAATTTTCTAAATGGAAATTCCAACAAGCAGTACGAGACCAACAAGTATTAGTTGAACGTCTTCGAGATCAATTCCAATATAAACAAAAGGAACTTCAAACTCTCTTCGTCTTTGGTCCCCCGTCTAACAAAGACTCCGAATATGTCTAAGTCAGAAAGAATTCGCATCCATGCTCTAATTTAACAACTTGATTCTCTCCTTCACTCATCACTTGAACCACTGGTAGACTCCTCATTCTACCTCTTTGACACCACTGAAACTGACTGGTCCAAAATTGCATCCGCAATAGTCCCTCTCACCTGGGACAAATTCTGTGCTCAAGAAATTCAGAAAGAGCAACTACGAAAGCACACCTTGGCACAACCTATTGAGTCCGACTCTCGCGTCCTTATCACTGAGACTCAATCTATTCCAATCAGCACCCCCAACTTTGGTGCTCAACGAGAGACCGATGCAGCAAACATGATGAAGACCGCTCAAAAGATGCTGGCCGACGTGGAACAATGCCAACAACAAGTCCCTGAGCTCCTGACAAATGTGGAACTCAAACTTAAAGAAGCCATGGATCATTTTGCCAAGTACCTAAATGGCGTTCTGGCTGAAAACTTCTCTCTTCGAAGAACCAACACTGTTCTTCTTCAGATGGTTACTCAAACCATGCAGAACATCACCGGTACTATGTCCGGTCCCATCAAACAAATCAAGCTCTGCACCAAATTAAATATGGAAGTAATGGAGGCCCTCCAAACCATGTACGATACACCTCTTCCAGATTGTATTAAGAACGAAGTCACCAAAGTCTCCGCCAAGATTGACTCCATTTTGGCTTGCCTACCTATGACTCCTTCTGTTCCTACAGGAGCCCCAGGAGGGGGAAAGGCGAATGACAAAGCAAAATCTGACCAACCGACTGCCATGTTAATAGATTCTACTGCTGGTCCAAGTGGAACAAAAGACCAAGGAAACATTCAACAACAATAAACAAATGACGCTGTTACTGATACCGGAACCAATGAAGACAAAAATCAGAACAAGGAATCAGAAAATATCCAATCCCCAACTCCGAAATCCCCAACTCTGAAATCTCCAACCCCAATCCCCTCCTCTCCGAAATCTCCTCGTCAGAAATCCAATCATTTAGACGACGAGATCTTTGTATACTCACCAATCAAGGATTCTGATCCACCAGAGATAAAGAAAAGAAAATCAAAATTCTTTGACGATCAAGCCAATGAGCATGCTAAAAAATTCAGCAACGAGTCGGAACATGATCAATATCAAGCTGATCCAACTGGTCCCAGCAAATCCATCTACTCAAACACCAATTATCGACTAATAACCGACTCAGACTTCCAACCCTTCAAATCATACAATCCTCCCCCATCAAAAGAATACAACTGGGATCTTCCTCTGGCCCCCAACGGAGAAAAATACAAATATACTCTGAATTTCTCGGCAGTTTCAGGACCTTTCAAAGATCTAGCTGCCCATGATAGAAACTTGCAATTCTTCAAGAAATGGACCAAACCTCAAGAAGAAACTTGGTCAAATGAAGTCATAACTGCAGTCCGAAGTATTAAAAGGAAACATTTTCAGAAAGCAGAATTCTTTGAATTTGAGCTTGTCAGAAACGGTGACTACAAGAACACATCTCGGATAACAGAAGCCGACTTCAGAAATATGAACCCAGCTGACATCTTTTCGATAACCATGAAGCTGTCTCACAAAGAAGATCAAGTCGCCAGAGAAGCTTACGTTGCAGCAAGAAGATTTCTACATCGTTTAGTAGAAGAATTTTGCTACAATGATGCAGAAATGTATAAAAGTATCAAAGATCATCCAGAACCACAGATCATACCAAAACCAGACTTGTCTATGCCAGACAACAGAACTTACTGGAAGAAAGGTGCTACCTTCGATCCAGAACTTGGCCTAGTGTACAAGAATAAAAAAGAATTTCTTTTTCTTCGTGCTGATCAACTCAGAAGAGTTACCGATAGTATGCTAGACAAGTACATCATAACTATGGAAAGATCAAAATCCTCAGAACCAGAAGCCAAGAAAGAACTCCTTATCAGAATGAAGTGGCTTCTGGAAGTCAGAAAATTTTGGAGATATCTGCAACACAAGGAATACTGGATCAACGATACTGAATCAAAGCCCTCGTTTGGTCACCAAAGGGGGAATTGTTAGTGCTAATTATCGTTGACCAACTCGTAGTTTGATAAGTTTTGGGATTGTATTATCAAACTTTCTATAATTGATGGAATGAACTCGTTTTCACTTGAATGCTTTTTATCTTATCATATATGTTGCTTCTGATAATCTGTACTCTAATTACTTGTCTATCCGAAATTCAGTATTGAATTTCGGACTTTGTCCTTCAAAGAAACTCAGTATCAGAACGTAATTCACTCAAAAGATTGAACTCAGAAGATCACACTCAGAACCAAGTCAGAAAGTCAAAACATACATAACTATTTCCAGATACACTCTGATAACATCAGCCAGGACTCCGAAATCCACCCAGGATTTCAGACTATCAATATAAATACATCATTGGAAATATCACACTTAAGCATTCAACAAAGAAGACTGAAGAACGAAGAATATCTAAGAGATAAGGCAAAGGATAAGCACGTCAACTTATAGGATATGATTAGACTAGATCAGGCGTGGTCATCTAGAAGCATGTCTATTGTACTTTAGAGCATTATTAAATTATAGACAAGCCACCCTAGCCTAACATTGTATTATGATAATAGATTTTCCTTTCTTATCTGACTAAAGAGAGACGTGTTATCTCCTCTTTAGTCCATAGGTTATTACCAGGAGGTCCTCCCTTAGTCTATAAAAGGGAGACCAAGTTCGTCTTCAGTCCTCATGGTTTTGAGAGACTTTATGTAACACTTTCTCTTATCAATACATTCTCTCATTCCATCAACTCTCATGTTATCATCTGCATTTCGTATCTCTTTCTCATTTCTAGTATTCTTACTTTAAGTCTTTATATTTCCAAGTTACTTAAATGTCTATTTATTGTTGAGCTATTAAGATCTGTTCTAAGTATTAACTTCTATTTATAATTCCGCATCCATCTCAAGTCTTCGGACTTGTCCATCTCCGAAACTCATAATTCCGGACTCTTAATTTCCGCAATCTTTTATTCCGCATTTGCTTAGGACATTTGGCGACAACAAGGTTCATGAGAAATTACTTAAATCTTGAATTTTTATAGATTTTTTAATTATATTTATTGTGTTAATTTTAACAATTTGTCGTGTACCCGGGTTCATGAAAAATTGGATAATTTATGAATTTTAAAAAAATTCAGAAATTACTCTTTGTGATAATTTTAAGCATTTCACGCATCCCAGGTTCATGAGAAATTGCTTAAATTTTGAGTTTTTATAGATTTTTTAATGATATTTTTTGTGTTAATTTTAACAATTTGTCGTGTACCCAGGTTCAAGAAAAATTACACAATTTTTGAATTTTTATAAAATTCATAAATTACTTTTTGTGATAATTTTAAGCATTTCTCGTGTACCCAAGATCATGTGAAATTGCCTGAATTTTGAATTTTATAGATTTTTTAATTATATTTATTGTGTTAATTTTAAAAATTGTCGTGTACCCGGGTTCATGAAAAATTGCATAAGTTTTTAGTTTTTTTTTTAAATTCATAAATTACTCTTTGTAATAATTTTAAGCATTTCTTGTGTACCCAGGTTCATGAGAAATTGCTTAAATTTTGAATTTTTATAGATTTTTTAATTAGTTTTATTGTGTTAATTTTAACAATTTGTAGTGTACCCGGGTTCATGAAAAATTGCATAAGTTTCGAGTTTTTTTAAAATTTATAAATTACTCTTTGTAATAATTTTAAGCATTTCTAGTGTACCCATGTTCAGGAGAAATTACTTAAATTTTGAATTTTTATAGATTTTTAGGATATTTTTTGTGTTAATTTTAACAATTTGTCAAGTGACCGGGTTAATGAAAAATTGCATAATTTATGAATTTTTATAAAATTCATAAATTACTCTTTGTGATAATTTTAAGCATTTATCGTGTACCCAATTTCATGTGCAATTTCTTAAATTTTGAATTTATATAGATTTTTTAATGATATTTTTTGTGTTAATTTTAACAATTTGTGGTGTACCCGGGTTCATGAAAAATTTGATAATTCATGAATTTTTATGATATTCATAAATTACTCTTTGTGATAATTTTAAGCATTTCTCATGTACTCAGGTTCATAAGAAATTACTTAAATCTTGAATTTTTATAAATTTTTAAATTATATTTATTGTATTAATTTTAACAATTTGTCGTGTACCCGGGTTCATGAAAAATTGGATAATTTATGAATTTTAAAAAAATTCAAAAATTACTCTTTGTGATAATTTTAAGCATTTCACATGTCCCAGGTTCATGAGAAATTGCTTAAATTTTGGGTTTTTATAGATTTTTAAATGATATTTTTTGTGTTAATTTTAACAATTTGTCGTGTATCCGGGTTCATGAAAAATTACATAATTTTTGAATTTTTATAAAATTCATAAATTACTCTTTGTGATAATTTAAGCATTTCTCGTGTACCCAGGTTCAGGAGAAATTGTTTAAATTTTGAATTTTAATAGATTCTTTAATGATATTTTTTGTGTTAATTCTAACAATTTGTCGTGTACCCAGGTTCATGAAAAATTACATAATTTATGAATTTTTATGAAATTCATAAATTACTCTTTGTGATAAATTTAAGCATTTCACGTGTCCCAAGTTCATGAGAAATTGCTTAAATTTTGAGTTTTTTTAGATTTTTAATATATTTTTTGTGTTAATTTAAAGAATTTGTCGTGTACCTGGGTTCATGAAAAAGAACATAATTTTTGAATTTTTATAAAATTAATAAATTACTCTTTGTGATAATTTTAAGCATTTCTCGTGTACCCAGGTTCATGAGAAATTGCATGAATTTTGAATTTTTATATATTTTTAATTATATTTATTGTGTTAATTTTAACAATTTGTCGTATACCCGGGTTCATAAAAAATTGCATAAGTTTTGAGTTTTTTTTAAAATCATAAATTACTCTTTGTAATAATTTTAAGCATTTCTTGTGTACCCAAGTTCATGAGAAATTGCTTAAATTTTGAATTTTTATAGATTTTTAATGATATTTTTTGTGTTAATTTTAATAATTTGTCGTGTACCCTGTTTCGTGTAAAATTGCATAATTTATGATTTTTTATAAAATTCATATATTATTCTCTGTGATAATTTTAAGCATTTCTCGTGTACCTGGTTCATGAGAAATTGCTTAAATTTTGAGTTTTAATAGATTTTTTAATTACATTTATTGTGTTAATTTTGACAATTTGTAGTGTACCCGGGTTGATGAAAAATTGCATAAGTTTCGAGTTTTTTTAAAACTTATAAATTACTCTTTGTAATAATTTTAAGCATTTCTCGTGTACCGAGGTTCAGGAGAAAATGCTTAAATTTTGAATTTTTATAGATTTTTATGATATTTTTTGTGTTAATTTTAACAATTTGTCAAGTAACCGGGTTAATGAATAATTGCATAATTTATAAATTTTTATAAAATTCATAAATTACTCTTTGTGATAATTTTAAGCATTTATCGTTTACCCAGGTTCATGAGCAATTTCTTAAATTTTGAATTTTTATAGATTTTTTAATGATATTTTTTGTGTTAATTTTAACAATTTGTCGTGTACCCGGGTTCATGAAAAATTACATAATTTTTTAATTTTTATAAAATTCATAAATTACTCTTTGTGATAATTTTAAGCATTTCTCGTGTACCCAGGTTTATGAGAAATTGCTTAAATTTTGAATTTTAATAGATTCTTTAATGATATTTTTTGTGTTAATTTTAACAATTTGTCGTGTACCCAGGTTCATGAAAAATTCCATAATTTATGAATTTTTATGAAATTCAAAAATTACTCTATGTGATAATTTTAAGCATTTCTCGTGTACTCAGGTTCATGAGAAATTACTTAAATCTTGAATTTTTATAGATTTTTTAATTATATTTATTGTGTTAATTTTAACAATTTGTCGTGTACACAGGTTCATGAAAAATTGGATAATTTATGAATTTTAAAAAACTCAGAAATTACTCTTTGTGATAATTTTAAGCATTTCACGTGTCCCAGGTTCCTGAGAAATTGCTTAAATTTTAAGTTTTTATAGATTTTTTAATGATATTTTTTGTGTTATTTTTAACAATTTGTCGTGTACCCGGGTTAATGAAAAGTTACATAATTTTTGAATTTTTATAAAATTCGTAAACTACTCTTTGTGATAATTTTAAACATTTCTCGTGTACCCAGGTTCATGAGAAATTGTTTAAATTTTGAATTTTAATAGATTCTTTAATGATATTTTTTGTGTTAATTTTAACAATTTGTCGTGTACCCGGGTTCATGAAAAATTCGATAATTTATGAATTTTTATGAAATCCATAAATTAGTCTTTGTGATAATTTTAAGCATTTCTCGTGTACTCAGGTTCATTAGAAATTGATAAAAATATTGAATTTTATAGCTTTTTTAATTATATTTATTGTGTTAATTTTAACAATTTGTCGTGTACCCGGGTTCATGAAAAATTCCATAATTTATAAATTTTTACAAAATTAAGAAATTACTCTTTGTGATAATTTTAAGCATTTCACGTATCCCAGGTTCATGAGAAATTGCTTAAATTTTGAGTTTTTATAGATTTTTTAATATATTTTTTGTGTTAATTTTAACAATTTGTAGTGTACCCGGGTTCATTAAAAATTACATAATTTTTGAATTTTTATAAAATTCATAAATTACTCTTTGTGATAATTTTAAGCATTTCACATGTCCCAGGTTCATGAGAAATTGCTTAAATTTTGGGTTTTTATAGATTTTTAATTGATATTTTTTGTGTTAATTTTAACAATTTGTCGTGTATCCGGGTTCATGAAAAATTACATAATTTTTGAATTTTTATAAAATTCATAAATTACTCTTTGTGATAATTTAAGCATTTCTCGTGTACCCAGGTTCAGGAGAAATTGTTTAAATTTTGAATTTTAATAGATTCTTTAATGATATTTTTTGTGTTAATTCTAACAATTTGTCGTGTACCCAGGTTCATGAAAAATTACATAATTTATGAATTTTTATGAAATTCATAAATTACTCTTTGTGATAAATTTAAGCATTTCACGTGTCCCAAGTTCATGAGAAATTGCTTAAATTTTGAGTTTTTTTAGATTTTTAATATATTTTTTGTGTTAATTTAAAGAATTTGTCGTGTACCTAGGTTCATGAAAAAGAACATAATTTTTGAATTTTTATAAAATTAATAAATTACTCTTTGTGATAATTTTAAGCATTTCTCGTGTACCCAGGTTCATGAGAAATTGCATGAATTTTGAATTTTTATATATTTTTAATTATATTTATTGTGTTAATTTTAACAATTTGTCGTATACCCGGGTTCATGAAAAATTGCATAAGTTTTGAGTTTTTTTTAAAATCATAAATTACTCTTTGTAATAATTTTAAGCATTTCTTGTGTACCCAAGTTCATGAGAAATTGCTTAAATTTTGAATTTTTATAGATTTTTAATGATATTTTTTGTGTTAATTTTAATAATTTGTCGTGTACCCTGTTTCGTGTAAAATTGCATAATTTATGATTTTTTATAAAATTCATATATTATTCTCTGTGATAATTTTAAGCATTTCTCGTGTACCTGGTTCATGAGAAATTGCTTAAATTTTGAGTTTTAATAGATTTTTTAATTACATTTATTGTGTTAATTTTGACAATTTGTAGTGTACCCGGGTTGATGAAAAATTGCATAAGTTTCGAGTTTTTTTAAAACTTATAAATTACTCTTTGTAATAATTTTAAGCATTTCTCGTGTACCGAGGTTCAGGAGAAAATGCTTAAATTTTGAATTTTTATAGATTTTTATGATATTTTTTGTGTTAATTTTAACAATTTGTCAAGTAACCGGGTTAATGAATAATTGCATAATTTATAAATTTTTATAAAATTCATAAATTACTCTTTGTGATAATTTTAAGCATTTATCGTTTACCCAGGTTCATGAGCAATTTCTTAAATTTTGAATTTTTATAGATTTTTTAATGATATTTTTTGTGTTAATTTTAACAATTTGTCGTGTACCCGGGTTCATGAAAAATTACATAATTTTTTAATTTTTATAAAATTCATAAATTACTCTTTGTGATAATTTTAAGCATTTCTCGTGTACCCAGGTTTATGAGAAATTGCTTAAATTTTGAATTTTAATAGATTCTTTAATGATATTTTTTGTGTTAATTTTAACAATTTGTCGTGTACCCAGGTTCATGAAAAATTCCATAATTTATGAATTTTTATGAAATTCAAAAATTACTCTATGTGATAATTTTAAGCATTTCTCGTGTACTCAGGTTCATGAGAAATTACTTAAATCTTGAATTTTTATAGATTTTTTAATTATATTTATTGTGTTAATTTTAACAATTTGTCGTGTACACAGGTTCATGAAAAATTGGATAATTTATGAATTTTAAAAAACTCAGAAATTACTCTTTGTGATAATTTTAAGCATTTCACGTGTCCCAGGTTCCTGAGAAATTGCTTAAATTTTAAGTTTTTATAGATTTTTTAATGATATTTTTTGTGTTATTTTTAACAATTTGTCGTGTACCCGGGTTAATGAAAAGTTACATAATTTTTGAATTTTTATAAAATTCGTAAATTACTCTTTGTGATAATTTTAAACATTTCTCGTGTACCCAGGTTCATGAAAAATTGTTTAAATTTTGAATTTTAATAGATTCTTTTATGATATTTTTTGTGTTAATTTTAACAATTTGTCGTGTACCCGGGTTCATGAAAAATTCGATAATTTATGAATTTTTATGAAATCCATAAATTAGTCTTTGTGATAATTTTAAGCATTTCTCGTGTACTCAGGTTCATTAGAAATTGATAAAAATATTGAATTTTATAGCTTTTTTAATTATATTTATTGTGTTAATTTTAACAATTTGTCGTGTACCCGGGTTCATGAAAAATTCCATAATTTATAAATTTTTACAAAATTAAGAAATTACTCTTTGTGATAATTTTAAGCATTTCACGTATCCCAGGTTCATGAGAAATTGCTTAAATTTTGAGTTTTTATAGATTTTTTAATATATTTTTTGTGTTAATTTTAACAATTTGTAGTGTACCCGGGTTCATTAAAAATTACATAATTTTTGAATTTTTATAAAATTCATAAATTACTCTTTGTGATAATTTTAAGCATTTCTCGTGTACCCAGGTTCATGAGAAATTGCTTGAATTTTGAATTTTTATAGCTTTTTTAATTATATTTATAGTGTTAATTTTAACAATTTGTCGTGTACCCGGGTGCATGAAAAATTGCATAAGTTTTGAGTTTTTTAAAATTCATAAATTACTCTTTGTAATTATTTTAAGCATTTCTTGTGTACCCATGTTCATGAGAAATTGCTTAAATTTTGAATTTTTATTGATTTTTAATGATATTTTTTGTGTTAATTTTAATAATTTGTCGTGTACCCTAGTTCATGAAATATTGCATAATTTATGATTTTTTATAAAATTCATATATTACTCTATGTGATAATTTTAAGCATTTCTCGTGTACCCAGGTTCATGAGAAATTGCTTAAATTTTGAATTTTTATATATTTTTATGATATTTTTTGCGTTAATTTTAACAATTTGTCAAGTACCCGGGTTAATGAAAAATTGCATAATTTATAAATTTTTATAAAATTCATTAATTACTCTTTGTGATAATTTTAAGCATTTATCGTGTACCCAGGTTCATGAGCAATTTCTTAAATTTTAAATTTATATATATTTTTTAATGATATTTTTGTGTTAATTTTAACAATTTGTCGTGTACCCGGGTTCATGAAAAATTTCATATTTTATGAATTTTTATGAAATTTATAAATTACTCTTTGTGATAATTTTAAGCATTTCTCTTGTACTCAGGTTCATGAGAAATTGCTTGAATTTTCAATTTTTATAGATTTTTTAATTATATTTATATTGTTAATTTTAACAATTTGTCGTGTACCCGAGTTCATGAAAAATTGCATAAGTTTTGAGTTTTTTTAAAATTCATAAATTACTCTCTGTGATAATTTTAAGCATTTCTTGTGTACCCAGGTTCATGAGAAATTGCTTAAATTTTGAAATTTTATAGATTTTTTAATTATTTTTATTGTGTTAATTTTAACAATTTGTAGTGTACCCGGGTTCATGAAAAATTGCATAAGTTTCGAGTTTAAAATTTATAAATTACTCTTTGTAATAATTTTAAGCATTTCTCGTGTACCTAGGTTCAAGAGAAATTGCTTAAATTTTGCATTTTTATAGATTTTTTATGATATTTTTTGTGTTAATTTTTACAATTTGTGAAGTAACCGGGTTAATGAAAAATTGCATAATTTATAAATTTTTATAAAATTCATAAATTACTCTTTGTGATAATTTTAAGCATTTATCGTGTACCCAGGTTCATGAGCAGTTTCCTAAATTTTGAATTTTTATAGATTTTTTAATGATATTTTTTATGTTAATTTTAACAATTTGTCGTGTACCCGGGTTCATGAAAAATTTTCATAATTTAAGAATTTTTATGAAATTCATAAATTACTCTTTGTGATAATTTTAAGCGTTTATCGTGTACCCAGGTTCATGAGCAATTTCCTAAATTTTGAATTTTTATAGATTTTTTAATGATATTTTTTATGTTAATTTTAACAATTTGTCGTGTACCCGGGTTCATGAAAAATTTTCATAATTTAAGAATTTTTATGAAATTCATAAATTACTCTTTGTGATAATTTTAAGCGTTTCTCGTGTACTCAGGTTCATGAGAAATTAGTTAAATCTTGAATTTTTATTGATTTTTTAATTATATTTATTGTGTTAATTTTAACAATTTGTCGTGTAACCGGGTTCATGATAAATTTCAATATTTATAAATTTTTACAAAATTAAGAAATTACTCATTGTGATAATTTTAAGCATTTCACGCATCCCAGATTCATGAGAAATTGCTTAAATTTTGAGTTTTTATAGATTTTTTAATGATATTTTTTGTGTTAATTTTAACAATTTGTCGTGTACCCGGGTTCTTGAAAAATTACATAATTTTAGAATTTTTATAAAATTCATAAATTACTCTTTGTGATAATTTTAAGCATTTCTTGTGTACCCAGGTTCATGAGAAATTGATTAAATTTTGAATTTTAGTAGATTCTTTAATGATATTTTTTGTGTTAATTTTAACAATTTTTCGTGTACCCGGGTTCATGAAAAATTCCATAATTTATGAATTTTTATGAAATTCATAAATTACTTTTTTTGATAATTTTAAGAATTTCTCGTTTACTCAGGTTCATGAGAAATTACTTAAATCTTGAATTTTTATACATTTTTTAATTATATTTATTGTGTTAATTTTATCAATTTGTCGTGTACCCGGGTTCTTGAAAATTCGATAATTTATGAATTTTAAAAAAATTCAGAAATTTCTCTTTGTGATAATTTTAAGCATTTCACGTGTCCCAAGTTCATGAGAAATTGTTAAATTTTGAGTTTTCATAGATTTTTTATTGATATTTTTTGTGTTAATTTTAACAATTTGTCGTGTACCCGGGTTAATAAAAATTACATAATTTTTGAATTTTTATAAAATTCATAAATTACTCTTTGTGATAATTTTAAGCATTTCTCGTGTACCCAGGTTCAGGAGAAATTGCTTAAATTTTGAATTCTAATAAATTTTTTAATGATATTTTTTGTGTTAATTTTAGCAATTTGTCGTGTACCCGGGTTCATGAAAAATTGCATAATTTATGAATTTTTATAAAATTCAGAAATTACTCTTTGTGATAAGTTTAAACATTTCACGTGTCCCAGGTTCATAAGAAATTGCTTAAATTTTGTGTTTTTATAGATTTTTAATGATATTTTTTGTGTTAATTTTAACAAGTTGTCGTGTACCCGGGTTCTTGAAAAATTACATACTTTTTGATTTTTTATAAAATTTATAAATGACTATTTGTGATAATTTTAAGCATTTCTCGTGTACCCAGGTTCATGAGAAATTGCTTGAATTTTGAATTTTTATAGATTTTTTAATTATATTTATTGTGTTAATTTTAACAATTTGTCGTGTACCCGGGTTCATGAAAAATTGCATAAGTTTTGAGTTTTTTTAAATTCATAAATTACTCTCTGTGATAATTTTACGCATTTCTCGTGTACCCAGGTTCATGATAAATTGCTTAAATTTTGAATTTATAGATTTTTTAATTATTTTTATTGTGTTAATTTTAACAATTTGTAGTGTACCCGGGTTCATGAAAAATTGCATAAGTTTCGAGTTTTTTTAAAATTTATAAATTACTCTTTGTAATAATTTTAAGCATTTCTCGTGTACCCAGGTTCAGGAGAAAGTGCTTAAATGCTTAAATTTTGCATTTTTATAGATTTTTTATGATATTTTTTGTGTTAATTTTAACAATTTGTCAAGTAACCGGGTTAATGAAAAATTGCATAATTTATAAATTTTTATAAATTTCATAAATTACTCTTTGTGATAATTTTAAGCATTTATCGTGTACCCAGGTTCATGAGCAATTTCTTAAATTTTGAATTTTTATAGATTTTTTAATGATATTTTTTGTGTTAATTTTAACAATTTGTCGTGTACCCGGGTTCATGAAAATTTCATAATTTATAAATTTTTATGAAATTCATAAATTACTCTTTTTGATAATTTTAAGCATTTACTAATAAACCTGAGTCAGGTTCATGAGAAATTATTTAAATCTTGAATTTTTATAGATTTTTTAATTATATTTATTTTGTTAATTTTAACAATTTGTCATGTACTTGGGTTCATGAAAAATTAGATAATTTATGAATTTTAAAAAAATTCATAAATTACTGTTTGTGATAATTTTAAACATTTCACGCGTCCGAGGTTCATGATAAATTGCTTAAATTTTAAGTTTTTTTAGATTTTTTTAATGATATTTTTTGTGTTAATTTTAACAATTTGTCATGTACACGGGTTCATGAAAAATTACATAATTTTTGAATTTTTATTAAATTCATAAATTACTCTTTGTGATAATTTTAAGCATTTCTCGTGTACCCAGGTTCATGAGAAATTGCTTAAATTATGAATTTTAATAGATTCTTTAATGATATTTTTTGTGTTAATTTTAACAATTTGTCGTGTACCCGGGTTTATGAAAAAATCCATAATTTATGAATTTTATGAAATTCATAAATTACTCTTTGTGATAATTTTAAGCATTTCTCGTGTACTCAGGTTTATTAGTAATTGCTTAAATCTTGAATTTTTATAGATTTTTTAATTATATTTATTGTGTTAATTTTAACAATTTGTCGTGTACCCGGGTTCATGAAAAATTTCGCTATTTATAAATTTTTACAAAATTAAGAAATTACTCTTTATGATAATTTCAAGCATTTCACGTGTCCCAGGTTCATGAGAAATTGCTTAAATTTTGAGTTTTTATATATTTTCAATATATTTTTTGTGTTAATTTTAACAATTTGTCGTGTACCCAGGTTCATGAAAAATTACATAATTTTTGAATTTTTATAAAATTCATAAATTACTCTTTGTGATAATTTTAAGCATTTCTCGTGTACCCAGGTTCATGAGAAATTGCTTGAATTTTCAATTTTTATAGATTTTTTAATTATATTTATATTGTTAATTTTAACAATTTGTCGTGTACCCGGGTTCATGAAAAATTGCATAAGTTTTGAGTTTTTTTTAAAATTCATAAATTACTCTCTGTGATAATTTTAAGCATTTCTCGTGTATCCAAGTTCATGAGAAATTGCTTAAATTTTGAATTTTTATAGATTTTTTAATTATTTTTATTTCGTTAATTTTAACAATTTGTAGTGTACCCGGGTTCATGAAAAATTGCATAAGTTTCGAGTTTTTTTAAAATTTATAAATTACTCTTTGTAATAATTTTAAGCATTTCTCGTGTAACCATGTTCAGGAGAAATTGCTTAAATTTTGCATTTTTATAGATTTTTTATGATATTTTTTAAGCATTTCACTTGTCTCAGGTTCATGATAAATTGCTTAAATTTTAGTTTTTTTAGATTTTTTAATGATATTTTTTGTGTTAATTTTAACAATTTGTCGTGTACCCGGGTTCATGAAAAATTACATAATTTTTGAATTTTTATAAAATTCATAAATTTTTTGTGTTAATTGTAACAATTTGTCAAGTAACCGGGTTAATGAAAAATTGCATAATTTATAAATTTTTATAAAATTCATAAATTACTCTTTGTGATAATTTTAACCATTTATCGTGTACCCAGTTTCATGAGCAATTTATTAAATTTGGAATTTTTATAGATTTTTTTAATGATATTTTTTGTGTTAATTTTAACAATTTATCGTGTACCCGGGTTCATGAAAAATTTTCATAATTTAAGAATTTTTATGAAATTCATAAATTACTCTTTGTGATAATTTTAAGCATTTCTCGTGTACTCAGGTTCATGAGAAATTACTTAAATCTTGAATTTTTATAGATTTTTTAATTATATTTATTATGTTAATTTTAACAATTTGTCGTGTACCCGGGTTCATGAACAATTTCAATATTTATAAAGTTTTACAAAATTAAGAAATTACTCTTTATGATAATTTTAAGCATTTCACGTGTCCCAGGTTCATGAGAAATTGCTTAAATTTTGAGTTTTTATAGATTTTCAATATATTTTTTGTGTTAATTTTAACAATTTGTCGTGTACTCGGGTTCATGAAAAATTACATAATTTTTGAATTTTTATAAAATTCATAAATTACTATTTGTGATAATTTTAAACATTCTCGTGTACCCAGGTTCATGAGAAATTGCTTGAATTTTCAATTTTTATAGATTTTTTAATTATATTTATTGTGTTAATTTTAACAATTTGTAGTGTACCCGGGTTCATGAAAAATTGCATAAGTTTCGAGTTTTTTTAAAATTTATAAATTACTCTTTGTAATAATTTTAAGCATTTCTCGTGTACCCAGGTTCAGGAGAAATTGCTTAAATTTTGCATTTTTATAGATTTTTTATGATATTTTTGTGTTAATTTTAACAATTTGTCAAGTAACCGGGTTAATGAAAAATTGCATAATTTATAAATTTTTATAAAATTCATAAATTACTCTTTGTGGTAATTTTAAGCATTTATCGTGTACCCAGCTTCATGAGCAATTTCTTAAATTTTGAATTTTTATAGATTTTTTAATGATATTTTTTGTGTTAATTTTAACAATTTATCGTGTACCCGGGTTCATGAAAAATTTTCATAATTTAAGAATTTTTATGAAATTCATAAATTACTCTTTGTGATAATTTTAAGCATTTCTCGTGTACTCAGGTTTGTTAGTGCTAATTATCGTTGACCAACTCGTAGTTTGATAAGTTTTGGGATTGTATTATCAAACTTTCTATAATTGATGGAATGAACTCCTTTTCACTTGAATGCTTTTTATCTTATCATATATGTTGCTTCTGATAATCTGTACTCTAATTACTTGTCTATCCGAAATTCAGTATTGAATTTCGGACTCCGTCCTTCAAAGAAACTCAGTATCAGAACGTAATTCACTCAGAAGATTGAACTCAGAAGATCACACTCAGAACCAAGTCAGAAAGTCAGAACATACATAACTATTTCCAGATACACTCTGATAACATCAGCCAGGACTCCGAAATCCACTCAGGATTTCAGACTATCAATATAAATACATCATTGGAAATATCACACTTAAGCATTCAACAAAGAAGACTGAAGAACGAAGAATATCTAAGAGATAAGGCAAAGGATAAGCATGTCAACTTATAGGATATGATTAGACTAGATCAGGCGTGGTCATCTAGAAGCATGTCTATTGTACTTTAGAGCATTATTAAATTATAGACAAGCCACCCTAGTCTAACATTGTATTATAATAATAGATTTTCCTTTCTTATCTGACTAAAGAGAGACGTGTTGTCTCCTCTTTAGTCCATAGGTTATTACCAGGAGGTCCTCCCTTAGTCTATAAAAGGGAGACCAAGTTCGTCTTCAGTCCTCATGGTTTTGAGAGACTTTATGTAACACTTTCTCTTATCAATACATTCTCTCATTCCATCAACTCTCATGTTATCATCTGCATTTCTTATCTCTTTCTCATTTCTAGTATTCTTACTTTAAGTCTTTATATTTCCAAGTTACTTAAATGTCTATTTATTGTTGAGCTACTAAGATCTGTTCTAAGTATTAACTTCTATTTATAATTCCGCATCCATCTCAAGTCTTCGGACTTGTCTATCTCCGAAACTCATAATTTCGGACTCTTAATTTCCGCAATCTTTTATTCCGCACTTGCTTAGGACATTTTGCGACAACAATTGGTATCAGAGCCTGAATAGCTGTCTATAACGTTCTAAGTGTCCAGTTTGCTCAAAACCCTGGCTGAAGCAACAACCTTAGAATCCTCTGTGGATCTTTTCATGCTATTGTAGCTCACTCACAATTCTCATAAAAACATTTCGAAACTCTCTTTTCTCACAATGCAGATGAAGTACTCTTTAAACGTTGCTAACAGCGTTGGAAGCTCTAATCGAGCCCCTATACTCATTCCTACTGAGTACAATGGCTGGGCATCTCGTATGCGTAACTATCTAAAAACCAAAGGCAAAGACATTTGGCGTTCGGTTGAAGAAGGTCCTCATCTTCCAACCTTCACTCGCAGACCGAACACAGCTGAAGAAGCACTAGGTGGCACTTCTCAACCAAGGCAAACCCCCTTGGACATTGAGAAAATGGAGAATGACCAAATCGCCTTCACTGAAATTCAATGTGGAATACCACCAGAACTCTTCGATCTCATACAAAACTGTACTACAGCTCAGCAGATCTGGGTTCTTCTTCAAAACATGTTCCTAGGAACAGAAGAAGCAAAAGATCAAAAGTTGGTGTCAAGTGTGTCAGACTACACACACTTTTCAACATTTGCCGGAGAATCTCTAAGTCAAGCATTCACCCGATACTCCATAATCGTCACGAAACTACTAAGTTCAGGAGCAGAAAGAACCAATCAAGAAATCAATCTCCGATTTCTTGAAGGGTTAGGAAAAGACTGGGTACTCGTCAAAATGATTCTTCAAGATTCTGGCAAATTAAAAACATTCAACATGTACCGACTATACAACAATCTTATCGGACAAAAACGAGATATCAAAGGTAATAAGCAACTTCAACTTGGAGGACCTCTAGCCTTAATTGCTGAGCATAACCATCAGACAAAGAACATCCCTCAGCAACAAGCTAGTTCAAACATCACTAGCCCTCAGATCATTCTAGCCCAAAATGCCGAGTCTCAACAAACAAACTCCATACCTTCATACCATCCATCTCAACCACAAATCTCTTACCCATCAAATTACCAAACTCCAACAAAGCAACACAAATCATCCTCAATCTCCCAACCATCCATCCAATCCAAATCTCCTACCCTTGCACTACCAGCACCAGTACAAGCTTCTGACTCTCACTACTCAGAATATGACAAAGCCGAAGAAGCAGCATACCAACATGAAATCGCATTGATCAGCCAAAAATTTAACAGAATACCATCCTACTCTAACACCAAAAAGAACTATCGTACCACCAATCAAAATGGAGGATTTCAGTTCAGAAACAACTATCAAAGAGGACATCAGAATCCCAATCGTTCTTACCAGAAACCGGAAGTTCAGCACCAAGAAAAAACAAAGCCTGGGTTATGGACCATTATGAAGGGTAGTTACGGTTATGGACCATCATGCAGGGTTGCGATGGGTTATGGACCATAGAAAGGGTTGTGATGGGTTATGGACCATTAGAAAGGGTTGTTATGGGTTATGGACCGTTATCAAGAGTTGTATGGGTTATGTACTATTATGAAGGTTGTGATTGGTTATGAAACATTATCAAGGATTATGATGGGTTATTGACCATTATGAAGGGTTGTGATAGGTTATGGTCAATTATGTAGGGTTGTTATGGGTTATGGACCATAGAACGTGTTGTGTTCGGTTATGGACCATTATGAAGGATTGGGATGGGTTATGCTCAATTATGAAGGGTTGTGATGGGTTATGGACATTATAAAGGGTTGTGATGGGTTACAGACCATTATGAAGGTTGTGATGGGTTATGGACCACTATGAAGGGTTATGGACCATTTATGAGGGGTTTTGATAGGTTATGGTCAATTATGAAGAGTTGTGATGGGTTATGGACCATAGAAAGGGTTGTGTTGGGTTATAGACCATTATGAAGAGTTGTGATCGGTTATGGACTATTATGAGGGGTTGTGAAGGGTTATGGACCATGATGAAGGTTTGTATGGGTTATGGATAATTATGAAGCGTTGTTATGGTTATGGACCATAATGCAGGGTTGCGATGGGTTATGGACCATTATGAAGTGTTGTGATGGGTTATTGTTAATTATGAAGGGTTGTGATGGGTTATGGACGATAGAAAGGGTTGTGCTGGGTTATGGACCATAGGAAGGGTTGTGATGGGTTACTCACTGTTATGAAGGTTTTTATGGGTTATAGACCATTATGAAGGGATGTTATGGTTATGGACCATTATGTAGGGTTGCGATGGGTTATGGACCATAGAAACGGTTATGATGGGTTATGGACCATTAGAAAGGGTTGTGATGGGTTATGGACGGTTATGAAGGGTTGTATGGGTTATGTACTATTATGAAGGTTGTGATGGGTTATGAACCATTATGAAGGATTATGATGGGATATTGACCATTATGAAGGGTTGTGATTGGTTATGGTCAATTATGAACGGTTGTTATGGGTTATGGACCATAGAAAAGGTTGTGTTGGGTTATGGACCATTATGAAGGGTTGTGATGGGTTATGCTCAATTATGACGGGTTGTGATGGGTTATGGACCATTATAAAGGCTTGTGATGGGTTATGGACCATTATGAAGGTTGTGATGGGTTATAGACCACTATGAAGAGTTATGGACCATTTTGATGGTTGTGATGGGTTATGGACCATAGAAAGGTCGTGTTGGGTTATAGACCATTATGAAGGGTTGTGATGGGTTATGGCCCATTATGAAGGGTTGTGATGGGTTATGGAACATGATGAAGGATTGTATGGGTTATGGACAATTATGAAGAGTTGTTATGGTTATGGACCATTATGCAGGGTTGTGATGGTTTATGGACCGTTATGAGGGGTTTTGATAAGTTATGGTCAATTATGAAGAGTTGTGATGGGTTATGGACCATAGAAAGGGTTGTCTTGGGTTATGGACCATTATGAAGGGTTGTGACGGGTTATGGACCATAAGAAGGATTGTGATGGGTTATGGTTAATTATGAAGGGTTGTGATGGGTTATGGACCGTTATGAAGGTTTTTATGGGCTATGGACCATTATGAAGGGTTGTTATGGTTATGGACCATTATGTAGGATTGCGATGGGTTTTTTTTTTTGGTTAAAGAGGACGGTACCTCTGGCAAATTTTATTAATAAAAAGAATAAATACAATAGAAGGCTGGGGACTCCCCACCAAAGACACAACAGAGACCATTGGGACAGGCCCCAATGGACAACAAAACTAAACTAGGAACCAAAACAGGAATTGGAACCATGAAACAAAACAAGAACAAACCAAACAACCTGCAAAAACAAACCAGACAAGCATACAGAAAAAGCAGAATATGGGAGACAAGATAGAAACAAGGACCATAGAGCAAACAACATTAGCTTTAGGGAATGTACCAGATCCTTTTAGCCAAATTTACATTAGGAGAAGGTTTCATAGATAGACTCACCAGTCTACCTCGCACATCATCTATAACACTATTCCTAACAGCATGATACGTTAACCCAGAGAATGAAAGCATGTCTAGGAATATTCTTTCCTTCCAGATGTACCAGAGAGAAACAAGGACCATAGAGCAAACAACATTAGCTTTAGGGAATGTACCAGATCCTTTTAGCCAAATTTCTTTCCTTCCAGATGTGGTAAATAGCAGCAGCAAACACAAGTCTTCGAATAATGGACCAAATGGTCTTAATCTTAGATTTGGGCTTGAGAACATTAATAATATCGGACCAGCAATCAGTAGGGAAGGAGAGATTCATGACATGCTGAAGGTCATGCCAAACCAAAGAAGGGAAAGAACATTCAAAGAAGAGATGGGGAAGGGAATCCGAACAATCACCACAGAAGGCACAAATGAGATTGGAGTTATGGTCCCAGGTTTTAATTTTATCATGAGTATTTAGACGATTTTTAAGAGCAACCCAGAGAATGAAAGCATGTCTAGGAATATTCTGAGAAAACCAAACCAGATGATACCAATCGACAGGATGATTATAGGGGCGGATAGAGTGCCAAACAGAACGTACAGAAAAAGGAGAGAGATAACTGTCGCAAGATCTCCAAAGGATTTTATCAGGGGTGGACGAAGAAAGCGAAGGCGGGTTATGAGAAAACAGATTAGTATGGGAGTCCCTCCAGCGTTGGGGGAGATCCCAAGATCCGTTAAGGACAAGGTCAGCAACCTTAGAATCAGGATTGAAACCCGCAGAATGGATGTCACGGGCAGAAAGGAACTGAGAAAGAGGACCATCAGGATGCCAGTTATCGAACCAAGCCGACGTAGTGCAACCATCACCAACTTGGGAGACTATAAACTCCCGTATCTTACCCCGCATGTCTAGGATGTTTCGCCAGGCATAGCCCGATCCGCATTTTTTGGGCGCATCCCAGAAGTTACGGCCACGGAGACGATACGAGTGGATCCACTTGACCCATAGAGAATCTTTCTTGGAAAGTATTCTCCTAGCATGGGAAGCCATAAGGGCAACATTCCAGACAGCCAGGTTACGAATACCAAGGCCACCATGAGCCTTAGGGAGACACACAGTCTTCCAGGAGACTTTGGCTTTTCCACGTTTCAACTCTCCATGACACCAGAGGAAACCCCTCATGAGCTTCTCAATCTCGTTAGAGATAGATTTGGGAAGAATAAAAACAGAAGCCCAATAGATTTGCATAGAAGAAAGAACAGAGAGGATGAGTTAGAGACGCCCAGCAAAGGAGAGAGACTTGTTTTTCCAGTCATTAATTTTGCATTTGATTTTATCAACAAGCCCTTTACAATCCTTATGGGCGAGACGGGTGGTGATAAGAGGGACCCCAAGGTATCTGACAGGGAAAGATCCCTCAGGAAACCTAACAATACGATCAATGGCAGCCCTGGTCCTTTCACCCACATTGCAGTAGAAGGCTTCGCTTTTCGCTTCATTAGGATAGAGGCCAGAGACCCCAGAGAATTCTGCAATAGAGTCAAAGATGATACTAACCGAAGAGCTATCGCCATGACAGAAGAGAAGAAGATCATCGGCAAAACAGAGATGGGTGATACTTTGCTCATCACATTGCCTGTGGAATTTAAAAGAATTGGAGACAGAGATGTTTCTCTTGATCATAAGGTTGAGCACCTCCATGACTAGAGTGAAGAGATAGGGAGAGAGGGGGTCACCCTGATGGAGACCCCTTTTACCGTCGAAAAAACCGTGAGTATTCCCATTGATACTCACAGAGTAAACAGGAGTAGAAACACAAGTCATAATCCAGTCAATCATACGATTGGGGAACCCAAACCCAAACAAGATTGTTCGAAGAAAGAACCAGTCCACCGTATCATACGCTTTTTGAATATCAACTTTGAAAGCACATCTAGGAGGACCACGATGACGATGATAATCACGCATTAGTTCGTGGACAAGAAGAACGTTGTCAGTGATCAAGCGACCAGGGATAAAAGCAGACTGGTTTTCATCAACTAGTGAGGAGAGATGGTTCTTGATACGATCCGCAATAATCTTGCTGATACATTTGTAAACAACATTACAGCATGCTATAGGGCGAAAATCAGTGACTTTGCAAGGGGAGTCAACCTTAGGGATGAGAGCAAGCACGGTGTTGTTGAAAGACTTAAGCAGTTTTCCAGAATAGAAGAACTCCTTAACCGCCAAACAGAAATCAGGACCCACAATATCCCAAGCAGACTTGAAGAACTTGGCCGTGAAACCATCGGGGCCAGGGGCTTTATTATCGCCCATCTGGAACAAGACACACTTAACCGTTGCGATGGGTTATGGACCATAGAAACGGTTATGATGGGTTATGGATCATTTGAAAGGGTTGTAATGGGTTATGGACGGTTATGAAGGGTTGTGATGGGTTATGAACCCTTATGAAGGATTATGATGGGTTATTGACCATTATGAAGGGTTGTCATAGGTTATCGTCAATTATGAAGGGTTGTTATGAGTTATGGACCATAGAAAAGGTTGTGTTGGGTTATGGACCATTATGAAGGGTTGTGATGGGTTAAGCTCAATTATGAAGGGTTGTGATGGGTTATGGACCATTATAAAGGGTTGTGATGGGTTATAGACCATTATGAAGGTTGTGATGGGTTATGGACAATTATAAAGGGCTATGATGGGTTATGGACCATTATGATGGTTGTGATGGGTTATGGACCACTATGAACGGTTATGATTGTTTATGGACCATTATGAGGGGTTGTGATAGGTTATGGTAAATTATGAAGAGTTGTGATAGGTTATGGACCATAGAAAGGGTTGTGTTGGGTTATGGACCATTATGAAGGGTTGTGATGGGTTATGGACCATTATAAAGGTTTGTATGAGTTATGGACCATTATGAAGCGTTGTTATGGTTATGCATCATAATGCAGGGTTGCGATGTGTTATGGACCAGTATGAAGTGTTGTGATGGGTTATGGTTAATTATGAAGGGTGTGATGGGTTATTGACTATTATGAAGGTTCGTATTGGTTATGGACCATTATGAAGTGTTGTGATGGGTTATGGACCATAGAAAGGTTTGTGATGGGTTATGGACCATTAGAAAGGGTTGTTATGGGTTATGGACCGTTATCAAGAGTTGTATGGGTTATGTAGTGTTATGAAGGTTGTGATGGGTTATGAACCATTATAGAGGATTATGATGGGTTATTGACCATTATGAAGGGTTGTGATAGGTTATGATCAATTATGTAGGGTTGTTATGGGTTATGGACCATAGAACGGGTTGTGTTCGGTTATGGACCATTATGAAGGGTTGTGTGTTAGTTCTATATGGTGATCATAAAATGATATTACTAATAATACATGATCCTATAGGGTCACACCAACAACAAGTTTGACACCAATTGATCATTTAGAATGTTGATTTATAATTCATATGTGATGAATTTATTAAGTATAACAATTAAATTGTTTAAGTTGTTAAATGATTTAATTGATTTATAAGTAAACCCTTTATTTAATTTAATTGGTAAATTAAATAAAATATGCATATTATGATATATATATATATATATATATATATATATATATATATATATATATATATGTATATATATATATATATATATGTATATATATATATATATATATATATATATATATATATATGTATATATATATATATATATATATATATATATATATATATATATTCATATGATTTATAATGCATGATTAATTGGTTTATATATGTGATTAAATGGTTAAGTGTTATTCCATTTAAACATAAGCATGAAAGTTTATTATTTATAAACTTTAAGATATAAGTTTATAAATAATAAAATTGGAACATATATATATATATATATATATATATATATATATATATATATATATATATATATATATATATTTGACTTCAAAACCGGCCACATGAAGCATGCATGAGTGCATGTGGGAACTTGAGAAAAAGCATGGTATATTCTCTCTTTGACCAAGACTTGACCATGTAAAGGTTGCATGTTTCAATTGTTTATTATGCCCACTCTTTCTCTTGCTTCATATACATCATTTTGGCCGTGATTTTGGTTAAGTGTGAGTCATTTCCTTCATGCAAAAGATCAGCCAAAATACTCTCCAAACTCTCTCTTGAAAGCTTGAAAAAACGTTTTTGGTTTCAAGAGGAAAGGAACTTTGTTTTGCAAGTTTTGAAGACTAGCATCTTGGGTGTTCAAGCTTATGGTGGACTAAGCTATAGAGGGATTCTAACTTGATTCCTAGCCTCATCAAAATCGTCCAAACAAGGTCAATAGAAAGGTTATGTTCTTGAACTCCATCTATTCTTCTTCTTCATCTTATCTCTACATGCATGTAGCATGATCCTCTTGGAAGAGAAATTTGTGTTCATGATTTTATGCTTCCGTTGTAACTTCAAGTTTTGAAACTAATCACATGAACATGGATTTCCAACAATTGGTATCAGAGCCATGGCTATATTGCATGTTTAGATAATAAGTTTATTTGGAGAAACTTGGTTTTTGGAAGCCATGAATGTTCATCTTCTTGAATGAAAGTTTCATGCATGGCTTCTTTGGAAACATGCAAGTGTTTAATTTATGATTTTATGTAACCAACTATATTTTATAATTGCATGCATTTGGTTACATAATTGTTGCCTTAGAAAAACAAAGTGTTGATTTTCTTATGATTTTATGTGATAAAATGGTGCATAAACAAGCCAAGGACTATATGATGCATGTTTTGTGTTTGAATTCGATATGGTTGTAATCTATTCTTTTATTCAAATGGTTTGTAATAATAATTAGTTATTTCCTTCTTTTATTCATTTTGTAATTATTAGAATAGTTGTATTTTATATTTTTCACAAAATGTAACAAGAGAAGGAAGTAAAGACCAAGAGGAGATTACACCCAACAGCAACATTTTCCTGCATGGCTGCTGTCCAATTTCGAACCTGTTAAGAAGGTTCATAAAAATTCATATCTTGGTCATTTGGTGATATACTTGTTGGTAACTTTAATATCTAGTATATACATTAAGTTTTAACAAGTATTAGCATCAATATGGCCAAGAATGAAGTGAAGAAAGCAACAAAACCTTAAGAAATCCCTCCTGCTGGGCTGTTTCTGTCGAGAATTTTGAGGAGCACAAAGAAAAATCACAACTCATTACATGGTGTCAAGAAATGGTGGTTCAAGTATCATTTGATGTTATAAAAGGCTTGGCAAAATTGTAGCCAAATCGAAGATCATTTGGTTGAGTTTTTGTCACCCTTTTTGTCCCTAGGTTTGGACTTGATATTTCATGTATGGCTCACATGAAATATCAAACTAGTTGGCTTGTGTTTATGCACCCATGCATGCATGTGATGATTGAATGTTTTGTTATTTTATGCTGTGGATGAAAATAAGATTTTGCATGCTAGACAACCTAGATAATTAAACATAATCATCAAGGAGTTTGTAATTTTCAAATTGACATTTAAAAACATAAGATGTAATACAATTGGTTTTATTAAAAATCGGTTTTGTTATAAAACCTACAAAGTCAAGTTTTGAAAATAAATGAAACAAATAAAATGGAGATTTTATGAATTCTTACAAACTCCAACCCTAAGTAATAATGGTAATTATTTAGGATTAAAATTGGTTCTCATCTATGTGATCAAACTCAAACTTAATATTGGATATTAATTGTAATCTTGACCACAAACAAAGAATCAATAAAATGGAGATTTTATGATTAAAGAACCAATTAAACAAAATAAGATTTTAAATGGTACCATGTTCATTGGATGCATGCAATCTACATGATACCATATGTTTTCAAAATTAGAATTGTAAAACATACAAATCCCTTTCGAAACACAAATCAATGCCGTCCCTCTTAAAGACACTCATGTATCACTTGTATATCCATGTGGGATAAAGGTTACCTAACCACTTGGAGTCTTCTTGTGATATAAGAGGTAGTTTTTGCAATATTGATGGGATAAAGGACACCTAACCATTAATAGTTGTGAAAACTACACGTCCGTTTAAGTGGGATGATTTGTTTGGAAATCTTTTGTGATAAAGGTCACCTAAGCATTAGAAATCCAAGGCATAGATGGGATCAAACATGCCAAACTTATAAATGTTATAATGGGATCCCATAACTCTAGAAATTATATTTGGATATAATTGGTAAACTGTTACCTACCTTGTTGATTCGAATAGGCGGGATAAAGGATACCTAACCGCTTGTTTGTATTGCAACTTGGATTCTAGACCTTAATCAATTAAATTTATGAAACAAAAGGGTATTAATTATTAAGGACTTAATATCATAAATTACTAAATTGAACATTGTTAAAATTTTGTAGATGGCTCCAAACACAACAAACCCGGCTCCAAACAAAACATCACTACGGTCTCTCCTTGAAGGAGAAAAACTCAATCATACCAACTTCTTGGATTGGTACCGTAGTGAGAATAGTTCTCAAACAAGAAAAGAAAGAATATGTTCTCAATCAACCACTTCCTGAAGAGCCCCCTGCCATCCCTAAGCCCGCACATGATGCATGGCTCAAAAATATGGATGACTCCATTGATGCATCATGTCTAATGTTGGCAACTATGATTCCTGACCTTCAGAAGGATTTAGAGAATCATTTGGCCTATGACATGATTAATCAGTTGAAGGAAATGTTCCAACAACTTGCAAGAACGGAAAGGTTCGAAACTGTTCGGGCTTTCCATGCTTGCAAGATGGAGGATGGGCAGTCGGTTAGCTCTTATGTGCTCAAGATGAAGAGTCACATTGATCATTTGGCACGTCTTGGAGTTGTGATGCCCGAAGAGCTAGCAACGGATATGATCCTTAACTCCTTGACAAAGTCTTTTGATCCCTTTGTCATGAATTATAACATGAATGGTTTGAACAAGACTATCCCGGAATTGCATGGGATGCTAATTACCGCGGAAAAGAATGTGCCTAAGAAAACCACTCAGGTTCTCATGATCAAGGAAGGTGGCACAAAGAGAACTAGACCCGAACACCCCACCAACTCCAAGGGCAAGGGGAAGGCAAAGGTTGTCAAAGGAAAGGGCAAGAAAGTTGTCCAACCATCCCGTCCGCCCAAGAAGAAGGCAAAGGTTGCCAAGGAAGACGCGTGCTTCGAATGTGGCAAAGTTGGGCATTGGAAGAGAAATTGCCCTACCTATCTTGCGGAGTTGAAGAAGAAGAAGGCCGGTGAGGGCACTTCAGGTATCTATGTGATAGACCTAGAACTTTATAATTTATCTCCTAACACATGGGTATTTGATACTGGTTGTGGAACTCACATTTGTAATATGTTGCAGGGGTTCAAAAGGAGTAGGCGACTGAAGGCAAACGAGGTAGTACTCCGGGTTGGAAACAGTGCAAGGGTTGCGGTGGATTCAATTGGAAGTTTTGATTTATTACTACCTAGTGGCTTGTATTTGACATTGTTGAATGTTTATTATGTTCCTAGCTTGACTAGGAATATTATTTTAGTTGCTAAGTTGAGACAATGTGGATTTGATCTTTCCTTTATGAATGATGATATTTGTGTTTACAAAAACAATGTGTTCTATTTTGAGGCTAGGCCTTTAAATGGAATTTATGAGGTAAACCTTGATGAAAAGACTAACCATGGCTCTTTATACCACACTTTCACCAAGAGACCCAAATGTGATTTGAGTCAAATTTATATATGGCATTGTCGACTTGGGCATATAAACAAGAATCGCATATCCCAACTTCAAAAGAGTGGACTTTTGAAGGCAAATGAGAATGACTCATTTGATATATGTGAATCTTGTTTACATGGCAAGATGACTAAAGCCCCTTTCTCAGGAACCAACGAGAGGGCAAAGGACTTGTTAGGAATCATACATACGGATGTATGTGGTCCTTTCAAGCCAATGACTAGATATGGTAAAAGATATTTCATCACCTTCACTGATGACTTTAGTCGTTTTGGATATGTTTATTTGATTAAACATAAACATGAGGCGTTTGAAATGTTCAAAACGTTTCAAAGTGAAGTGGAAAATCAACTCAACAAAACAATTAAAGTTCTTCGTTCTGATAGAGGAGGTGAGTACTTAACTACAAACTTTATGGATCATCTTAAGACTTGTGGAATTGTTTCACAACTTATTCCACCTGGAACACCACAACATAATGGTATATCTGAGAGGCGGAACCGAACACTATTGGATATGGTTCGATCCAAGATGAGTAGAAGTACTCTACCTTTATCATTTTGGGGTTATGCTTTACAAACAGCTGCTCGTCTCCTAAACATGGCACCTACTAAGAAGGTAGACAAAACGCCTTATGAGATATGCCATGGAAGGGTTCCATCTTTATCCTATCTCAAGGTATGGGGTTGTGAAGCTTATGTTAGACAAGAAGCTTCAAACAAACTAGAACCCCGTTCAATCAAGTGTATCTTTGTAGGGTATCCGAAATATTGTCTTGGATACTACTTCTACAATCCCGTAGAGAATAAGATATTTATTTCTCGAAAAGCTGAATTCCTAGAAAACAAGTTTCTGACGGAAGAGGCTAGTGGGAGGTTTGTGGAACTTGAAGAACTTTAGGAACCACAGCCTGATACACAAGAAATTGGATTTAGCATTCAACAAGAAATTGTTGAACCTGAACAAACAGTTGATCAGGAACAAATTGTAACACAAGATGTTCGCAGATCTGGTAGGGTTCGATTTGAACCTGAAAGGTATGGTTACCTAATGATGGAAGAGGAATGTTATACGATAGATTTTGATGAACCCGTCAACTACCAGAGTGCAATGTCAGATCCTGAATCTGATAAATGGCTTGAAGCCATGAACACTGAGATGCAATCCATGCACGATAACCAAGTATGGGACTTGGTTAATCTTCCCACCAATTGTAAGACCGTTGGGAACAAATGGGTTTTCAAGAAGAAAACCGACGTGGATGGAAATGTACACACTTTTAAGGCGAGACTTGTCGCTAAAGGATACTCACAAACTCATGGTATTGACTATGATGAGACCTTTTCACCAGTGGCAATGATCAAGTCAATTAGGATACTTTTTGCCATAGCCGCATACTATGATTATGAAATATGGCAAATGGATGTCAAGACCGCTTTCCTTAATGGACACTTATTGGAAGATGTCTATATGGATCAACCTGAAGGTTTTGTCGATCCCAAGCATCCAAATAAGGTGTGCAAGCTTAAGAGATCTATCTATGGATTGAAGCAAGCGTCTCGAACATGGAACATCCGTTTTGATGAAAAGATTACAAATTTTGGATTCATCAAAAATGATGATGACTCCTGTGTTTACAAGAAAGCTAGTGGGAGCATAGTCATATTCCTAGTATTGTATGTAGATGACATCCCAACCTTGAAAGGTGTCAAAGCGTTCCTTGAGAACTGTTTCTCAATGAAGGACTTAGGAGAAGCTGCTTATGTATTAGGCATAAAGATCTATAGAGATAGATCTAAGAGACTTATTGGTCTAAGCCAAAGTGCATATATTGATAAAATCTTGAAAAGGTTCAAGATGCAAGACTCCAAAAGAGGATTCTTGCCAATACCACATGGCACCATCCTAAGTAAGTCTCAGTGCCCAAGCACTAGGACTGAACTTGAAAGGATGAAACATGTCCCATATGCTTCGGCTATTGGGTCTATCATGTATTTCATGTTATGCACTAGGCCCGACGTCTCATGTGCCTTAAGCATGACTAGTAGGTATCAACAGAACCCAGGTGAAGCCCACTGGACTGCTGTAAAGAACATTCTTAAGTACTTGAGAAGAACTAAAGACATGTTCTTAGTTTATGGTGGTTTGGAAGAAAGCTTAAAGGTAAAGGGTTACACTGACGCAAGCTTCCAAACAGATAGGGACGATTCGAGATCTCAATCTGGGTATGTCTTTATTTTAAATGGAGGAGCCGTGTCTTGGAAGAGTTCCAAACAAGAAGTGATTGCACAATCCACTACAGAATCAGAATATGTTGCTGCTTCGGAAGCTGCTCAAGAAGCTGTCTGGATGAGAAAGTTTATTGAAGATCTAGGGGTTGTTCCTTCCATTCGGGACCCCATAGAAATCTTCTGTGATAATCTAGGTGCTATAGCTCAAGCAAAGGAACCTAGATCGCATCAAAAGACCAAACACATTCACCGAAGGTATAACTACATAAGACATGAAGTTAAGAATGGTGAAATAAGTATTCACAAGGTTCATACAGATCAGAATTTGGCAGACCCATTCACGAAGCCTTTACCCCAAGCTAAGCATGAAAGTCACGCTAAGGGTATAGGACTTCGTTTTTCTAATGAATGGATTTGATTTGTGTTTAGTGTTTTATGAATATGAAACTATGTAAAAAACAATAATTATGTGATATATGTGACGTGATGTTTCATTCATAATTTTGTGTTTTAAATATTAGCATGTTTAATCCTTGAATAATTTAATTATTCTAAATGTCCATAGTCGATCATAGTTGTGGGAGCAATTATGAAGTAAGACTAATATGAATTGGATTGGTTGTCTTTTATGGGTAAAAGTAGCAAAAGGTTGCAACCAAATTCATAGGTACTTGTCAGAGAACAAGTATTGGACTTGACCCGTTTCAATATCACTTCATGGATCATTATCATAAGTGATTCTTGAATAAAGGTGTTATCACTATATCCTTAGACCTGAGATACATATTTAGGACTCAAGTGTAGAGAGTGCTATGTTTTGATATGGTTCACCGTTGTTCTTGAAATACAGACAACCATACAGACCATACTCAAGTATAGTACAAACTACATAAGGGGCGTATGTAGTCAAGACGGGATTTGTTCCTCTTATGTGTTGAGAGTTAGACATCTAAGGCGCCTGATTTAAAGTTGGACATTAAAATGAGAATTATTAAGATCCATGTCTCATGTTCAACATGATGTCTGTGACAAAGGGATGACTGATAGATAACCTTGTACATCAATTAGAGCCTCGTGCTTTTGAAGAATTGGATGTTGTTAAATGGCATTATGTCATGTGTTATTGGGGGCAGTGAAATGTTGCTAGACGTTTACCACTGTCGATATCATTCTATGATACAACCTTGTGCAAGTGGGAGATTGTTAGTTCTATATGCCCAAGGATGATCATAAAATGATATTACTAATAATACATGATCCTATAGGGTCACACCAACAACAAGTTTGACACCAATTGATCATTTAGAATGTTGAATTTGATTTAACATCAAATGATACTAAACTTGCAATTTAATCTTGTAAGTTATTATTATTTGTAGTAAATAACAATAACTACAAAATTATAGGTTGATTTATAATTCATATGTGATGAA